>CM076575.1:109650595-110126288 GCA_034641835.2 Pinus albicaulis
GTTTGTGATCCATATTCCAGCTCCTGCTCCTATTTTGTTCACTGAGCCATCAAAATCTAAGTGCCAAAGGGCTTCATGAAAAATATTGTCATTATTTGGTTTTGGCTTTATGTCAATCAGTTCTGTCTGGATTTCAGTGTTATCAAAGTTACATAAAATGAAGGAATCAAGGTCAGTTGGTGTTGAATAAATGGGGTAATTTATGGACCTTTCTACACTGTTGACCATGAAATTCATTAAATTTTCCCTATAAAGTTTCTTGGGCTGTCCAAATACTGATATAGTAGCATAGCTCATGTCTAATTGTAGAGATCCCTGCAACTTTTCTCCCCATGAGTGGTAAAGAAGCATACCATACTTTGGTGGGATGTCAGCGACTACAATATCCATAACCATGCTCTTACCAGGGTACTGAACCAAATTCACACATAAGTCTTTGATCAATCCTATGCACTTGACTTTGATGGAATCAAAAGAGAATACGTCTTTATAAGGCTTGGTTATTTCTAGATTTAGAGTTTCCATAATAGCTTTTGGCATTAAATTGTGGGAAGCTCCTGAATCTAACATTGCATTGTGTAAAATTTGATCGTGAACACTAAGATTGATATAGAAAGGAGGCACTATTCCATATGAATTTTTACCATTTACATCAGGGCCAAATATCAACTCTGGTTGATCGTCATTCAAATTAATGGCATCTTCACCATCATGCATATTCAAAGTTTCAGTAATTGTTGATTTATATAAGTCATTCTTTACCAATTCTGTTAAAGGAATTGGTATTTTTAACTTAGCTATTTCAGTCTGAATGTTGAATGAGGGTTGAGACTTACTAATCTGAAGTAATTCATCTTTTGTAACTGTTATCTGAGTTGGTTTTTCTTGAATTTCAACAGATGTACTTTTATCTTCAGTTGTTTTAATATTCTCTGTCCGAGTTTCTTGATTTTTGTTGTTTTTAATTCTTTTTTCAGGGACAGTTTGTGTGGCAGCAGATGTTCCATCAGACTTTGAATTTTCAACAGCTGTTTTTGTATTATTAGTTTTGGGATTTGCTGACTTGGAATCAGCAGGACTCTTTTTAGGATCAGGAATTGTTGTTTTTACTGAATTAGAGGCTTTTGTAGGATTAGCTTTTGGCGCATCTTTAGAAGATTGGGCCACTTCATCAGTGATATCAACAATTTTTGGGTTTGGCAATTTTTTAGGACTGGAAGGATTGGAATTTTGGTTGTTTTCCCTTGGGAGAATTTGCAAAACTTTTGTTTTTGGGGCTTCTACATTCTTTTTAGTTTGATTTTGAGAATTGTTTTTTGTAGAAGATTCATTGTTTTTCTTGTTTCTAAGGTTATACTGACTGTGAATTTCATTAAGAGCAAAGTCATAAACTTGTTTGTAATCAAAGGATTCACTAGATTCTATTTTGAGTTGTTGAAGCTCAAAAAGTTCTTGATCCTTCCGAGTGTGGAAAATAGTGTTGTTTTCATCTATCCGCATTATTAGATTGATGTCATCCTCATCTTCATCATTATTTTGAGAACTCTCAGCATAGTTCTCTTGAAATGGGGGTCTAATGTTTTGATCTGGAGCAGCTTCTTTAGCTTTTCCAGGGTTATTATGTTCTCTAAAATTGGGATTTCTGATTTGAGGTTGATTATCCCATTGAGGTTTTTTATCTAAATTGTCTAATCTTTCAACCACCCTTTCTAAAGTTTTAGCGAAAAAATCTAATTTAACATCTGAGTTTGAATTTTCTTCTTTGATTGTGACTCTTCTTTCATTTCTAAGTTTGGCTTTTCTAGCTAGAATATTAATTTCTACACTAACAACATCTAATTGCATATGTTCTAATGTTTCAGCATCTCTTTCTCTTAATTGATAGGCCATCTCTGGATCAAATCCATCAGGGAATTTAAGAAGTACAGAGTAAGGTGTAGGTTTAAGATCTGCAGGAATAGAATTATAGACACTGTTATACCTAGTGCAGTAATCTTGAACAGACTCATTAGGAGATCTTTTTAAAGCATCAAACTCAGACAAAATTTGAAGGGGATTCTTTTTCTTTTCCCATTTATTTAAAAATGTTCTATGAAATGCAGCTAAATTAGCTATACTACCAGCAGCTAAACTTTTGAACCATTTCTTAACTTCTCCTGTCAAACTTTGAGCAAATAACTTCATCTGGACATCTGACTCATCAATTTCATAAATTTCACAGTAGTCTGTTATTTTTGTGACATGTTGTTGAGCAGTATATTGTGACAAGCCATCAAATAGTGGTATATTTTTTTTGGTAATCTTGGGGCATATCATGGAGGTTTTGAGGCAAGACAAGGGGAGCATACCTGACAGCCATGGCTTGAAGCTTTGCTGAGCTAGGAGGTATAACAGAAATGACAGGGGCTGTGCTGGATATGGTAGCTGATGTGCTGAAAGCTGTACTTGAAGATCTTGGAAAAGAGGCTGGTGTATATATGGAATTGGTTGGAAATAAAGATGTAGTGCTTATAAAACTAGTGGATGCAGTGGATTGAGTGGATGAGGGAAATACTATCCTAGGCTGCAAAGGCAACTTAGGAATAAATTGTTGTGTAGTTGAACTTGCAGTGGAATCTAAAAATGAGGTGACAGCATACAAAGTTGAATCTGCTGCTGGAATTATTGTTGTGTGCAATTGAGAAACTGGAGGCTTAATGTAAAATAATAAATGGGCTAATTTAATAGCTTCATCAATGTCTTTAATCAGTGTAACATTAATCCTTTCTATTTGACTTTGATATTCAGATTTCTCTGATTTTATTTTTGCTGAAATAATTTTCTGTTTTGCATTCAAAAATGAAGTAAAAACAGGATCCATGCCAATATCTTTGAAATCAGTTTCAGATTTGTTTTTAAACAATGAATTTTCAAACTTGAAATCAAAATCAATATTAGTTAAGCTGACTAATTCTTTGGGTAAAGAATTTGTTTTTCTTAATGGTACTTCCGTCTCTAAATTGACAGTTTGTTTTTTCTTTTTTCCAATCTGTTCTAGGTATAGTAGGATCCGGATTAGACTTGGTATAGTAGGTTTTCCTAGAAGCCAGAATGACTGTTTTGAATACCCACAACTTCTAAAAAAAAAATAATCTTAAAGTAAAAGGTTAAATGAAAGATTTTCCTTTAAGATTAAATTTAAGACTGGAGATTGGTTAGATTCCCCAGTGGAGTCGCCAGTATGTTATCACCCTAGTAATTTCTCAAGTTGTGGGCTTTTGGTTTTAAGTCTAAGAAAACTAGGGGTAATCACAAACCTACTTCAAATCCTAGGATCTAGCCTTCCTAGAATTCAGAGAGGGCTCTCTCTTTAAGATTTATCTTTGTTTTGATCTATGTTTCCAGGCTAGTTATGATTGAACAATTGGTTTTGTTTTTTAAAGGTTTTGGTGGGTAAAAATCACTTAGGATTAAACTAGAGAGAGATCTACTTGTCCATTGGGCTATGGAGTCTAAGTCTAGATAGCAGTACTAGAAGGCAAGGCCAAAGGGGTCCAAATGTATTCAGGGCAAGGTAGATAACCCTTAGAGATTTGGGTAAAGGTTTTTGATGAAATGGTATGATCGGGATAAAGGGCAATGAAGGATCCTTTGATCCAGAAAATAGGAGGAGGCAGAGGTCAAACGGGAGTAGGAGCAATGAGGAAAGATGTGAAGGTTCTTCCTCCAAAGGAGAACCAAAACAAGGGGCCTCTTAGTGATGATGTCCAAAGAGACTTGAGGAGGAGGAAGCTTTGCTTCACATGCCAAGAGCCATGGGCACCAGGGCATTGGTGTGCTGCAGGAAAGGCACACTATATTGAGGTGTTCTCGGATAGTGAAGAGGAGGAAGAAGAAGAACCAGAAGGAGACATCAGCGTTGTGACACCAGGAGAGGATCTGTAATATTCCGAATAGAAATAAATAGTAATACAAAGCAACATAAACAAGCAAATACAGCAAATAGAGAGACATCACACAAATAATGCAAATATGGAGAAACACTGAGCCATTTTATTATATAACTGAAAGATAACAATGAGTACAAAGGTGATCAAAATGATGGCAACTTGGCTTGCACAAGGCAAGCTAGAAATACTCTAAAAAATGCTCAATGAATGGATGCTCTTTCAAGGATTGCGTAATCTCCAAATGCTGCTACTGCTGCTATTGTTGAAATGGAATGGCTCTTTGGGGCTGTTCCCTTACTCAGAAAAATGTGAAACTCTGGAAATGAGCTCTCCTCCAATAACCCAGAAAAGCCCAGAAAGAAATCCTGGAATGGTTGACCCTGGAATTTGACCTCCCTTGAGAAATAACGCTATCCCAATGAAATACGCTGGCCCTAAATGATCCTCTGCAAATGATGGCCTCCTCCTGTGTCAAAATGATGAATAGTGAAAGGCTAGTCCCTCCACACTAACCACAGGCTGAAATCCTTGGTATCTCCTCACTCCCGGAACTGCCTCTAATACAACTGCGTGATCCCTCCAAGAGACTACATTGTCCAAGCAAATGTGTAATCCTGACTGAAGATGCTATGGCTCCCTCTTGCAAAACGATGGATAGAACTCCTCACCTGAGGAGGCACTTGAAGTCCACTGGGGCTGAGGTTGGGATCTCCGCTCGGAGACACCGAGTGTGCTTAACAACACTTGCAAACTTCGCTCAACAGCAAAAGCGTGCTTAATGACAAAAGACAAAAATCAGAGATGCATAATAGAATGAGAGAATGAGGGGCCTCTTCCTCTTTTTATGCTTTGAGAGCCTTGCTCTCATCCGGGCCCCACCAAATTGCGCTGCCCCTCTTGGTCCACGCTGTCCCTCTCTCACTGCGCTGTCATGGTCCCACGCTGTCCCTCTCTCACTGCACTATCATGGTCCCACGCTGCCCACACTGCCTCTTCCCTCACGTTGCCACTTCACCCTAATGGGCCCCACGCTGTCAAGTAAATATGTGCTCAAGTGACTTTAGGGAATGATTATTTCCTGAGTATGGGTTATGTGTGTCATCACCCACTTTATTAATTGACTTTAACATTAGAAAGAAAATCTGGGCAAAATTAGTACTACCAATTAGCTGCTACTAATTGGGAATATTATAGGATCCACCACCACCAAGAGGTGGAAATATGGCATTTGCTCCAATTGGAGGGGCCCTTGCATCTTTGCGGGGACTACCCAAGTATCTGACTTTGAGAGTCCGAGGTACAGTTCAAGGGCAGCGGGTATTAGTGTTAATCGACAATGGGGCTACCCACAATTTTATTGATGTTCAGTTAGTGCATAGGAGAACAATACCCATTGATGATTTTGAGGGATTCTTAGTTTTGGATCCAAGAGCTAGAACCATGCAGTGTATGAAGTATGTCCCGTCATTGTCTGTAACCTTGGGGACATACACTTTGACTGACCATTTCTTCGTGGTCGACATTCATGACACCAATTTGATATTGGGTGTGCGGTGGTTGATTACATTAGGGAAGGTCACCACAGATTGGGAGACCTTGCAGATGGAATGGATAGATAAGAAGAGCGGTAAGCATTAGATGATCAGGGGCATGCACACCTATCCCCCTTAGGAAGCCTTCGCACATAAGATGGAGCCTAATTTGCGTAGAGGAAGCAAGGACAAATCAGTGCACTCAGATATGCAATTTACTCTAAACTATGATGCGATATTATTTGGAGGCATCCCACCTGGAAGGCCCCTAGACTAGGAGTTGGTTAAAGAGTTCTCACAACAAGTTGCACCATTCATAAATCTGGCTAAGAAGGGAGCCTTGGATGAGACCAACACAACACAGAGGGCTTTTGATTGGCTCAAGGGGAAGATGGATATTGGTTCGGTATTGGTATTACCAACTCTCACCAAGCCTCTTGCGTTGAGAGGTGATGTTTCAGGAGTGGATGATGGCACAAGTATGGTGCAAAGGGGCTACTCCATAGCCCTTGAGAGTCAGAAGATACTTCCACATAGGAAGGAGTATTCCCTATATGGTAAGGGGTTGTTGGCATTCATACATGCATTGGCCAAACTCAGGAAGTTTTGGAAGGGCAATAGCTTCCAAGTGAAGATTGACCACCATAAACTTCAGCCTTTTCATGAGGAAAAGTAGCGGCAAGGAAGACGTCAAAAGTGGGATAATAGTATTCCGACATGTGGCTTGGGCATTGAGCATGTCAAAGAGGGGAGCAATGAGGTGACATCTGCCTTATCACAGAGGCCAACAATGTTGTCATTGTTGAGTATGGATCCAGATTGGGGTTCCCGGCTATTGGAGTATTCCAAGAACCACTTCACATGTGAAGTGTTGAGATTTTGTGTATTTAGGGTAGCATCAGTTGTGTTCTAGTTCCCAAATTTTGAGGAAGGACTAGAGTTCATCTAATCTACGAGACCCAGAAATGGATTTGGGAAATTTCATCTGGTTTAGGAAATATTATATTAATTAATTATTTTAATGTATTTCCTAAGTTAAAACTTAGGAAAATAAAATAATTAAAGTGAATTTAATTAAACATATGATGAAATTGTCTTAAGTCACACGGATCAAGCTTTCTTTTAATCTTAGCCATTGATTAAAGATTTAATTTTGGCCGTTGATTTGTCAACGAGAAAAGTATAAAGGAAAGACTTGGGGTCATTTGTAAAGGGACACAGAGGTAGAGCACTGAAGCTAAGCTAAGATTCTAGGGCAGGGTTTGCTAAGAATACTTAGAAGTGTTTTAGCTGCACAGAGGGGAATTTAGACCAAGGGGCGATCTGATCCCAGGGTCTAGAATACACAAGAGGTAGAGAAGAGATCAGCTCAAGAACAGTGCAAAGGAAGGCAACAACGGCAGTAGCAGCAAGGACAACATAATTTTCAGGAGACCCTTTAGGGGTTACGTAGAGACCCTTAGGGGCAGCGTAGTGATTGCGTCACCCATTCTAGGGTAACGCAGTCCCTTCCGGAGCAACACAAAGGGTTTGGAGGCAATCCAAGGTTGATGTAGAGCCTTTCAAGGGCTTCAGAGGCTGACGCAGAGCCTTTCAGGGGTAGCGCTGGGGTTTCTAGGCCTAGATTTCGCTGAGCTCTGTAAATCCCGTTTGAGGGTGTGGATCAGTCATTATTTTGGCCCTAGATTAGCCAGTGAGCTGCAGATCTAGTGTTTTCTCTGTTAGGTTTTCTAGATCTAGAACCCAAAGTTGTGTATTCAGAAATATTCTTAATAATAGAACCCTCCAGCAGCCAGAGACCGGTTTTTCCACATTGGGTTTTTTTGGGGACTATTTGTCCAGAAATAACTGTGTCACTTTGTCAATGTGTGCATGTGCTTATTCTAGATCTGAATTGGTAGAGATCTGTTATGTGTTTTGCTTCGATTTTAACTTTAATTTATTCAGTTAATAACTTGCATATGTAGGAGGAGCTTAACCATATTAACATTAATAATTTCTGTATAAGATTTAAGATTCAGAAATTTCTACATGGTATCAGAGGAATTGCAGATCTGGAAGGGTCACCAACAGGAGAATCTGAAGGATCTAGCTGTAGAAAGCTGCTGGAAAAGCAGCAGAGAAGCAGATCTAAAGGGACAGTGCAGTTTTCAGGAGCAGATTCACGCAGAAGGAAGGGTGACGCTGTCCAGCGCTGTGTCCTAGCAAGCCCACGCAATTACTGCGCAGAGGAAGCTCAGAAACAACACTGGTTGGGTCTGAAGCCAGCCAGTGTGATTCAGATTCGAATTTGTCAGATCTAGAAAAATTCTGCAGAAAAGTTGCAGAAATTCAGAAAAGCTGGTGGGGTTAAAACTCTGAAGATTTCAGATTTTAGCCTTAGCACAAGTGACAAAGATTGGGAGGAGATTAGCTTCTCAGGAAGTGTCTTGCCAAAGGAAACTTAGATTTTGATTAGAGGATTAAAGAAGAAGTTGAATCATAGTTGATTTGGTAGATTTCCAAGGAGGGAAATCAAGTGTCAAAGGGAGCGAAAGGCACCCGTTTCACCAAGGGCCTTGATCCATTTCTCTAGCAAAGAGAAAAGGAAGTTCTGACACATTCTGAGTAGATGGCTCCTCATGGACTGCGTGATCAGGATAGGTTAGAGGGCCTCTCAAACTTTTCGGTTTGGAAAGCAAGGATCTTGATTGTCCTTGAGGCGTACGCTCTAAGAGACCATGCAGAGTAGACTCTAGCCACACTGACAGATGCAGATCTCTTTCGGAAGCATAAGGAAGTTGCTGGGCATGCCAAGCGGCTGATTATGGACAATATGAAGGACCATATTGTACCACACATAGCTGAGAAGACGACAACTAACGAGATGTGGAAGGCCTTGACTTCCCTATATGAGGGCAAATCAGTCCAAAGAAAAATGTTGTTGGAGACCCAAATGAGGTCATTCATGATGGCCAAGGGAGAAGACATGGAGCGTTTCCTCTTCAGACTACAGTCAATCAGGGATCAACTAACTGCAACGGGTGCAACGGTAGATGATGCTGTGATAGTCAGGACTGCCCTCAATGCAGTCACAGATGAGTTGGAAACCTTTGTCCAAAGTATCTTGGGCAGAGCGGACCTCCCAGATTGGGACAACTTGTGGTCAATCCTGTGTCAAGAAGAACTACGCAGATTCACCAAGAGGCAACACAACCCTGCATTGAGCAAAGTGAAGAAGGAAGATGAGGAAGATGCAGCCTTGGCATCAAAGAAGCAGCCAAGGAAGAAGAAGGATCTTTCAAAGATCAAGTGCTTCCAGTGTGGTGAAATGGGACATTTTTCCAGCCATTGTCCAAAGAAGAAAAGGGACAAAGAAGCATCTTCTTCCAAAGTAGCTGTGGCAGATGATGGGTCAGGAGATGATGCAACCATGAGTGCGCATGAACCACGAAGGTAGGGTGACATGGACATGTAGAGGAGCTACATGAAAGAGAGGCAAGATCCTTGAGCAGCTCATCTCTTGGATCACATGCGAGCTACGACAGCCTTAAGACAGTAGTGGGACAAGTGCAGCAGTGGGTGCATAGATCACAGATGAGGCAGAAGCAAAGGTAGATCTGAAGGCTGGGAGGAGCAGCGCAGAGCAAAGCAGTAATAGTGTAGAAGCAGTAGCAGCGCACAGGCTAATGTGACTTCAGCAGTGCAGAGCAGTGCTGCTTACACAGTGTAGAGTTGCAGCAACGTAGAGAGCTTCAGAGGGACAGTGCAGTGCAACAGCAGCGTGATAGATTTCAACACAAGGAGTTGATGTGACTTCAGTAGTGTAGTGGGAGTCTGATTACGCAGGCAGAGCTATAGCTGTGCATCGTTCTTTAGATGCCAGTACAGATTTGTAGCCTATGGAGCTTCAGTGATGAGAATGCAACCCATATGACTTGTCTGTTAAAGATTGGGCAGGAGATTCAGTTGTTACTCTCAACAACTGAAGTTGCAGTGAAACAAATTAGTAGTGGCAGTGTTATGAGCAGCACAGATGAAAGATATTGAGAGGGAGCTGCAGTATAGTGGTTGCAGTGGCAGTGGCAGAGTCATGGGTAGCGGTATAGAATGGCAGTAGCGGTGTAGAGTTGAGTGGCAGCATGCCAGGCTTCAACAACACATTACCAGTACTCAAAGTCATGTAATGCATAGTATAATGTATTGCTAGAGCACACCCTTGATGCTGAAAGTTGTGGTTAAACACCATGTTAAACACATACATGGTGTATGAGAAGGATGAACACACACACACAAGAGACTCAACACACAATGAAAGATAAGCGTGAGGCTTTCTTATTTTCCATTATACAAAGATGTACATTTATAGTACAATGGTGTGACTCTTGGTTTCTCATTCCAAGGTCACTTGGACTCCATTGTGACTTTTCATATTCCACACCTACCCATGGAGGATTAGGTGTTCCAACATCCCCCCTTAATCCGAAGGGGTATGTGTGAGTCCAAGAAAGGAGTTGTAATACAAATCTGCAAAGTATACATGGCAGCACTTGGGCTGAATCAACTCTCTGAAATGTTGGAAAAAAGAGGTGGTTTTGGGATGACCACAAACCCGGAACGCAAAACTTGTTGCGATTCCGGAACTCTTCCAAAAAAGCTGGCAAGAAGTGAAAGCACGCTGAAGGGTATCCCTCATAAAAGGAGACCTTCGACTAAAGAAGGAGGTCTCCGACACAGCAGAGGTAGTTTTGGGTTGTCCACCAACCAAAGATGATGGTTTGGGTTGTCCTGGCAAAAGCCAGTGGTTTCTAGGTTATCCACAGCAAAGATGATGGTTTTAGGTTATCCTGGCAAGAAGGTATGCTCTGGCGCGCTGGTGGCTGCAGCTACATCTCTGAATCCGGAATGGCGAATTGTGGCTCAGGCTCGCTTGAACTGCTGGCTACAACTCTGAACATGGAATGAGAGATTGTGGCTCAGGCTCGCTTGATCTGTCGTCGAAGCTTGTACATGACCACCATTTTCCCCCCTGTCAGGGACAAGGTGAGATGATGGTGAAAACTCAACTGCAAGTTTTCTCAATATCTGTGAACAAGTTCTAACATGTGTCATAAACATCTTCTTGGCTGCTGATGCCCATTGCCAAGAAGCGATCCATCCAAGATGAATCTTGGTTCTTGCAGGAGGCTTGTTTCTGAAGCATCTGTCTGAAGAATGGGTGTGCCGACCACAGTGCTTGCATGGATGAAGATCAAAATAGTGATCTTTCATATGGCCAACTCGATCACAGTGTTGGCATTTTTCAATCTGTTGTTGTTGTTGTGAAGCAGGATCTGGAACAGATGCAGGTGAACTGTCATACAGGAATCCAGCACTCTGAAATATGATGGGCTTGGTGTAGTCTGGAATATGAAAGGACGCATCCTTTTCATATCCAAGACTAGTTCGGTGCTTTTTGTGGACAAGCTCTTCCCAAGGTCTGATGATGGGCTTGAGAAGTGCAGGTTGAACTGCTGCATCTGCATGTACATCTGCTCTTGTGCAAGGAACTGAATGTGGATCAGCGCAACTTTCTCTTCTTTCTTCGGTCGAAGTCCTTCCTAGTCTTTTAGACGAGAAACAGGTTCAGAATGGTGACTCTTCTGCTGAAGTTCTTCTTGTTGGAGCTGAGATTCCAACTGCAAAAACTCAATCTTTTCTTGTGCATCTTGTAAACAAATCTGAATATTACAAAGAGCATCCTTGCTCATTTTTATCATGTCATCAACATTTGAATGAATGAGGTCATTCAACAACATTAATGCCTCATTGATTTTGGCCATTTCAACAACTTAGGCTCAAAAAATGAAAGGGTGTCGGCTACAACCAAAAATGCACCCGTTTACAATGTGATGCAACAACAAATACAAATGACTCCAAAGAATTTCCAACTATGGAAATCTCAAGGTACAAAATCTGCTCCCCAAATGATGGAGGGCAATCAACAATGAATTATATCAACAATTTTCCAACAACTCAAATACTGATTGCAACTATGAAGAAGCAATACAATGTCAACTCAATACAATATTTCTAAAAATATGTGCAGCTGAAAACACTATGCAAGAGGCCTTTAAGGCAACTGAAATTTTCTTCAAGGAGCTGTTTTCAATGATGGCAAACTATCTTCAAATGTCAATTTCTTCAGAAAAACACCCTTCAAATCAATGCCACAAATCACAAAATGCAAATCTGCAATGTATTCAATCTATCTGTTCCTCATATACCATTTTCTTCATTATTTCTGCTGTTCATAACTCTCTTTCCTCTCTCTCTGCTGTTTTTTTTTTTTTTAATTAATTAAATATTAATTAAAAAAATGGGAATAAGTTAAAAAGGGAAAGGGAAATATTAAGATGAGATGGGAAACTATATGGTTGGGGGTTGGGGGGACTTTATTAATGAAAGGGAATAAATTAAAAAAGGGAAGAAGATTAATTTAAAAGGGAGAGTAATTAAAAGGAGGGAAATATTTTTTTATTTTTTTTTATTTTTAATTTTTTTTATAATAATAAAAAATTAAAAGTGAAAAAGTGGAAATGAATTAAAAAAGGGAGGGGAAATAATGGAAATGGGATGGGATAATGGGTGAGTGGGGAGGGAATATTAAAATGAAATGGGATTGATTTAAAGATAAGTGGGAGGGGATTTAAATAAAATCGAATGGTGGGAGGGATTTTAATTTAAAAAGGATATGGGAATATTATATTGGGGGGTAAAGGACGTATATTAAAAAAGGGGAAGGGGGGTGATTTTAGAAAGAGGGGGAGCGTTAAAACAATTAGGAGGGGGAGCGTTAAATACAGGGGAGGGGCCGTATGGGATAGGAAGGGAGGGTATGCGTAATGTGAGAGCCGAATGGTGAGTGTGGAGTAGAGCTTGGGAGAGGCGCTGTGGGATGTGTGCGCAGAGGGGTGAGGGTGTGTGCGCAGAGGGGTGAAGATTTGGTGTGTAGGGGAGCGCCGGGTAGAGAGAAAGGTAAGAGGGCGGTTGTGTTGAGAGCAGAGCGTAGGTAGAACGCAGGGTGAGTGAGATTGTGTGGTAGGGTAACGCAGCGGATAGGGAGTGTTGTAGAGTAGGATGGGTTAATTGAAAAAAAATGCAGGAGCGAAAGGCGATAGGAGGGACGATTGGATGGTGCAGGTGCGAGTTGCCCAGAAATTGAAATTTAAATGGGGTCGAGTTGCAGGGAGAAGGGGAAGGCCGAAAGGCCAAGAATAGGAATTTTTTTTTTAATTTTTAATTTTTTTTTAATTTTTTTTTTAATTGTTAAAACAGCAGAGAGCAGGAGTAGAAATCCACTTGAAAAACAACAGTAGAATTTTCTTCTTCCAAATGTAGAGCAGAATTTTCTAGATACACAGCAGAATAATTTGCAGGAACTTGTAGACTTGCAAAAATGATTTTTCCAGCAGCAGAGAAACCCAGAATTGCAGAGATTTTCAATAAAAAAACTCAGAAATCTTTACTTCAAAAACCCAGAATTTTTCTTCAAAAAATAGCAGAGGGCCATATAGCATTGATGTAGATAACGAAGGAACTCGATTTCTTTCGATTTGCAAATCTGAAATCTTTCGATGTGACAAAAAACTCGGAATTCTCATAAATTTCAAATGTGACTCAATAATGCGGTGAAGAATTTTCCGAAAACGAAAAAACTCGATTTCTTTTGCAATAAAAACGAGAAACAACAGCCTTGGAAACTCAAATTAGACACTTTTCCGGTGACTCCAAATGGTGCAGAGGCCCAAAATCACAGTTGGAGAAAAATTAGAATGAAAACCGGATAGGCGGTCTTGCCTTTCTTCAAAGCCAACTGTTGTCTTCTTCAAAACAGAATTACGAATCTGCCGCTCTGCGCACTGCTTACGAATCTTGCTCCTTCTTGCGAATGCGCTCCTTCTCAGCTCCCTTACGAATGTGGCAAAGGCGCTGCCAGGCTTGTCGGGTCTTTGCAAAAAAACCAACAATTTTTCGGATAATATGGGCCATAAACACAAATGGATCACTCAATTTGGAGCAGGGCCAGCAATCACCCACTTTGATACCATGTTAAACACCATGTTAAGACACACACATGGTGTATGAGGAAGATAAACACACACACACACACAAGACTCAACACACAATGAAAGATAAGCGTGAGGCTTTCTTATTTTCCATTATACAAAGATGTACATTTATAGTACAATTGTGTGACTCTTGGTTTCACATTCCAAGGTCTTGGACTCACCCGTGTGACTTTTGCATCCACCTACCCATGGAGGATTAGGTGTTCGAGCAGTGTTGAAGTTTTTGTGTATTTGGGGTAGCATCAGTTGTGCTCTAGGTCCCAAATTTTCAGGAAGGACTAGAGTTCACCTGATCTACAAGACCCAGAAATGGATTTGGGAAATTTCATCTGGTTTAGGAGATATTAAATTAATTAATTATTTTAATGTATTTCCTAAATTAAAACTTAGGAAAATAAAATAATTAAAGTGAATTTAATTAAACATGTGATGAAATTGTCTTAAGTCACACGGATCAAGCTTTCTTTTAATCTTAGCCATTGATTAAAAATTTAATCTTGGCTGTTGATTTGTCAACGAGAAAAGTATAAAGGAAAGGCTTGGGGTCATTTGTAAAGGGACACCGAGGCAGAGCACTGAAGCTAAGCTGAGATTCTAGGGCAGGGTTTGCTAAGAATACTCAAAAGTGTTTCAGCTGCAGATAGGGGAATTTAGATCAAGGGGATGATCTGTTCCCAGGGTCTAGAATACACAAGAGGCAAAGAAGAGATCAACTAAAGGATAGCGCAGAGGAAGGCAGCAGCAACAAGGACAGTGTAATTTTAAGGAGACCCTTCAAGGGTTACGCGAAGACCCTTAGGGCAGCGTAGTGACTGCGTCACCTATTCTGGGGTAACGCAGTCCCTTCCGGAGCAATGCAGAGGGTTTGGAGGCAATCCAAGGTTGACATAGAGCCTTTCAAGGGCTTCAGAGGCTGACGCAGAGCCTTTCAGGGGTAGCGCTAGGGTTTCTAGGCCTAGATTTGGCTGAGTTCTGTAAACCCCGTTTGAGGGTGTGGATTAGTCATTATTTTGGCCCTAGATCAGCCAGTGAGCTGCAGATCTAGTGTTCTCTCTGTCATATTTTCCAGATCTGGAAGCTAGAGTTGTTAATTCAGAAATATTCTTAATAATAAAACCCTCCAGCAGCCAGAGACCCGTTTTCTCACATTGGGTTTTTCCGAGGACTATTTGTTCAGAAACAACTGTGTCACTTTGTCAATGTGTGCATGTGCTTATTCTAGATCTGAATTGGTAGATATTTGTTATGTGTTTTGCTTTGATTTTAACTTGAATTTATTCAGTGAATAACTTGCATAAGTAGGAGGAGCTTAACTGGATTAACAATAATAATTTCTGTATAAGATTTAAGATTCAGAAATTTCTACATGAAGTGCTTGATGGGTAGGTGACTGATGAGAGGTATAGAGTGATGGATGGAGTCATCTATTACCAGGATCGAATCTTCTTGATAAGAGGTTCTAAGCTCAAGGAGACGGTCTACATGCAGCACATGATTCACTCCATTCCGGCCACCAAGGTTTCATCAGGACATGTCAAACCATTAGGGAGAGATTCTCATGGGAGGGTCTCAAGGAGGATGTGCTCTAGCATATCAGGAAGTGCGTAGTTTGCCTGAAGAGTGAAGAGGAAAACAACCATCCTGCAAGGTTGCTACAGTCACTTCCTTTCCCGGAAGAAAGATGGGAGAGCTCATCTATGGGCTTCATCATCGGCTTGCCAAAAGTACATGGTAAAGATTGTATCTTTGTAATGATTGGTCAACTAACAAGACATTTACATTCCTTTGCCATTTGTTTACAGTGCATTGCTCCACAAGAGGGCAAGCCTCTCTTTAGACTTCATGGTCTTCTTGGGACCACAGTCAGTGATAGAGATAGCCACTTCCTAGATGGCTTTCAGCAGGTCTTGTGTTGTTTGGGGTGTACCCAGTTGACACCAAACATCAGTTAATACCCCCAGGCAGATGAGTAGGTAGAGGCAACAAGCAAGTGGCTGGGAAGCTACTTACCACAGTATGTTCCGAGCGAGAGCGAGGCTGCGTTGGACTCGCCGGGGCTTATTGTCACCATTCGACATTTCATATGGCAATCAGTGTATCTCTATTTTTGGTTCCATATGGTGATGATGTTCTATTCATCGTTGTTAGAATGGTTGGGGCAAGCAAGGTTCCTAGAACCAAAGATTGGATCCTAGAGAGTCAGGATGTATTCCGGTCTCTTAAGGACAACATTGTTACGGTTCAGATCAATAGAAGTTCTACACAAATCATGGATGGAGAGTGAGACAACGTGGGGTGGAAAATTTGGTCTATCTCCATTTTTAGCCATACAGACCATTTACATTGCAGATGAAGGGGACTGAGAAGCTTTTCTATGGATCGCACAGGGTGATCCATCCTATTGGGGGAGTAGCATATGGGTTGGAGCTTATCATTGGGAGTAAGATCCCCAACATTTTTCACGTCCCATGCCTCAATGAGGCCATTAGACAACATGTACTTGCCACCATGGGTCTCCCACTTCTTTATGATGTGAGCCTTTTGGTTTTATCACCAAAGGCTAACTTGGACACTTGGGAAGGGTAGCTAAGTGACAGGTTGATTGGAGAACATCTGATTCAGTGGAGGAATTTATCAGATGAGGATGCCACAGGGGAAGGAGAGGAGATTTTGCAGCATCCATCCTTGTAGTTGCTTGAGGACAAGCAACATTTGGGAGGGTATAATATTCCAAATAGAAATAAATAGTAATATAAAGCAACATAAACAAGCATTTACAGCAAATAGAGAGACATCACATAAACACTGCAAATATGGAGAAACACTGAGCCATTTTATTATGTAACTGAAAGATACAATGAGTACAAAGGTGATCAGAATGATGGCACCTTGGCTTGCACAAGGCATGCTGGAAATACTCTAAAAAATGCTCAAGGAATGGTTGCTCTGTCAAGGACTGTGTAATCTCCAAATGTTGTTGCTGCTGCTGCCAGACTGCTGCTACTATTGGAATGGGATGGCTCTTTGGGGCTGTTCCCCTGCTCATAAAAATATGAAACTCTGGGAATGAGCTCTCCTCCACATACCCAAAAAAGCCCTGAAAGGAATCCTAGAATGGATGACCCCGAAATTTGATGTCCCTTAGGAAATAACGCTATCCTAGTGAAACACGTTGGCCCTAAATGATCCTTTGCAAATAATGGCCTCCTCTTGTACCAAAATGATGAAATAGTGAAGTGCTGACTCCTTCACACTATCTCAGTCTGAACCCCTGACAAATCCTCACTCCCGGAACTGCCTCTACCACAAACTGCGTGATCTCTCCAAGAGACTGCGCTGCCCAAGAAAATGCGTAATTCCTGGCTGAAGATGCTATGGCTACCTCCTGCAAAATGATGGATAGAACTCCTCACCCGAGCAGACACTCGAAGTCCCCCGAGGCTGAGGTTGGGATCTCTGCTCGGAGACACCCGGTGTGCTGAACAACACTTGCAGTCTTCGCTCAATAGCAAAAGCGTGCTCAATATCAAAAGACAGAAATCATAGATGCTAATAGAATGAGAGAATGAGGAGCCTCTTCCCCTTTTTATGCTTTGAGAGCCTTGCTCTCACTCGGGCCCCACTAAACTGTGTTGTCCCTCTTGGCCCACATTGTCCCTCGCTCACTGCGCTGCCATGGGCCCACACTGCCCATGCAGCCTCTTCCCTCACGCTGCCACTTCACCCTCTTGGGCCCTACGCTGTCAAGTAAATATATGCTCAAGTGACTTTAGGGAATGATTATTTCCTAAGTGTAGGCTATGTGTCTCATCACCCACTTTATTAACTGACTTAACTTTACAAAAGAAAAACTGGCCAAAATTAATATTACCAATTAGCTGCTGCTAATTGGGAATATTACAGTCCTCTCCGCCAAAACGTTGCTTGTCCTCAAGCAACTGCAAAGATGGATGCTACAAAATTTTCTCTCTCTGAAGTGGTATCCTCATCCGGCAAGTTCCTCCACCTCACCAAGTACTCTCTGACTGTCCTGCTCTGCAGCTGTCTCTCCCTGGTGTCTATGATGGCCTCTGGCTGCAACACCAAGTGCCCCTCATCATCTATCGGTGGAAGCTCCTTTGTTGCAGTCACCTGCTGCCCCAATGCCTTTTTAGGCATGATACGTGGAATATGTTATGGATCCAGCTACCTGTAGGCAACTCCAGCTCATATGCAACCTCCCCAATCCTGCGGATCACCCTGTAAGGTCCATAGAAGCAGGGCTTGAGCTTCTCGGCCCCCTTCTGCTTCTGCGTGGACTGCCGGTATGGCTGAAGTCGTAGGTAGACCAAGTGCCCTACCTCAAACTGCCTCTCAACCCGTCCCCTGTCGGCATACAACTTTTGCTGGTTCTAAGCTGTAACTAAGTTATCCTTAAGAGGCCGAAGTATATCTTGACTCTCTTGGATCCAGTCCTTGGCCTTGGGGGCCTTGCTAGCACCAAACATAACATCAGCAAAAGTCAAAGCATGATATCCATACAAAGCATAGAATAGAGACATACCGATGGACATGTGGAAATTGGTGTTGTAGTAGTACTCTCCCAAATGAAACCAGCGTAACCATGCCTTCTACTGCCCTGTGACATAGTTTCGCAAGTAACCTTCCAACCACTTGTTCACTATCTCTGTCTACTCGCCATCTGAGGGTGATAACTGGTACTTAGGGTCAACTCTGTACCCACCAAACGAAAGAGCTCTTGCCAAAAGCCGCCTATGAAACGGTTGTCCCGGTCACTAACAATGGTCTTCGGAAGACCATCCAATCTGAAAACATCCTTGAAGAACAACTTCGCTACCTGTGCTATTGTATACCGTGCTAATATAGCGAAGAAGTGTGCATACTTTGTCAGTGGATCAACGACCACAAAGATGCAATCCTTGCCCTGCACCGTGGGCAACCCTATGATGAAGTCCATTGAAATGCTCCCCCATTTTCCCTCCGGAATGGGAAGTGGCTGTAGTTATCCTGCGGGATGGTTCATCTCTCCTTTGTTCCGCTGACACACCTTGCACTCCTGGTCATGCCGGAGTACGTCCTCCTTGAGGCCTGTCCAAGAGAACCTCTCCTTGATGTCCCTGTAGGTCTTGGTGAACCCTTGGTGGCATGATAATGGTGAGTCATGTGAGGCACACAGTACCTTCTCCTTGAGCTGAGAGCTCCCAGTCAAGAAGATCCTGTCCCTGAAGTATATCACCTCATCCATCACCCTGTACCTATCATCTGTGATCTGTCCATCCAGTATATCACAGCCAAAATGGTCCTTGGAGTACTCCACCAATAACTGAGCCCTCTAGTTCGTGTAAAAGTTCATCAGAGACAACGCTGCCAGTCTGCGTGAAAGAGCATCGACCACCACGTTGTTCTTCCCTTTGACATGCTCAATGTCAGAGTCATGCCTGGATCTCGCTAACCCACTTCTGCTGCTTCTCCTGCAATTGCTTCTGCTCTAAGAAGAACCCGAGGCTGTTGTGATTAGTCCTCACCCTGAACCTGTTACTCACCAAGTACTATCGAAACTTGGCCAGTGCATGCATGATAGCCAGCATTTCCTTGTCGTATATAGGATACAACCTCTCATGCGGCAATATCTTCCTACTCTCGAAAGCTATGGGATGGCCCCCCTCATCAAGATTACGCCCACCCACTCTCCAGATGCATCACATTCCAAAACAAAGGGTTGCGTGAAATCCGACAACACCAAAACTGGATAGCTGCTCATCACCTCCTTGAGCCTGTCAAAGGCCCTCTGCGTTGTGTCCGTCCAACTGAATGCCCCCTTTTTGGTAAGATTTGTGAGGGGTCTAGCAAGTTGGGAAAACCCCTTGACGAAATTTCGGTAGTAGGTGCAGATGCCTAGAAACCCTTGAAGCTCAGTCATGTTCTTCGGTTCCGGCAATCCCGGATGGCTTGGATCTTCTCCTCGTGGACTCTCACTCCATCCATCCCAATGATATGCCCCAAGTAGAGCATCTCTGTCAGCCCAAATTTGCATTTGTAGAGCTTAGCATAAAAATGCTGCTCTTCCAAAATACGCAATACAACCTCAATGTGTTGTAGGTGCTCCTCCGATGTCCGGCTGTATATATCAAAATGTCGTCGAAGAATACCAGCACAAACTTCCTCAGCTGACCACATAAGATGTGGTTCATGCAGGACAGGAAGGTGGCCGGTGCATTGGTTAGCCCAAAGGGCATCACCAAAAACTCAAAATGGCCGTAGTGACATTTGAAGGCCGTCTTGGGGACATCCTGGTCCCTCACTCGGATTAGATGGTAGCCCGACCTTAGATCAATCTTGGAGAAGAACTTCGACCTCCTTAGCTCATCCATCAGCTCATCAATCTGCGGAATGGGGTATCGGTTCTTCATGGTCTTCTTATTGAGAGCCGGATAATCAATGCACATCCTTAGTGTGCCATCCTTCTTCTTCATTAGTACAATAGAAGAAACAAATGGGCTAGTGTTGGGTCGGATGTGTCCCAGCGCTAAGAGCTCAGGAATAGCTCTCTCAATCTCATCCCTGTAGGCTTTGGGATGCCTGTAGGGTGTAGTAATCACGGCTTGAATGCCTTGCTCAAGCTCAATGATGTGCTCAAACCCCTGATCCGGTGGTTGCCCTGGCGGTATATCCCCAAAAACCGTAGCATATTTGTCCAAAATCGACTGCACATCTGGGTGAATTGGTTGTCCTGTAGATCCTGCCTTTGAAACACGCAGCTGCACTGCCCACTCCAGTCTCCCTTTCAGAAGTCTGCCTCCATCCGGTGTGCTGAAATTGTCTACGGGGGATAAGTATGCATGCCTCGGATCATGTCATGCTTGCCGGTCTTCTTGTCTGTCAACTCCATCTCCAAAGTCTCCCAGTCCGTAGTGACCTTCCCCAGCGTGATCAACCATTGCACTCCCAGTATCGCGTTGGTGTCCGAAATGTCCACCACAAAGAAATGATCCGTCAGGGTGTAAGTCCCCATGGTCACTGCCAATGCCGGTACATATCTAGCACACTGCATAGTTCTGGCACCCAGTACCAGTATTGAGAATCCATCAAAGCTCTCCGTTGGTATGCTTCTCCACTCTACCAACTGTGCATCAATAAAGTTGTGGGTGGCCCCACTGTCAACTAGCACTGCAACACGCTGTCCCTGCACGGTGCCCCAAACATGTAGTGTCAAATACTTGGGAACTTTTCGTAAAGAAGCAAGGAATCTCCCAGTAGGTGCAAACACTGCCCCTCCTGCTCCTGGGGGTGGAGGTGGTGGATGATCCCCTCTCTGCACTACATCATTGCCTCCTGCCTCTAACTCCTCGTATGCATCTTCTTCCCCGTCACTGTCGGAGAAGACCTCTATGTAGTGTGCCTTCCCTGCAACACATCGATGTTCCGGTGCCCATGGCTCCTAGGACGTGAAGCATAGCTTCTTCTGCTTCAAATATCTCCGAGTATCATCGTCCAAAAGCCCCTGGCTTTGGTTCCCCCTCGAAGGTGGAACCCTCGTGTCCTTCCCCTTTGACTGAAATGTCGGTCTCTGGGGGAAAGGAGCTCTGGTCCTGGGTAGAGAATCCTGCAAATCCGTGGTCCTCCCAACTGCATCATGAAGTGTAGCAGGCCTCGTGGATCTGACTAATCCACGCAGAGGTTCTGCCAACCCATCAATAAACATATATATCATCCTAGCTGAGGACAAGTCAGGCACCAGCACTGAAAGCCTCAAGAACTCAAAAATCTAGGTTTCTGGGTTCCCGGTCTGCTTGAGCTTGGTCAGTTCAACAAAGTGCTCTTTCGGATCCCTCTGGTCAAACCGCTCTACCAGTCTCTATGTAAACTCTGCATACGTTGTCACTGCTGAGTGACCCAGCGTGGCCATCACGTGGAACCACCAATCGTGGGCTTCTCCCTTCAGGTGCAGTGCTGCCACCTTGATGGCCTCTCCCTTGGCCATCTGGTTGAGCTGGAAATAAATATCCATCTTATCCACCTAAGCCTTTGTCGAATATTTTGAGGACTCGTCAAATGTTGGCAAGAAAAACCTGCCCACTGTATGCTATACGTCCCCATCCTGTGTGTATCTACCCCCTTTGTTCTGGTTAAGGGGTCGACTGTCCTTCTTAAGCTGAAAAAAATCATGGAAAGTGAGAGCTTCACCAAACTCTCACCCATAGGACTGATACTCGACAAAATAATCCCCCATATGAACTGGCTCCAACTTTTGAGGTGCTCCCATTCCAGTGCCTGTAGCTAGAAATGTGGGCATCGTGGAACTTGGGGGAGTAAGTGACACAACCTGCTGCGCTGTGAGCTGCTCCTGCAAATGGTGGGAAGTGCTGGACCCTTCTCCAATGTGGAAACCCATTGGGGTTTCATGCTGTCTCTGGTCTGTGGTAAACTTTTGCCCCATCTCTTCTATCCTCCTCGATAGCTCCTGCACAAAGTTTAGAAGGAGTTATTTGAACTCTCTCCATTCATCCTTCTCCTCTGCCATTGGTTCTTCCTCCTCTGCGTCCACCACTAGAACGTAGTCTCTCTCTCCAAAAGTGGCCTCAAGCCTCCGCTCTTGGTCCTTGTATTTCCTTCCCCGGTAAGTGATATATGGTTTTCCTGCTGGTGTCATAGACAATCTGCTCCACAGGCTGAACCAAGTCTATGAGCTTTGATACCACTGTAATATTCCAAATAGAAATAAAAAGTGATATAAAGCAACATAAACAAGCATTTATAGCAAATAGAGAGACATCACATAAACAATGCAAATGTGGAGAAACGCTGAGCCATTTTATTATGTAACTGAAAGATACAATGAGTACAAAGGTGATCAGAATGTTGGTATCTTGGCTTGCACAGGGCAAGCTGGAAATACTCTCATAAATGCTCAAGGAATAGCTGCTCTGTCTAGGATTGCGTAATCTCCAAATGCTGCTGCTGCCTAACTATTGCTACTGTTGGAATGGGATGGCTCTTTGGGGCTGTTCCCCTGCTCAGAAAAATATGAAACTCTGGGAATGAGCTCTCCTCCAAATACCTAGAAAAGCCCTGAAAGGAATCCCGGAATGGATGACCCCGGAATTTGACCTCCCTTAGGAAATAACGCTATCCTAGTGAAACACGCTGGCCCTGAATGATCCTCTCCAAATAATGGCCTCCTCCTGTACCAAAATAATGAAATAGTGAAGGGTTGATCCCTTCACACTATCTCGGGCTGAAACCCTTGACAATCCTCACTCTCGGAACTACCTCTACCACAAACTGCGTGATCTCTCCAAGAGACTGCGTTGCCCAAGAAAATGCGTAATTCCTGGCTGAAGATGTTATGGCTCCCTCTTGCAAAACGATGGATAGAACTCCTCACCTGAGCAGGCACTCGAAGTCCCCTGTGGCTGAGGATGGGATCTTCGCTCGGAGACACCCGTTGTGCTGAACAACACTTCTAGAATTCGCTCAACAACAAGAGTGCTCAATGTCAAAAGACATAAATCATAGATGCATAATAGAATGAGAGAATGAGTGTTAAACACCATGTTAAACACACACCTGGTGTATGAGAAGAATAAACACACACACAAGAGACTCAACACACGATGAAGGATAAGCGTGAGGCTTTTTTTTATTTTTCCATTATACATGATGTACATTTATAGTACAATGGTGTGACTCTTGGTTTCACATTCGAAGGTCACTTGAACTCCATTGTGACTTTTCGCATTCCACACCTACCCATGTAGGATTAGGTGTTCCAACATCCCCCCTTAATCCGAAGGGGTATGTGTGAGTCCAAGAAGAGAGTTGTAATACAAATCTGCAAAGTATGCATGGCAGCACTTGGGCTGAATCAACTCTCTGAAATGTTGGAAAAAAGAGGTAGTTTAAGGATGACCACCAACACTGAAATGCAAAACTTGTTGTAGTTCCCGGAACTCTTCCAAGACTAGCAAGACGTTGAAAGCTTCTGCTAGAGGAATTGTCCCTCATAAAAAAGGGAGACCTTCAACCTAAAAGAAGGGAGGTCTACTACCTGTGATGGTTTTAGGATTACCAGCAACTCTGGAATGCTTGAAGCATTTCCTGGAACTCAACCAAAGCTGGCAAGAAGCTGAAGGCTTCTGCTAGAGGAAGTGTTCCTCATATATGAAAGGAAGACCTTCGACCTAAAAGAAGGGAGGTCTACTACCTGTGGTGGTTTAAGGTTGTCCACCAACCAAAGATGATGGTTTAAGGTTGTCCACCAACCGACGGCATGCTCATGGGCATCTGTGTCTCTGGCTACATCTCTGAATCTGGAATGACGAATTGTGGCTCAGGCTCGCCTGAACTGCTGTGTCTCTGGCTACAACTATGAACATGGAATGAGAGATTGTGGCTCAGGCTCGCTTGATCTGACGTCGAAACTTGTACAAGACCACCATTTTCCCCCCTGTCAGGGACAAGGTGAGATGATGGCAAAAACTCAACTGCAAGTTTGCTCAATATTCGTGAACAGAGTTCGACATGTGTCTTGACATCTTCTTGAACTGCAGTGCCCATTGCCAAGAAGCGTCCATCCAAGATGAATCTTTGTTCTTGCGGAAACATTTACGAAGGTCCTTCATGCCGAAGTATGGGTATGGTTTGTACGTGCATGGATGAAGATCAAAACAATGATCTTTCATATGGCCAACTCGATCACAGTGTTGGCATTTTACAATCTGTTTTTGTGAAAGCGGAACAGGATCTGGAACAGCTGCAGGTGAACTGTCATACAAGAATCCGGCACTCTGAAATATGATGGGCTTGGTGTAGTCTGGAATATGAAAGTACACATCCTTGTCATATCCAAGACTAGTTCTGTGCTTGTTGTGGACAAGCTCTTCCCAAGGTCTGATGATGGGCTTGAGAAGTGCAGGCTGAACTACTGCATCTGCATGTAAATCTGCTCTAGTACAAGGAACTGAATGGGAATCGTCTGGAACTTTATCTTCTTTCTTCTGATGAGAGTCCTTCTCAATCTTTTGAATAGAAACAGGTTCAGAATGGTGACTCTTTTGCTGAAGTTCGTCTTGTTGAAGCTGAGATTCCAACTGCAAAAACTCAATCTTTTCTTGTGCATCTAGCAAACAACTTTGAATATTACAAAGAGCATCATTGCTCGTTTTTACCATATCATCAACATTTGAATGAATGAGGCTATTCAACAACTCTAATGCCTCATTGATTTTAGCCATTTCAACAACTTAGGCTCAAAAAATGGAAGGGTGTCGGCTTCAACCGAAAATACACCCTTTTACAATGTGATGCAACTTGCTTTCAAGAAATACAAATGACTCAAGAGAACTTTCAAAGTACAAAGTCTATTGATTGCAACTATGAAGAAGCAATACAATTTCAGTTCAATACAATATGCAGCAAAAATGTGCAGAACAATTGTGCAAGAAGCCTATAAGGCAGCTGAATTTTCCTTCAAAGAGCTGTTTTGCACCAATAACAACTCGTCTTCAAATGTCAATTTCTTCAGAAAATCACCCTTAGGCCACAAATCACAAAATGTCAAATCTGCAATTTTCTCTATGTATTCAGTCCATCTGCTCACATGTCATTTCCTCTTTTTCTTCTGTTCATATTCTCTCTTTCCTCTCTCTCTCTGCTGTTTTTTTTTTTTTTTTTTTTTAAATTTAATTTTTTTGAAATTAATTAAAAAATGAGGAGAGGGATTGTAATAGAAATGGGAGGGAATTTTATTAACAAAAGGAAAAAGGGATTAAAATTAGGAAGGGGAGGGGAGAGGGGCAACTAAGGGAATTTTTTATTATTATTATTTATTTATTATTATTATTTATTTATTTTTTTAAATTTAAAAATTAAAAAAAACTGAATTAAAAGGGTGGGGTATTATAAAAAGGGGTTTGGGGGGGCGGGGGGGTGAGGGGAGTATTATATGGGGGTTTATGATAAAAGTTAATTAAAAAAAAAACGAGGGCTGGATAGGAGTGGGGGGAGGACGACTTATCGAATGGGAGAGGGCCGTGGGAGCATAGTGTGGGAGGGCTGGAGCGATAAGGGGAAGGGCAAGCGATGGCGTGGGGAAGAGGGGCGCGGGGATGCGTTGAAGGGAGAAGGGTAGGGAGATGCTGTTGTATATGCTGGAGCGGGGCCGTATGGAGAAAGTAGATGCTGCCTGTGAGTGCCGTGGGTGAGGGGGTGAGCTGTTGAGGGGGAGGGCCGAAAGGCCGATAGGTAGAGCGTTAAGGGGTAGGGTGAATGCAGATAGAGTGGGTGAGCGACGGCTGAAAGGGGAGGGGGAGCGTTTGCAGGTATGGTGAGGGCGTAGAGCGAGGTAAATGGGGACGATGGGGTAAATGAGTAGGGGGAGCGGCGAGGTGTAGCACGGTGGCAGGGTGTAGAGTGTATGCCGCGGGGTAGTAGATAGGGGATAGGGAATGCATAAGGGTTGATGCAGCGTTGAGGAGTGGCGTAAGGGGCGTAGGGTTTTGATGTATAAGAAATTTGCAGGTTGTAGAGGAGGGGGGCTGAAAGGCCTGAACAATTTTATTTTTTATTTTTTTTTAAATAAAAAATACGGCAGAGTAGAGTAGAGGGAATTCGCAGAGATTTGTAGACTCAAAAATTTTCAGGAAATGCAGGAAATCGCCAGAAAAAAATTCAGAATTTTTTCTAATAAAAATCAGAAACTTCTTCTTCAGAAATCCAATTTAAACAGTTTTTAGCAGCTCTCCAAATTGCAGAATAAAGGCAGAAATTGCAAGAAAAATAAGCAGTGAGAAAACCTTCAGATGCACAATGCTGATTTTCTCCAAACCAATTTGTGAATGCTGCCAAGGATTTTGAATGCTGCTCCTTTTCAAAACCAATGCTGCTCTTCTTCAAAACCACTTTCTGAATGCGGCAAAATGTCAGCCACAGAAATTCTCTAAATGCTGCAAAAAATGCCAAGAATTTTTGCAGATATCCACAGGCCATAAACACAAATGGCTTACTCAATGTTGAGCTGGTTATGAACGTATCAGCTCCGATACCATGTTAAACACACACATGGTGTATGAGAAGAATAAACACACACACACAAGAGACTCAACACACGATGAAGGATAAGCATGAGGCTTTTTTTTATTTTTCCATTATACATGATGTACATTTATAGTACAATGGTGTGACTCTTGGTTTCAGATTCCAAGGTCACTTGGACTCCATTGTGACTTTTTGCATTCTACACCTACCCATGTAGGATTAGGTGTTCCAACAATGAGGAGCCTCTCCACGTTTTTATGCTTTGAGAGCCTTGCTCTCACCCGAGCCTCACCAAACTACGATATCTCTCTTGGCCCACACTGTCCCTCTCTCATTGCGCTGTCATGGGCCCACGCTGCCCATGCAGCCTCTTCCCTCACGCTGCCATTCACCCTCCTGGGCCCCTCGTTGTCAAGTAAATATATGCTCAAGTGACTTTAGGGAATGATTATTTCCTAAGTGTAGGCTATGTGTCTCATAACCCACTTTATTAACTGACTTAACTTTAGAAAAGCAAAACTGGCCAAAATTAATATTACTAATTAGCTGCTGCTAATTGAGAATATTACAGAGGGGAGGACTGTAATATTCCTAATTAGCTTTCAGCTAGTTGGAATATTAATTTTTGTTGTTGTCATTAAGATAGATGAATAAGAGGGTAGAGAGACCCATAAATCTCTTTAGTAGGAATAAAACCCCTTCTAATGTGAATGTGGACCATTGTATCAATTGAATAAAACACTCTTAGGTGTGAATGGAGGTAGTGGAGAGTTATTGGAGGACAACGCAGTCATAGTGGGAGGGAGTCTCCATGAGAGTAGCATATTTAATGAGTGGGACCAAGGGTGAGGAGGTTCACAAAGCATATAAGGAAGGGGATGGTAGCCATAGAAGGCATTCTGAATATTGTTTATGTTTGGTCTTTTATGACTTTCTGCACGCTTCAGCTGTTTAACGGAGTCTGTTGTGCTGTTTAGCACAAGGGTGTTTCCAAGTGGAAATCCCACTCTCATCCTCGAGGGACTTCGAGTGGCCACTCAGGAGAGGTTCATTGAGCTTCATTTCCACCATCCGGCATTAGGCCAAGCTTCGGCCATCTTCAGCAACGCAGTTTCCTTTAGGTACTGCGTTATTTTGCAGGGCAGTTGCAGTGGAGGGTCAAGTACCCAAGTTGTTGAGCTTGTTTTCCAGTGACGGGAGCAACCCTTCATTCGGAGGATCAGTAGGGAGGAGTATCAACCATTTTTGCATCATATCAGCCACCTCCCAGCAGTTATTGAGTCACAGTGCGTAATTCAGCCCTAGGATGCCATTTTCATATTGTGTATTTCCGGGAACCCTTTCTGGGTTGTCTTGGATTTGTGCTAGAGAGTCTAGATTTGTGATCCTGACATTTTCTAAGCACTATATCAGCAGTTCTATGTATTTTTAGTTTTACCCTGCAGTTGTTCTCCATAAGGCTGTGCAGTCATGGCATTCCGACATTTTGTGTAGCAGCAAAATTTCATATTTTATGTAATGGGTCATTTGAGGCTTGTTTTGCCTAGCTTGAGTGACTTTTTCCTCTAAGATCTTGTACTCATTTTTCTGCTATAATATATAATAAAGTGGCCCTATGATCTGCTCATGTTGATGTATTGATATTTTACTGCATTTTCAAGTTTTATATTCTATATTCTCTTTTTCCTAATTTGGAATATTACAGATATATTCTCCACCATCGTCTGAACACAAAAAACCTCTATCCTCTTCCCTGTCAGATTTTCAACCAGAGCCTTAAACTCTTTGAATCGTTCAAAGATCTCATCTTGGTCTTTAGAAAGTAGATCAAAGTTTTCCTGGAATGGTCATCAATGAAGGTGACGAAGTATTCGGCACAACTAAGAGCTCTCGTGGACATTGGTTTGCAGATTTCTTAGTGTATTAGCCTTAAAACACTCTTTGCCGTATTGTTACTTCTGGAGTAAGTTGCTTTGGCGTACTTGCCTAGTACGCACCCTCTGCAAACACCATCCCGTTTGGTGCTTAATTCTGGAACTCCTGTGATGGTTTCTCTGAGAATTCTTAGAGCCCCATGGTGTAAGTGCTCCATTCTTTTCTGCCATAGCTCATTCAATTTTTTTTCACTATTGCTGCCTATCAGTGCCATTGGAGATTCTAACTGCAACTTATACAGTTTGTTGCTCCTGACTACAATTTGAGCCTTCTTCTTCCAACTCGGGTGTTTGACATATACTTTCTTTTGAATGAGGTATACATCATAGACATTGTTTTGTAGTTGAGATATAGAGAGAAAGTTCATCCCCAAATCAGGCACATGGAGCACATTGGTGGCACGAAGCCCATCTCCTGCTTCAGTTTGAAAAACTATAGTACCTCTTCCAATAGGGGTACATTTTTCCTTATTTCCCATAGTGATCTTGAAGTTCATTTATTCTTCTTAATAGCTCGAGAAACATTCTCATATTCCCGTCATATGTGTAGAAGCCCAACTATCAATATATCAAACCTCTGAGGAAGCAGAGCTTGACAAGCAAGCGACTTCTTCTTCCAATCTAGAAGTCAACACAGAGATGTCGTGATCCATTGTATCTTTCATGCTTTCCTCTTTCTTAGGAAAACTGCCTAAACCCTTTCGAGTTGCTGCTCCAACAACATCAAAACCACGTTCCATTGCTGAATCTCCAACCCTATTACCCAATCTCAGCTCTAATACCATCTGAAAATTTCAAATCTGAAATTCTACTGCAACAACTGATTTAATTTTCCTACTTATTTTCCACAATAAGTTATTTACAAAAACCCTTTAGTAAACATCAAAATAAATTCTACTGCAATTATCACATAATTTCATACAGAAAAGAACAGTGAAATACAAGCACGAGAATCAATCAAATCAGCGCAGTTATTTTTGGACAATTGTCCCCGGAAAAACCCAATGCGGGAAAACCGGTGCATTAGATGAGGGTTTATTTATTAATCTTCAACAACAATCTCTTTTCAAGGAATGACTAGCAGAACAACGAAGAAACTTTCATGAAAACACCTGAGATAGTTTTCTCCCAACCTCCGGAGAAATTCTGATACCCAAGAGTCTCTCTAGCCTCCACTGTGTCACCTCTGCATTATCCTTTGCGTAGGGATTGCGTCCTCAACTGCGCTGCCTCTCTGCACTGTCCCTCTGCTGCTATGCGTCCCTCTTCCTCGGCCTTTGAATGATGTTGATACCCTCTTCTTCTTTCGCCCTGCAACTCTCCCTCTGAAACCGGATTCTAAATTTTGAAGAATCGACTTCCCTCAGGCCACTGAGTGTTTGCCCGGATTGTCTTCAATTGACCCACAAGTCTTCATTTATACTTTTCCTGTTAATAAATCAACGGCTGTGATCTAATCCTTAATCAACGGCTAAGATTAAATTAGACTTTATCCTCGTCACTTAGAAGCTTCTCAACCACTCAGAAGTTCGAGAGTCCAAACATCAAGCTCAGGGTTTAGCCTACCTATGCTCCAAGTTTGGTGGGCATCCACCTGAGTTTTATCCATCAAATCTCTTGCCCTAGGTGCTACTCCAATAGGGAAAAACGTAGGTCTTTCTTTCTCACCTCGGGGACTTTCTTTAGGGTTGTATAAAGTTATGAACACAATATTCATTGGAATAAATCATAAGAAATCCTGTCTCCTCCCTTTCCTTGATGTAGTGAGTACCTGGGAAGTATTTCTTCCCACGATTATTCCTAGAACCCTAGGTCTAGCGCATGTATTTCCTAGGTCTCTCGAAGGGAGCAAAGAGCCTCTTAGAATTGTTAAAACATTACATAGAGCTTCTTTGAGAGGTCCTACCTCATCACTTAGAGTATTGATCTCAATACGACCTATCATTATTGCATATCTCCAAAAAATAAGTCTTGAACTCCTTATCTCAAGGTGTTTCTTGGACAGCGTTTTAGATTTTTTAAAGCATTGATCCATTGTTGTGCTTCTCTTTGAATGGGATTTATGGCATCATGTCATACCTTAATCATTGATCTATTCATTCCAAGTGATTCCCTTTCCTATCGGGACTCCTCCCATTGGTGAAAGTTCGTAAAGAGCAGGGCACTTTGACTGAGTTGACAGTGGGTCATTGTCTCATTGTTGTCACCTAGTCTAGTAGTAGTCCCTTAGGTTTTCCCTTACTTAGGGCCTGTTACCCACTACTAGTAGGTGAACCCTATAGGAGAAATTTTTCTCCTAGATTGTCTTTAGCCGACAGCCCCTTGCAGCCACCAGATAGCCCAATCCTCCACCATTCTCCACCACTTGAGCCAACTATTATGTGCCATCGCCCATCTATTATGATCATATGTTTGAAGGTGGGCCTTCTAACCCCAAAGGTATGGACTTCATTATGTAGTTGGGTGTATTTTATTTCTTTTCTTGGATACATTTGGACATGTATTATTGGGGGGATTCTGCGGAAAGAATGAGCTTGGTCTATACTCTTGTTCCCTTATCCAAAATTGGTGGTTAATCTTGTATCCTAGTCTCGTGGGATCTCCTCTGTTGGCTACTAGATTTAGGAGAGGCACTACATGGGAAACCTTGTTTTTGTTTGCGTGGTCCCACTTCTCGACACCACATATCTCACTCTCCTCTGCTCATTATAACCCATTTTCACTTTTTTCCCATCCGGGTCCACATTTGTACATCGGGTCCACAAGGAGTTAGCCTTGTAGAAATTTCTGAATCTTTACACTTAATGCAAAAATTATTACTGTTAATCTGGTTATGCTCCTCCTACTTAGACAAGTTATTAACTGAATAAATTCAAGTTAAAATCGAAGCAAAACACGTAACAAATCTTTACCGATCCAGACCTAGAACAAGTTCATGCACACGTAGACAAAGTGACAGTTATTTCTGGACACTTGGTCCCGGGAAAAACCCAAATGCGGGAAAACTGGTCTCTGGCTGCTGAAGGGTTTTATTACTAAGAATTTTCTGAATACAAGAAGCTTGGGTTCCAAATCTGGAAAACCCGACAGAGAAATATTAGATCTACAGCGCACTGGTTGATCTAGGGCCAAAATAATGACTGATCCACACCCTCAAACAGGATTTACAGAACTCAACCAAGATTAGCTCCTAGAAACCCCAACGATGCCCCTGAAAGCCTCTGCGTCAGTCTCTGAAGCCCCTCTGAACCTCAACACTGCTCTGGAAGGGACTGCGTTACCCCAGACTGGGTGACGCAGTCACTACGCTGCCCCTTAGGGTCTCTGTGTAACCCTTGAGGGTTTCCTGTTGAAGATCACACTATCCTTGAGGGACTGCGATGTCCTTGCTACTACTACTGCTGTCCTGCTTCTGCACTGCCTCTCTAAGCTGATTTCTGCCTCTTGTGTATTCTAGACCCTGGGATCAGATCATCCCCTTGGCCTAAATTACCCTCTCTGCAGCTGAAATACTTTTGAATATTCCTAGCAAACCCTGCCCTAGAATCTCAACATAGCTTCAGTGCTCTGCCTCTGTGTGTCTTTACAAATGACCCCAAGCCTTTCCTGTATACTTTTATCATTGGGAAACCAACGACCATGATCAGATCTTGAATCAATGACTAAGATTAAAATAAAGCTTGATCCGTGTGACTTAAGACAATTTCATCACATGTTTAATTAAATTCACTTTAATTATTTAAGTTCCCTAAGTTTTAACGTAGGAAATACACTAAAATAATTAATTAATTTAATATCTCCTAAACTAGTGAAATTTCCCAAATCAATTTTTGGGTCTTGTAGATCAAGTGTACTCTAGTCCCTCCACAAAATCTGGGAGTTAGAGCACAACTGTTGCTACCCAAAATACACAAAATCTCAACACTCCCTCTTAGCATCAAGGGTGTGCTCTAGCAATACATCACACTATGCATCACATGATTTTGGGCACTAGTTCTGTGTTGCTAAATCGCTGATGCTTGGCCTGCTACCACTCAACTCTGCACCGCTGCTGCCATTTTGTACTGCTGCCCATGACTCTGCCACTGCCATTGCAATCTCTGTACTGCAGCTTCCTCTCAATATGTTGCATCTATGCTGCTCATAGAACTGCCATTGTTGATTTGCTGCACTACAACTTCAGTTGTTGAGAGAAACAACTGAATCTCTTGCCCAATCTTTGATAGACAAGTCAGATGGGTTGCATCCTCATCACTGGAGCTCCATAGGCTACAAATTTGTGCTGGCATCTGACGGATGGTGCACAACTACAACTCTGCACTGTGTAAGCAGACTCCCTCTGCACTATTGAAGTCACATTAGCCCTTTTGTTGAAATCTCTCACGATGTTGCTGCACTGCGCTGTCCGTCTTAAGCCTTCTGTGTTGTAGCAGCTTTGCACTGCGTAAGTAGCTCTGATCTACGCTGCTGAAGTCACATTAGCCTCTGCGTTGCTACTGCTTCTACGCTGCTGCTGCTCTGCTCCTCCTAGTCTTCAGATTTGCCTTTGCCTCTGCTTCATTTGTGATATATGCACCCACTGCTCCACTTGCCCCGCTACTGTCTTGAGGCTGCCGTAGCTCGCATGTGATCCGAGAGATGAGCTGCTCAATTATCCTGCCTTACTTCAATGTAGCTTCTCTACATATCTATGTCACCCCACCTCCGTGGTTCATGAACACTCATGGCTGCATCATCTTCTGACCCATCATCTGCCACAACAACTTTGGAAGAAGATGCTTCCTTTTCCTTTTTATTTTGAGGACAATTGCTGGCAAAATGTCCCATTTCACCACATTGAAAGCACTTGATCTTTGAGAGATCTTTCTTCTTCTTTGGCTGCCTCTTTGATTCCAAGGCTGCATCTTCCTCATCTTCCTTCTTCACGTTGCTCAATCCAGAGCTGTGCTGCTTCTTGGTGAATCTGCGGAGTTCTTCTTGATGCAGAATTGACCACAAGTTGTCCCAATCTGGGAGGTCTTGCTCTGCCCAAGATACTTTGGACAAAGGTTTCCCACTCATCCGTGACTGCATTGAGGCATGAAACTATGTTACAAAGAGGCTAGGTTCAGGAATGATGGTACAATCAAGTTTGGGTTAAAAAAGAAGATCATCACAAAACTACATTCACCACACCATGGGGTACTTTTGAATACATTAGAATGCCTTTTGGGTTGACTAATGCTACGGCTACTTTTCAAAGGGCTATGGATTATGCTTTTAAAGGTTTGATTGGGAACATTATTCAAATTTATCAGGATGATCTTACTATTTTTTCTCAAGATGGTATTAGTCACATAGGTCATCTTAAGCAAGTCTTTGATAGGTGTAGAGAATTTGGGATTTCCTTGAATCCAGCTAAGTCTGTTTTTGGAGTAACTGAATGGAAATTACTTGGTCACATCATCTCCAAAGATGGAATCAAGATTGATCCTGAAAGAGTTGAGGCAATCCAAAAGATTCCTCTCCCTCATAATCTTAAATCCCTTCAATCTTTTCTAGGAAAAACTAATTTTCTTAGAAGATTTATTCCAAATTATGCAAAAATAGCTAAGCCTATTCAAAGTCTTTTGAAAAAAGATGTAAATTTTTTGTGGAAAGAAGATGGTAAAAAGGTTTTTCAAAGAACTAAGGGTGCTATTGCCAAAGCTCCTGTTTTGGTGAGTCTTGATTATTCAAGGGATTTCATGATTTTCTCTTTCGCTTCTGAAGATACTATTGCTGGTGTCTTGGTACAAAAGAATAAGGAAGGTCACGAACAGCGTATTGCTTTCATGAGTAGAGTGCTTCAAAATTTTGAATTGAATTATACTACTATGGAAAAGCAAGCCTATGCCTTGGTTAAGTCTCTTAAGCATTTTAGGACTTATGTGAGTTATTCTAAAATCATTGCTTTCGCCCCGCAATCCGCGATTAAGGATATCTTAACTCAAACTGATTGCTTAATGACTCGTGCTAGGTGGGTTACTAAAATTCAAGAATATGATTTATAGATTAAGCCCACCAAGTTAGTCAAGGGACAAGGCTTGGCTGAAATGATGACCGAGGGTAATGAGAAAGCGCTTGGTTTGATTTGTCTTAATGATGCATCTTCGACTGAGCTGCAAAAGTTAGGAGAGCATGAATGGTATAAGAACATTATTTATTATTTGTTAAATCTTACATGTACTAACCATTTAGTTGCTCATAGAAGAAAGGCTCTTAGATTAAAATCCACTAAGTACTGCCTCATGAAGGATGGCCTTGGATGGAGAAATCCTGAGGGGATAATACTTAGGTGTGTTGATGAGATTGAGTCTAAGAAGTTCATTTCTGAGTTTCATTAAGGATTTTGTGGTGGTCATTATGTTGCTAGAACTACCGCCCACAAAATTCTGAGAGCTAGTTATTATTGGCCTTCGATTTTTTCATGTGTGTATAAATTTGTCAGAAATTTCCAAACTTGTCAACTATTCACTGGGAAGCAGAAGATAGCTACCCTGCCCCTACAACCTGTGGTTGTTGGGGCACCTTTTCAACATTGGGGTCTAGATTTCATTGGGAAATTCCATGAAAATTCTAGCAATGGCTACTCTTGGATCTTAACTGCGACTGATTATTTTACGAAATGGGTTGAAGCCATTCCTGCTGAGAATGCCAATGAAAAGGTCATTATGGACTTTATTGAAAATCAAATCATTACTAGATTTGGTATCCCTGCCAAGATCACTATTGATAATGCCAAGGCTTTTAGTTCTTTTGAATTTTCATCTTTTTGTTTTAAGTATGGCATTACATTATCTCATTCATCTAACTACTATCCTCAGGGTAATGGCTTAGCTGCGTCAAGTAATAAAAATCTTATAACCATTATCAAGAAGATAGTAGGAGATAATAAGCAATCTTGGAATTGCAAAATCAAGTATGCTTCATGGGTAGATAGAATTACTAAAAAGAAAGCCACTGGTAAAAGTCCTTTTGAATTAGTTCATGGCTTGGATGTAACTTTGCCTATGCACCTTAAATTACTAGCTTACAAACTCCTTCAACATTTTTCCACTGATAAACATGTTGTTCATAATAGAATTGATCAGATTGTGGAGTTGGATGAAACTCGTAGGAAAGCTTTAGATAATATGTATAAGAATCAATCTAACATTAAGAAAAGCTTTGATAAATCATCTCGATCTAGATTTTTGCAGGTTGGAGACATGGTATTACTTTGGGACCGAAAGAATGAAAAGCCCGGAAAACACAAGAAATTTGACAGTTTGTGGCTGGGACCTTATATTATCAAAAGAGGACATTGTCAGATCTAAACCATCTTAATTTGAGCACGTTGGAAGGCGAACCACTTGGCTACTCCGTGAATGGCCAACCGGCTCAAGTTGTTCTTTAAAGATGATATCTCATGCCATTGGGCATCCTTTGTATTGTATTTCCCGTCCAGCCCTGTCCTCTCAAGATTTCTTTCTGTGTTGGGATTAGATTTACTATTCATGTCAAGTAGAATAATAAATGTTAGAAGAGCTTCTATTTTCCATGTGCTTAATGTTATATGATGATATTTGGATGGACGCTAGTTATGTAATTTTGTTTGTTGCTTGGATACGTATCTCGGATTCTCACATTCCTCCTATGGAACGTTGTCCCCAAGTAGAGCCGTATGTCAATTCACTCTTGTCATCGTCCCATAGCAGTACACCCCCATTTTTTCAAATGGGATCCATCACGTTCTAGGTGTTCACGCCGTTTAGATTCCATCGACAGTCGACAGTTTTATGAATGATGTAAACCCATTCTGCATGTTTATGGTGTAAATGATTTAAGTAAGACCATCATATATGTAACAACTTAGATAAGCCTAGTATTTTGGTGACGATTTCTATCCTAGGAGGTTTTTTGTCTCATTGATTCGCTTGTGTTTTTCGACACAAGTGATCGGCAGAGTTTTCCCCTCCAGCCTCACCCCAAAGCTAGGGTGGATTTTGTCATCAAGATGCTAAGTGAGTCCTAGTGTTTCTATTGAGTCTTTGTAAAAATAGTTTGGGAATAATCCTAGCTAATTGGCTAGATTATTTTATTACAAGCTGCTTGGTCTACTAGATCATGTTTTGAGTCGCAGAATTGGGTAGCTTTTTGAGGGTCTGTACGAATGGATATTCCCCTTTTATGTGTCTAAATGTATTTATCTTATGCAAAGAGGGTTGGAAAAATAATTAAATTTCCTCTCAGTCAATTAATTAAATTTTCTGGCCAAATTAATTAAAAATCCTAAGCCAGAAATTTAATTAATTTTAGGTCTTAGGTGAGTTAAATTTCTTCAAAGGCAAAATTTGTGGACCCATGGGCCTTGGTGGTTAAGTCAAAGTCAAAATTTTGAGGTAATTAACTCAAAAATATTATTTTTGAGTTAATTAAAATAGAATTAAATGATAAATTTGAATTTCCTCAAAATTATAATTTCGACGGTCCAGATTAAACGATGATTAAATCTTTTTGACAGTCGAGATTATTTTGACAGGGATCAACTGAACTTGCCGTTCGAGATTTTATCTTATAAATTAGAGGTCTTTGTCAATCTTTCAGTCATCCGATCTTTGAATCGTGCACTTGTTCTTGGAAGCTCTTGTGATTTTTTGATGAATAAAGCATAAAGACTTTTGGGTTACAAACTTTGGTGTTCCTTTTCCAGATCTATGTGGTGATGTTGTCTCTAAACTCTGCTATTTCTATTGGCATTTGATGGTTGGTGGCCTTTATGGATTAATCTGCATACAAGTATCTTGTGCAGTTTTCTGGGTTACTAAAATTGCATTTTGATTTAACGGAAAGATTAGTTATCTGTTTTTTTGAAAGGTCTCATGTTTATTTTTTAATCTCTATCAATATAAAATTCAGATCTAAGTGTGCAGAGATCGTTTTTTTTAAGGTTTGAGCGTCTGGGGAAGTCTTCAGTTAGACCAGCCGACTTTCAAATTTCATAAATTTGAAAAGCTCATTGTTTCCTAATTCCCAAGTTTATCTTACGGAAATTTGTTTTTACAAAATCTTCTCAGGCTTGTGCCTCTCATAATTTCTCTTTTTATCAATTGTGCAAAAATGGTTTTAAATCTGGCCATGAGGGCTTCTAATCTGTAAATTAGCACTGTCAATTTGCAAATATTCTCTAGGGTGTAAGGGTTTATTTTTTGTGCATAGTTTTGGATTTTTTCTGGTTCTGTGCAGGTTTACAGGGAGATTCTCAGAATTTTTTTAGATCTGAGCCAGATCTAGGCCTTGGAGGGTAAGATCTGGCCTCAAGATCATTTCTGCTAGCAGATTTGAATGTTATTTTGCTGCAAAGAGAAAATCTCAGGTGCATCTAAATCAGTATTTAAAAAAAAAATCTGAGTCATAGTGGCAAAATTTTAATTCCTGGATGAGAAGGAATTTCATGTGTATTGGTTCTGCCTGAGCTAATCACTCCTGCTATCCCTCATCGTTGTCCATACGCTTTCGTTGTCTCATCTCTACCTTCATCTTTACGCTGCCATTCTCCCTCATTGCTGGCATTCACGTATCTTCCTCTTCCATTCCACTGTCTGAATCCGAATTCTACCCTCATGCTTATCCCATCTGCCCCATCGATTGCCGGCGGCTTCACCCACGCAGCTATCACTTCCTTGTTGTTCGTTTCTTGCTGCCCTTTGTCCCTGTCCATACATCTGTAGCTCATACCTCACGCTGCTCTCCTTGCCTGCGGCATCTACTCCTTCACACTATCAAATTCCAAAAACTCCGCTACCTTTGCTCCACCCTGCCCTGTGTCCTCCTCTCTCCACTCACGTAGCTCTCCGTACGCCGTCCATACGCATTTGCACAAGCAAAAAACTTGAAGCAAATCCAATTTTTTATTTTGATTTTAGATTTTCTATTTAAAAAATAAATAAATAAATAAAAAGCCTTTACTTTAGTTTTGGTTTTAATTTTTTAGTTTAGCCTTAGTTTTATTTTTTTTACTTTTAGTCTTAGTTTAGACTTTAGATTTTGTAAGTTTTAGTGTTAGTTTTAGATTTTAGGGTTTAGTTTTAATAAAATTTTAGATTTTCGTTTAAAACCTTTAGTCTTAGTTCTCAACTTTTAGCTTTTTCGATTTTTTAAGTTAGTTTAGTTAGCGTTAATTTTAATCTTTAGAGTTTCATTTTATTTAGCCTTTAGTTTTGGTTCTTAGTTTTATTTTTAATTGTAACTTTTAGATTTTAGATTTTATGTAACTTTGCTTTAGTTTAGTTTTAATGTTTTTTTTTTTTAGGATTTCATTTTTTTAGTTTAATTTTTAGATTTAAAAACTTTAAGTTATAAAAAATAAATAAATAAATAAATTTTTTTAACTTTTGGTAGATCTTTAGTTTTTTTGTATATATATATATATATATATATTTTGCTTTTAGATTTTAAAAAGAAAATATATAAAAAAAATTAAAATAAAAAATTCCAAAATTCTTAACTTTTTCATTTTTAGACTTTAGCTTTAGTTGTATATACTTTTTTGGGTTTTAGTTTTATTAACTTTAGATTTAAAAGAAAATATAAAAAAAAGTAGAAAATTCTCAAAAAATTAAAAAAATTTTACATAGTAAAGTTAAGCTTTAATTTTCTATCAAAAGTTTGACTATAGGTTTCTGAATTGGAATTATTTGAAATATCGTAAATTCGGAAATATTGGAAATATCTGGCATTTAAATTTGATGGTACTCTCATGATAACATTTTTGTTTCAAATTTAAATGGTTGGTGCTTAGCTGTGGTTGATGATCATTGAGCTATCTTTAATTATGATTTTAAATTACTTGAAATCGGTAGTTAATTGTCTAAATCAACTTTGGGAATATTTCAAGTGATGATAAATTGTGTGACTTCATCAAACATTGTTAATGCGTGATTGTTGATGCGTAATTGTGAGGTGTTTTATTGAATATCATTGTGGTTGATTGATTTTCATAGTAGCAGTTACATATCAATTACTTGATCTTAAATTTATAACGGGATATTTTGACTCCGCAAGGCACTAGTTTTAATGTTTCAAATTTAGTGGATGCAGCAAATCCTCGTAAATCTTAACAAGTATTTGGTTATCTAAGCGTGTCTCCTGAATTGGTTGGTCTCCAACTAGTTCTCTTTCTTCCATTTTGTTAGTGTCTACCTCCCTTAGCTTGCAGGAGACAACTTAGATAGAGATTAAGGATCGGGGTGACAGCTCATCTGAGCCGTTGTCGTTACATTCTGTGCGACAACAAGCCCAAAATTCCTTGAAAATCATGCCCACTTTGCTTCGATTTCCATGCCCACTTGAAGCTGAAAGTGTACTGTATGGACGCGGACTGTACTGCACGGATTCCGTACGGATTTCCGTACCACTGTGCGAATTGTTTTTTCAATTTTTTATTCGACTCAAAAACTTCTCTTGAACTGTGTGCAACTCACAATATTAAATGTTGTTCATACTGTACCTTCTGCTGTCTTCTGTGCTTTGATTTCCGTGCCCAACTTTGCTCAGAAATCACTCCTTTAGCTTGCTGCAACAAATTTCTCTTTCAGAACTTTTCTCCAGCCCTCAGCCTCCTTTCTCCAATCTGCTCATGAAGAATTAATGAATAAATGCAGTCTCTCTTTTCTTTTCCCCCTTTTGTTTCCCTAAATGACTTTTGGGCAACCCTAACAACTAATAGCTCAGATTCATTTAGATAAAGGATAAAAAGAAATGTGCATTTAATTCTCACTTTCTATTTTTTAACTCACCCATTAAATAAAGTACCCACATTGCACTTTATGTCTAAAGTCACTTTTCACTTTATAATTTAACATTGACTTTATCACTTATAATGTCACTTTCACTTTATAATTTAATATTGACTTTACCACTTATAAAGTCACTTTCACTTTATAACTTAAAATTGACTTTACCACTTATAAAGTCACTTTCACTTTATAAAGTCACACTTAGGAAAATAATTATTTTGGACACTTTTCCCTAGGTAGAGACTAACCCATGGGAAACCACTTGTCCAAGGTACATTAAAAATCAACAATCCCTCTTACTGAGGAAATTGTTTCACACCACACCCATCTTGTCCCTAAAATGGACATGCTTGCCTCTTGGCAAGGACTTCGTGAGAACATCGGCCACCTACTCATCTGTCGATATATACTCCAGTTTCACTTCCCCCTTCTAAACATAGTCCTTGATTAAATGATATCTGATGTCAATGTGTTTTGACCTATCATGAAAGATTGGATTCTCCGTGAGTTTAATGCAACTCTGATTATCACAGTGAATAACCGTCTATCTCAACTCCTGATCAAATAGGGCATACAATAACTTGTGAAGCCAAATGGCCTCATAAATAGCCTGGCCAGCGGCCATATACTCAACCTCAGAAGAGCTCAAAGCAACTGACTTTTGCTTTTGACTGAACAACGGCACAACTGTCGAACCCAATCTGAAGCAACACCCTGAAGTGCTTTTCCTGTCAGAAGCACACCCCGCCCAATCTAAATCTGTGTAACTTGCCAACCTCATTCCATCTCCACTTCTGTAGTCCAAACCATAATCAACAGTACCCTGCATGTAGCGAAGAATGTGCTTTGCAGCTACCCAGTGCACCCTCCTAGGGTCAACCATGAACTGGCTAAGTGTGTTCACTGCAAAGCATATATCTGGCCTAGTGTTGACCAGATACATCAAGGACCCAATAAGCTACCTATACAATGTGGAATCCACCATACTAGAATCCGAAGCATGAAGCTTCTTCCAGTTGGTGATCATAGGTGTAGACATGGGTGTACAGTCTGCCATATGAAATCGGCTCAACACATCCACAACATACTGTCCTTGCCCTAGAAAGATAAGTCCCTCCTCTCGCCACACCTCAAGCCCCAAAAAGTAATGCATCAACCCAATGTCCTTCATCTCGAACTCCATAGCAAGATCCTCCTTGCAAACACTAATCAATCTCTCTTCCCCAGTAATGAACAAGTCATCAACATATAGCACAAGAATGAGCGGATCATCCCCTACAAAAATGTAGTATAGGTTCGGATCTGCATCACTCTTTGTGAAACCCATCTGCTGCAAGCGAGTATCAATCCTCGAATACCAAGATCTCGGAGGTTGCTTAAGTCCATAGAGTGTTCGCCCCAACCGGCATACATGGGTCTCCCGCTCAAGTACCTCAAAGCACTGTGGCTGCTCAACATTCACCTCCTCCTTTATAACTACGTTCAGATATGCAGTCTTCAGATCCATATGATGGATTTGCCAACCCATTTTTGCAGCAATAAAAATAAGGGACCGAACAGAAGTGTATCGAGCTACCGGAGCGAAGGTATCACCATAGTCAACTCCCTCTATCTGTGAGAACTCTCTAGCCACAAACCTCGCCTTGAACTTCTCAATGCTGCCATCCGTAGCATGCTTGATCTTGTAGAGCCACCTGGATGTCACAACTGACTTGCCCTCAGACTTAGGCACCACCTCCCAGACATTGTTCTTAATGATAGAGGCATACTCCTCCACCATAGCCTCTCACTATACCTCCTAGCTAGCAGCTTGCTCATAGCTAGTAGGCTCAGAATCAACAATGCTGGTAACCTTGGCTATATAACTGCAAAATCGCTCAGGTGGCACACTCTCCCTATTCGACCTCTTCGAAGGACCAACGTACTTTGCTTCCTTCAAGGTGTCTTGAAGCCACTTGGGCCTCCTCTTCCCTGAAGAAGCTTCCCCATAGGGATCCTCATCCTCTGCCCCCCAGTTTAGTGAACTTGAAGGTTTGCCAATTGATGCTAGTGTGCCTGTACCAGCACTTGTACTCGAAGAACCTGTGCCTATGTCAGCTGAAGTGCCATGTGAACTTTGTACCAGTGGACTCCCTAAAGAAGTTCTCGGTGAACTCGCCACTGGTGCCCCAGATGTCACTGACACTGAAGTACCTCCTGTACTAATCGATTTAGAACCCCGTGGTCTTGCTCCTTGTACCTGACCTCCCTGTTGAGGCGAAGTCTGTGACTCTCTCTCATCATACTCTCGTGATTTCCGATAGGCCCTCTCCTCTTCGAACTTCACATCCCTCCTAATCACCACTCTCCGTTTAGAAGGAATGAAGTTCCGATAGGCCTTCGAAATCTCGTTGTAACCCATAAAGATGCCCTTCTTTGCGATGGGTTCCAACTTCGTCCTCTGCTCGTTGGGGATATAAGAATATGTGAGACATCCAATGATACGAAGCTGTCCCACATGAGGCTTCTCTCTAGTGAAAGCCTCCTCCTGATTCATATTCCCCAATACTATGTGAGAACTCCTGTTCTGAAGATAAACAATAGTATTGTAGGCCTTAGCCCACAAAAGCAAAGGCAACCCCTGATCATGAATCATCGCTTTGGAAACCCCAACAATAACTCTGTTCTTCCTTTCAGACACCCCATTCTGCTGGGGGTTGTAAGGATCCGTGAACTCTCTCGTAATGCCCTCTTGTGCACAAAAGTCAGAAAACCCACCATCGGTGTACTCACTAGCATTGCCTGACCTCAAGGTCTGAATCTTCCTACTCGTCTGCTTTTCCACAAGAGCTTTGAACTCTTTAAAGCTACTGAATACCTCACCCTTGGTCTTCAGGAAATATATCCAAGTCCTCCTAGAGTAGTCATCAATGAATATAACATAATACTCATAACCACCGAAAGACACATGAGACATACAACCACTAACATCAGTATGAATCAAGTCTAGTATACCTGTAGATCTGCTGTCACTTGCTGGGAATGGTAACTTTGTGTACTTGCGCAAAGCACACCCTCTGCAGACCTCATAATGCTCGACATTGAAATCAAGAACTCCAATAGTGATCTCCCTCAGAACTCTCAAAGCTCCATGATGCATATGTGCCATCCTTCGGTGCCATAATTCGCACAAGTCTCTACTGCTGGTGGTACTAGTGTGAGTGCTACCAGATGTGCTACTCACCAATGCTCTTGCCGACTGAAAACTGGAACTGTATAGTTTCCAAAAGCGTACACCAATCACTTTGGCTGAAGTGATGGAAGCTCCCTTGGGATGCATCAATACCTGCCCTCCTGAGAAAGTGACGTCAAACCCCTTCTCCTCCATAGCAGACATTGAAATCAAGTTCTTCTTCATTCCCGAAACATAGAAAGCATCCCCGACCTTCAAAGGAGGCAAAGACTCCCTCTCAAAGGTCACAGTCCCCACACCAACAACTCTTAGAGTGCGGTCATCTCCTAGTACAATCTCAATATCAAGTGCACTCTCTGCAAGTTCTGAAAAGAACTCCCTTGCACCTTTCATATGGCGGGAAGTCCCACTGTCTATGTACCACATATCAGATGATGTACTCCTACTAGATGTAGAAGTAATAAATGCAAAGTCCCTGTCAAACTGCAAAGCAAACTACGAAGCAAACTGCTCCACCTCTGCTGAAGCAGCAATACCCTTCTTCCCCTTGTTTTTACTCTCAGGACACGTAGCAGAATAATGTCCCATCTTCTGACATGGCCAACATTTGACTTTGGACATATCCGTATCTTTCTTCTTCTTCTCCTTTCCCTTAGCCCCATCTGATGAGGCCCCTTTCTTGGCCTTCCCTTTGTTCTTCCGCCTGGTTGTTAAGGCTACATCCTCCTCATCTGCTATCTTCACCCCACCACTGTCAGTCTTCTCTATCTTATGCTGCACACAATCATCCCAGAATTTGTCCCAATTGGGAAGATTCTCCCTAGAGGTAACAATATCTCCAAAGACCTCCCAAGACTGAGGAAGTCCCGCTACGACTATCCTTATTAACTGTGTGGGTGCAACTACCTCACCAATAGCAGTCAAATCATCACGTACCTGTTTGACCCTGCCAAGATAATGAACTACACTTTTAGCCTTTGTCATCTTGATGTTCTTCAATTGTTCTTTGAGTACCATCTTCCTGCTCTCATTGGTACTCTGATAAAGAGTGGTTAGAGTTGTTCACATCTGATATGCATATGTGTTTCCTCTCACCTGAGGAACCACATGATCCTTCAGATTGTCCATCAAAATCCTTTTTGCCTTTGCATTATTTTTTGTGAATTCAGCAAGTTCATCTGTTGCAGTAGGAGGTACAACCTCTTGCCGCACTATGTCCCAAACTGTTGCCTCCTCAAACACTGTCTGAATTCTGTATTTCCAAACGGCATAGTTGGATATCCCATCGAGTTTGTCCTCTATCCTTAAGAACATGGCCATGACTGCTGTCCAAAATTTACAACACCAAGAAATGGAGAAATAAACTTTCCAACACACCTTGCTGTCTCAAAAGTTCAGTCCGTGTGAAATTTCACCTTGCTGTCCCAAAATATCAGTTTGCTGTCCAAAAATTCAGTTTGCTGTCCAAACCACTATTTGCTGTCCCAAACTATTGTCTGCTGTTCAAACTGATTTTTTCAGCTTGTAGCTCTGATACCATGTTAAAATTTTATAACTAAAAATTTTCCTGCAATCCCAATCCGGTTTTAATTTCACCTTATCACTCCCATTCAGTTAAATGCCCTTACCCATAAACTTACATTCAACATATAGAATTCTAGAAATGAAATTTTCAGATTAAAACACATGGGACTGTCAACACATGGTGAAAATAAATATGGAAATAAACAAACTAGCAACACAAAAAAAAATAAACACAGATTTTTGGTCAACTTAGACCCAGGGAAAACCCCTTCAATCTTCTCCGCGGAAACATGTTAGAGAGTTCTTCAAATTTATTTATCTTTCAAGTTCAAGAAAAATACATTTGCAGACAAAACAAAAACAACAATATACAACTTATCTCTTCAACCCAAAATTCCTTGAAAACCGTGCCCCACTCTGCCTCGATTTCTATGCCCACTTGAAGCTGAAAGTGTACAGTATGGCCGCAGACTGTACTGTACAGATTTCGTAGGGATTGTACATATTTTTATTTTTTATTTTTTATTTATTTGGCTCAAAAACTTCTCTCGAACTGCGTGCAACTCATAGTATTAAATGTTGTTCGTACTGTACCTTCTACTGTCTTCTATGCCTTGATTTCCGTACCCAGCTTTGCCCAGAAATCACTCCTTCAACTTGCTGCAACAAATTTCTCTTTCAAAAATTTTCTCCAGCCCTCAGTCTCCTTTCTCCAATCTGTTCATGAAGAATGAATGAATGAATGCAGTCTCTCTTTTCTTTTCCCTTTTTTGTTTCCCTAAATGATTTTTGGGCAACCCTAAGATATAATGGCTCAGATTCATTTAGATCAAGGGATGAAAATAAATGTGCATTTAATTCTTACTTTCTCTTTTTTAACTCACTCATTAAATAAAGTATCCACATTGTACCTTGTGTCTAAAGTCACTTTTCACTTTTATAATTTAACGTCGACTTTACCACTTATAAAGTCACTTTCACTTTATAATTTAATATTGACTTTACCACTTATAAAGTCACTTTCACTTTATAATTTAACATTGACTTTACCACTTATAAATTCACTTTCACTTTATAAAGTTACACTTCGGAAAATAATTATTTTGGACACTTTTCCCTAGGTAGAGACTAACCCATGGGAAACCACTTGTCCAAGGTACATTAAAAATCAACATGGCACTCTCAGGTTGCAACAAAAAATGATCCAAAATTGGTCAACATTTTGACCCAACACAAGACAAATCTGGCTCCAAGTTTGATGTACAACCGCTGTTATAACTATGTCCTGGTTAGGGCATCATTGTGGCCCACATCAAACCTAAAACATACCCACACAGTCCCTTAAACAACTATGGCTTCCTCCACAAGTATTCCTTACCTCTACATTGAAGATCTGGGCACTTATTGCCCATAAACAAACCCACAAATGCCTTTTTCTGAGGTATTAAGGCCCGCAACCTACCCACACTTCCTCCCTGAACTCACAGCCTGCTTAAAAGAAATATACCTCACCACAAAACATGCCCCAATAGACTTGCGTCTTACCTCTCCTAGCTCGGCCTTCCTGCAGGTGTAAACAACCCTCCAAACAGTCACAAGAAGCCTCCAAAGCAACCTCTTTTCTTCGCTGAAGTGCCCTCTTTCCTGTGGCCCAAACAGAGGTATTAATTCTCCCTTAGCTGAGTTTCTTATGCTCCTTTTCTGCATTGCGTTGCATGGATGGATGACCCAAATGAAACTCACTCACCTTGTATTTAGACCATATAGAAGGGCTCCCTCAAAACATCATCATAGGGCTTCACAAGCTATCATAAGGCCTCAATAATAGCTAGCCGACCTTAACTCTTCTTGTGCAAACCCACTCCTTAACTTAAAAAATTCATAACTCACTAAGGACAACTCAGAATCGGATGATTTTCAATGCGTCGGATTCATCTCCACGTGCACTATCATCCTCATCCATCACATGTCGAAATACCTCCATGGTTTTGGCCCAAATCACAATGGGTGCAAAACCCCAACCTTGGGTTCCAAGTCCACAAGTGACTCTTGTGGTCCTCCACCCTCCAAACCCTGAACCCTAAGGCTTGGAGTACCTCCCAAGCGACTTAAAAATCAACAGAAACCACCTTATAGGGTCCTTGATTAACCCCTCTTGTGATCTTGATGACATCTATACACTCTAAAGCCCATTAGGAAGGGCGTGTCACTATGAAGTGTCCATTTTTGCCCCTAATTTGCAAGCTTATTTACTCAATTGCGCTAATGAATTGTTGTATTGGAAGGTTAGGAGGCGCATTGGATTTTATACAAGATTGCAGGCGGGTCTCCGTCTTGGGCTTGGCCTCCCTATACAGGATCTTAGCCCTCCAAATGGTCATAATGGCACTCGTAGGGTGAGCATTGAGAGCCATAGGCCTCCACCATACCAGAGCCTTCATTCTCACGCCATGGGATTCTTCAGCACCACATATTTCTTGCTCATGCCCCAACCATGCAAAAATGATGATGCACTTGGACCACGTTGCCCAACCAACCACACACTTGCACCATACACTTCGCAGGTGATCCAGGGCCCATATGGGGTGTTATCTCATCCAAAGAGGCATGGGAGGGCTTATATCATCATTCTAGCCCCTATTGATGGAGCATCGATAGGTTTGATCCAGTTGGAGACCCATGAGACCATTCATTGTGCCCCATAACCAACTTTGGACGTTATAATGAAAGGTTTCTTGAGGGTTGTCTCTTATTAAAGCTTGATCATTTTAAACCCTTTTCTTTCTCCTAACTTGATCTAGGATCCTCCTTGGAGGTTTCTCTTTCATGATAAGTAATAAAACCCTAGGTCTCGTGTGGGCATAAACTAGGTATCTCAATTTTCACAACATTTTTCTTGGGGGCAATAACTTATTTGAGATAGCTTATTGAGAGTTCCTATTTCCCCTCCAGGTATCTTGATTCTAGGTATACATAGCTTTATTGTAACAACATAACCCTCTAGATCTTGATTCTTGCCTTTAGGTCTTTCTTGAAGAGCCATTAGGCTTCATTAAAGCAAGATATCCTTATATTGAGCGTCTCCTTTGAATGGGCCTTGGAAATCACATAACACTCAATTATTGATTATATTACCATAGTGATTTCCCCGATACCGAGACTCCTCCCATTGATGAAATTCCGTGCAGAGCAAGGGACATTGACTAAGGTGACAATGGGTCTTTGTCCCATTGTTGTCATTTAGTCTAGCAGTTGTCCCTTAGGTACCCCTCCTAGGAACCCTGCTAGATTGCGTGGCAACAGGGCCCTACTAGATTGTGTGGTAACAATTTTGCATCTTTGCTAGGAAGGAAGCAAGTCTGCCTCCTTGGTGTAATATATGAAGAAGTGATTCCTTTAACGACAATATAGATCCTCTTTTGGCGACTCCATTCGAAGAACAAAATCTTATTCTTCATTGAACCTCAAAGTTAATGCTTGTAGGGTGAAGTAGGCATCTCTCAAGGCATTTTTGAATTCACTCTGGCAACTCCTACATGATTAATATGTGTAACCTAATAGGATGTCTTAGTTTGATAAAATTCTCACCTTGGATATCGCTAGCATTCTTGCGTACCTGAACCGTGTTACCTTACACATAGTACTTGGGGTGCCCAAGTTTGATGCCGATCCATCTTCAACTATTGATCATGTGACACGATTTTCTACATATACCACAATAGATGATGTGGTTCATCATGATGTGCTCATAATATTGTTCATAAGGTCCTTTCAAGGTCATGACTCATGGTTGTATAATTGCAAGCTTAGGAGTATTTCATCAATTGAAGCATTCTTTGATAACTTTCTGGAGCATTATCAAACCAAGGACCTGGCTTGCCCAACATTAGATATTGATTTTCAAAAGGAAGCCTTCATTGAACATAAGGAGGATCATGAGAAAGAAGAGGATCCCTTTCTAGATCATCAAGATGAGATCATTAAGGGAGATCCTGAATGGAAGCAAGATAAGGAGTTTGATGAAGAGGGTTCAAGGTATGTGGATTGAAAGGAATGTGGGTGCGCACCATTAGCAAGTAGGTCAAGTGTATCTTGTTCAGGGTAGATTGGTGGTCATTGTTGTTGACACGAAGCCCTAGTTGTGTCCTTGTATTAGGGTTGTATGTAAGGGCCATGATCCCTGGTACAAGAGCCCTATGACTGTTGCATTAAAGTTTGTAATATAACAAGTAGTGGCTTAAAATTTAAAATTGTCATGTGCACTAGTTGATTCACTGATGTATGTTATTCCATTGTGCAAAGTAGTAGTGTTGAGGTATTTCAGTGTGTTTATGATCGTGATTTTAGACATAAACATGTAGTTGAAGTGCCATGGAATGATCAACACAAATGACTTTTTCGGAAGTCTCTAGAGAAAAAGTGATTTTCCTCAATTAATCTAATTTAGTTAACCAGTTTTCCTAAGTTAGGAAAATATTAAATAATTGCTCGATTAATCTAATTGAGGTGTTTTGTTGCAAAAAATTTTCTGGGTATTTGTAGTACCCCAAATTCAAAAATTGACAAATTTTAATAATATTAATCCTCTGATACCAGTTATGAAACCCTAAATTCAGAAATTGATAGAACTGGACACAATTGATGCTCATAATTTAGACAGTGATTTTTTTTTAAAACAAAATATGTCAATTTAATACATAGATACATATCTGGCTTCCATGTTTGAAGTCGATCCCGAGCTGTCGTAGCTCCAAACTTGATCCCGCTACCAAAAGAACAAAACATCCCTTCCAAATTGGGCACGATCTTGCACCCAACTACAAAGTACTTAAAAATTTGAAGTAATTTGGCCCCCGTGACCAAAAGCTTCAAGAACAATCAAGGATGCACTCTCTTTCTCTGTCTGTGGCTCTCTGTTGTAGATTCATCTTCTGTTTCTCTGAAAACAAACTCCTTGAATACCTTCTCCAAACCCCTCTTCCTCTCTTAAATAGTAGAGGTTCCTTCACCTCTACGCATTCGTTCACCGTCTTTATAAAAGAATATTATTTTCTGTCACACGGTGGTTTCCTCATTATGTTTCTTTCGTTTAATTGAATCGAATGACCTTATAACATAGGGTGAAATCAAGTGTTTCGATTTAATAAAATAGTATATAGTCATATAGTGTTACAATGATTTATATATTATTTTATTTTTATAACATATAAGATTTAATAATAAAGTTTATGGCTTTAGCTTATTGAAAATATATTTTGGGTTATATACGGGGTGGTAAACCTATGAATAAACTCAATATATTCACTATATTTCTTACTTAATATATATTCATTCTATTTACGAGAGTTAGGTATTTAATTAGCACCTTTGATAATTAATTAATTTATCGTATATTTAGACATTCTTCATGAGTAGTTGATATATATACTAGTGCAATGTATGTGATGCATGCATATGTAGCTATCATATGCATGTCTCACATGCATGCTAATATTGCTATGCTACTCGTGATTTGAGATGGGTTGTTACAATATTGGCGAAAATGTGTTCCTTAGCCTCATAAACGCCACAAAGACTAGAACACTTGTCTGATGCTTCCAAAAAGTAACACTTGCCACTATGCAGAGGTGGCCTAATAGTAACACAAGTCCTGTCTATGTAGTCCTAAAGAGGGTTGTATTGAAACTCCAAAATATGCTCCCCTTGTTGCCTCGTTAGGGATTTTAGCAATTTCTCAATGCTAGACAACTTGCTTGTTGACTTGGCGTATACCACCCTAAGGTCTTCAAGTTTACTGTTTTGCTGCAATATGGTGCCTCAAAGTGACTGAGTCTTCTTCTTCATCGCTATAAGATCTTGCTTTCGATGCTCAATCTTTCTCTAGTGATTCTCATTGGAAAGCCCTAAAATCCTGCTAGATTCCTTTGCTCCTACTTGCACCTCATCAATGGTTGGCCCCAACAATGGATGCTCAAATCTCTCGACCACCTCTCTAACTTGAGCCTTTAACTGGCTCTCCAACAAAGATTCATAAATCTCCTCGACGGGGGCTTCTGGAACTTCTGAAACAGTGTAGTCAAAATACTTTGATCCGTCATGCAATATATCAGTCTCGATAGATTCATCTTCCATATCATTTTCCTTTGGACTCACTTCAATCTTTGCTTCTTGGTCCTTAGTTGCTTTTTGATCTTCAGATAGACAACTTCCTTTTTCCTTTGCTGCCATTGATGCTACCCATCTTGTGAAAGAATTGTTATAATCTTCAAATTTATGAAGGAATTCTATGAACAATTTCTCCCCCTAATTTGGAAACATTTTCTTGCTAGCACAGTCTTGAAAAAAATAAATAAATCTCTTTATGCATTTTGACAAACAATTTGTATGCATGCATTTATTTGAACACTTTTTTGATGCAAAATATTATTTTCTGGAACCTGTGAACATCTCTGGAAAAATAACTCTATTGCCTCTAGATTAATTCAACCTGTTGATTTCTATAACATCGGAAAGTGTTCCAATTCTCATTTTTGGTAGAGAGGCTTAGGCATCAGTTATCCAGAGAACCCAGAAATTGGTTGTGGAAATTCCACTTGGATATGACTTTATTAAAATAATTAATTATTTTAATGTAGACCCTAAGTATAAACTTAGGGAAATTAAATAATTAAAGGGTATTAATAGAGCAGAGTGTGAATCTTCTAGAAGACAAAGATCAAGTCATCTTTTAATTTGAGCCATTGATTAAAGATATAATCTTGGCTGTTGATTCATCAACGAGAAGACTATAAGAAGAGACTTGAGGGCCATTTGGAAATTAAGTCGGGGACATTCTCGGTACCCGAAGGAAATCGATTCTGAGGCAAGGGAAATCGATTTCAGTGGGTGAGTTTGTAGAGGCTGGGTTGTAGAATAGAAGGAGGAGGGAGGAGTCAGTTATCGAGAAGCAGAACTCAGGATGGTGAAGGGAAGGGTGAGCTGATCAGCAGCAAGAACCCCTCCACGCAGAATCACATAGTCCAGAGAGGGACTGCGCATAGCATTCACGCTGGATGACGCAGAGGGTGAAGGAGGTCACCCCGAGGTTCGAAAATGGTCTGGAAGGTCTAGAAAATTCAGCTAGGTGTTTGCTAATTTTTCTCTGCTCATCAGACTACTGTAAATGGACTTTTCATTTCTGAAGATAAATATAAAGCCCTCATCTGTTGCACCGGTTTTCCCACAATGGGTTTTTCCGGGGACAATTGTCCAAAAACATCTGTGTTCATGTGGTTATTTCTATTGTGCTATTGGTGTAATTTATCTTTCTGTTCTTATGCTCTTAACGATAGTGAAGATCTGCAAATGTGTTTATTTCAAAATTTACTGAAGCATCTGTAAATAACTTATCTCATAAGTAGGAGAAATAAACCAAGTATTGTAGAAATATTTTCCTCTTGAAAATTTCACATGGTATCAGAGCAAAGGGCTAAAAACAAGAAGGAGGGATCTGCGATGGACCAAAGGAAGGGTTCACGTAGTCCTCCAGAGCACGTAGAAATGCAGAGAGAACATGACATGAAGGTGCTAGCATCCAGACTAGAGGAGGATCTTGCTTGTGTGTCAAGCACAACTCCTCCAGGTGTTTGGTATATTGACAGTGGAGCATCTGCTCATATGACGGGGGTTCAACAATGTTTTTTGAGCTATCAAGAGGAGCAGATGAATTTCCAAATAACTGTGGGAAATAAGCAAAAATGTACCCCCATCGGGAGAGGTACCATAACATTTCAGACAAAGGATTGCAACAAGATTCGAGCCACGAATGTTCTGCATGTACCAGGGTTGGGGATGAATTTACTCTTGGTGTCTCAACTTCAGAATAAGGGCTATGACGTATACTTTATTCAAGATAAGGTGTATGTCAAACAACCTAACTGGAGCAAAAAGGCACAAATCGCAGTGAGTCACAAGTTGTATAAGCTCCAACTTGAGTCTCCGGTGGCCCTGATCGGCAGTACAGACGACAGAGATCTGAATGAGTTATGGCACAAAGGGATGGGACACCTACATCATGAAGCCTTGGGGATTCTCAAAAATACTGTCGTAGGGGCTCCTGAACTTAGCACAAAGAAAGACGAAGTTTGCAGGGGATGCGTGCTAGGGAAGTACGCTAAGGCAGCATTTCCAAGAAGCAGCAACAAAGCCAAAGGTGTATTAGAGTTCATACACTCTGACATTTGCGGTCCGATGTCCACAACAACTCTCAATGGGGCAAAGTATTTTGCCACCTTCATTGATGATTATTCAAGGAAAACTTGGATCTATTTTCTGAAGACCAAAGATGAAGTCTTTAATTGGTTTAAAGATTTCAAAGCATTGGTGGAGAAATCTACAGGAAAGAAGATCAAGAAGTTGAGGTCAGATAACGGTGGAGAATATATCGATAAAGACTTCACAAATTTCTATGCACAGGAAGGCATCAAGAGAGAGTGGACAACTCCTTACAATCCAGAACAAAATGGAGTTGCAAAACGAAAGAATCAGACCATAATAGAAGCTACAAGGGCAATGTTGTACGACTAGGAGATGCTCAAATTCTTATGGGCAGAGGCCTCCAACACAATAGTTTATATTCAGAACAGAGTTCCCAATAGAGCTTTGGGGAAGGTTACTCCCGAAAGTGTGTTCACAGGCAGCAAGCCAGAAGTGAGCCACATCAGGATATTCGGTAGCATAGCATATTGGCATGTTCCAGAGGAAAAGAGGAAGAAGTTGGATCAAACTGCAGAAAAGGGTTTTCTGATGGGCTATAGTGAGAATGCAAAGGCATACCGTGTCTATATTCCAGAGAGCAGGAAAGTCGTGGTAAGAAGGGATGTAAAATTCCTAGAGGAGAAAGCCTTTGGGAAATCTCGGGAGATGGCCACAGATACGCAGATTGAGGAAGATCCACTGGTACAGCCTCAACGGCCTATGGAGGAAAGATCCAGTGCCTCTCCAGGGCACAATTTTTTTGAGGGTAGCTCCTCCAATGAAGAACAAGAGGAAGAACAGGTGAGACCACCCACCACTAATGGGAGACCAAGCAGAGAACTCCAACAGATTCTTAGAGATGTAGAAGGATTTGTTGGAACACCTAAAGAAGGGAAGAGGATAAGGAAAAAACCTGACAAATATTAGGCGCAAGTAGCTCAAGTTGGAGAGCCTTCTACCTTTCGAGAAGCAACTCAGCATCAGGTGTGGGTAGATGCCATGGTGGAGGAGTATAGCTCCATCATGACAAATGATGTCTGGGAAGTAGTCCCTAGACCACAGGACATATCTGTTGTAAGATCCAGATGGATCTACAAGATCAAATATGCTACAGATGCAGCATAGAGAAATTCAAAGCAAGATTTGTAGTAAAAGGGTATGCCTAGAAAGAAGGCATTGACTATGAAGAAACCTTTGCTCCAGTAGCACCATACACTTTTATCAGATCCATCATCTCTATGGCAGCGCAGATGGGATGGGAGATTCACCAGATGGATGTCAAGATTACGTTCTTGAACGGTGTGATAGAGTAGGAAGTGTACATATAGCATCCAGAGGGCTTCGAGACACATGAGCAGAAGACTCATGTTTGCAGACTTAAGAAAGCCTTGTATGGCTTAAAACAAGCCCCCAGAGCATGGTATGGTCGGATTGATGGCTACTTTCAGAAGATGGGGTTCGTCAAGAGTGACGCAGATCCCAACTTATACTACTTAAGAGTAGGAGATGGGCCGCTTATTCTTGTTTTGTATGTGGATGACCTATTTTTGACCGGGTCATCCAAGCTCATCAAAGAATGCAAGGAGAATCTAGCAACAGAATTCGACATGAAGGACATGGGGCAGATGCACTATTTTCTTGGTTTGGAAGTCTGGCAGCAGGAAAGGGAAATCTTCCTAGGACAAGGAAGATACACGACAAAAATTCTGAAGATATTTCAAATGGAAGACTGTAGACCCATGGCCACGCCAATGATTACTAACTGGAAGAAGATAGACACATTAGAGGATGATGAGGCTGATCCCACATTGTATAGGCAGCTCATCAGGTCATTGATGTATCTGGTCAACACGAGACCAGACATCTGTTACGCAGTGAATACTCTCAGTTAGTTCATGGTGGAACCAAGGAAGGCTCACTGGGCAGCAACCAAACATATTCTCAGATACTTGAGAGGGACAGTCGAGTATGGGATAAAGTACACCAAGGGAAATGAGATCCAGTTGAGTGGGTTCACAGATGTAGATTGGGTTGGAAGCACAGTAGATCGGAAAAGTACCAGTGGGTACTGTTTCAGTCTCGGATCACGAATGACCTCCTGATGCAGCAGGAAGCAAAAATCCATAGCACTGAGCTCAGCTGAGGCAAAGTACATGGCAGCTAGCACAGCTTCGTGCGAGGCCATATGGCTTCGCAAATTACTGTTGAACTTACTCAAGAAGCGGATAGGACCAATCGGGATTATGTGCGATAATCAAAGTTGCATTAAGCTCTCTGAAAAGCCTGTGTTTCATGACCCGTCGAAGCACATTGACATTCGGTGTCACTTTATCAAGGACTATGTCCAGAGGGGAGCAGTACAGTTGCGATACACTCCTACAGGTGAACAAGTGGCAGATATCCTCACAAAGGCTCTAAGTAAGATCAAGTTCACTTACTTCAGAGAGAAGATGGGGATGGTCGAGAACCCCTTCCACTAGAGGAAAGGGTGGTCTTTAAAAGAAGAGGGAGCTGCAGTACAGATGTTGCAGTGACAGGGCAGTAGTACAGGAAGCAGCAGCGTAGAGATGAAGGGTAGCAACCAGGACATCATCAACACAGCAGATGATGTAGAATCAGAGCAGTACAACCGTATCCTGCTTAAACACTTTCCTCGCTAAGAGGGAGTGTTGATTTCTATAGCATCAGAAAGTGTTCTAAGTCTCATTTTTGGTAGAGAGGCTTAGATATCAGTTATCCAGAGAACCCAGAAATCGTTTGTGGAAATTCCACTCGGATATGACTTTATTAAAATAATTAATTGTTTTAATGTAGACCCTAAGTATAAACTCAGGGAAATTAAATAATTAAAGGGTATTAATAGAGCAAAGTGTGAATCTTCTAGAAGACGAAGATCAAGTCATCTTTTAATCTGAGCCATTGATTAAAGATATAATCTTGGCCGTTGATTCATCAGTGAGAAGACTATAAGAAGAGACTTGAGGGCCATTTGGAAATTAAGCCAGGGAAATTCTCAGTACCCGAAGGAAATCGATTTTGAAGCAAGGGAAATCGATTTCAGTGGGTGAGTTTGTAGAGGCTAGGTTGCAGAAGCAGAAGGAGGGAGGAGTCAGTTATCGGGAAGAAGAACTTAGGAAGGTGAAGGGAAGGGTGAGCTGATCAGCAACAAGAACCCCTCCATGCAGAATCACGCAGTCCAGAGAGGGACTGCGTAGAGCATTCACGCTGGATGACGCAGAGGGTGAAGGAGGTCACCCCGAGGGTCCGAAAATTGACTGGAATGTCTAGAAAATTCAGCTAGGTGTTTGCTAATTTTTCTCTGCTCATCAGACTCCTATAAATGTACTTTCCATTTCTGAAGATAAATATAAAACCCTCATCTGCTGCACCGGTTTTCCCGGGTTTTTCCGGGGACAATTGTCCAAAAACATCTGTGTTCATGTGGTTATTTCTATTGTGCTATTGGTCTAATTTATCTTTTTGTTCTTATGCTGTTAACGATAGTGAAGATCTGCAAATGTGTTTATTTCATAATTTACTGAAGCATCTGTAAATAACTTATCTCATACGTAGGAGAAATAAACCAAGTATTGTAGAAATATTTTCCTCTTGAAAATTTCACACAACCTTTATAAGACTCGGTTGCTATAGAATAACCACAATCTTCTCTAGGAATTTCAGCCTCAACAAGGAAGAATTCGGCCTCAACAAATGAACTCGTCCATCAACAATTAAACTTTGCCCCAATATATAAACTAGCCTTCGACAAATAAACTCGACCCAATAGACAAATCTGGCTATGGCAAATAAACTAGACTGTAACAAGTAAATTGGGTTCTGACAAATAAATTCAGCCTAAAAACTCATCCCCTATAGATAAATATAGCTTTGGGAAATAAATTGGGTTCCCACAAATAAACTCGACCGAGCAAATAAACTCGGCCTCAATAGATAAATATGGCTTCGATGAATAAACTGGGCTTCGACAAATAAACAAGAAAACTATCAGGCTGGCAGGAAAACTTGGCTTTGATACCACTGTAGTATTCCTTTATGTTTTTAGTTAAAATTTCAAGAAACTGATTTAATTAAAATTACTTCAAAGGAAATAACACAATTTCGTAGAAGAGTATTGGCACAAATGAAATTTAGATATAAAACCTGGAAATTAAAATAAAGTGTTGCTTCAACAATTTATATAAATACTGCAATAGCACAAGAAATAGCAAACTCAACTTTATTTACTAACTAGAGCATGATTACATGCCAATACAATAGCTGAGAAGATGGCCTCAAAAATGACTACGACAATACTAAATTTGGCCTCCCAAATGATAAATTGAACCAATAGATGCACCTATGAATTCTGAATGAATTAACCAAGGGATTGGTAGCTATGGGTTTTTGTCCAATCTCACCAATTCTCAGATAAGTAGTACCCTAGGGTTTTCATCGTGGGCACAATGAACTTGTGAGGACAACTTCCCCAATCTTCACAAAGACAAATGAATAACTCTGGAGGATCCAAAAGGCTAGCTTCCACTCCTTTTTATAGGTATGATGAATATCTCTTCAACTTTCTAGAAGCACTTTAATTTTGTTATTTTATTTCCATTCTAAAAGCTTCTCCCTTTTATTTTATTTTAATCACTTTTCCCCTTTTGGCCTTTTTCTCTAACTAAGCAGTTTTCCCCTCTTTTACTTAATAAAGTGACTTATTAAAGTCATTTTTAATCTCGGAGAATGATTAATCTCTCTCCATGCTTTCCCTGACCACTGAAAGTTACTTTTCACCATCCCATCTTGTAGATCTCTAAAGGTGTTATTTGGAGTAGGTTATTTGGAGAAACACTTTAGTGTAATATCTTGTTGGAATCGAGATGAATTAAAATATGCTTGATAATAACCCTGTTTTACGAGAATCATAAGAATGCAATGGAACCAAAAATGAATTGTACGAAACTGACCCTAATGATGGAATATGGCAAGTAAACCCCATCAGACTCCATAAAACTCCTCCAAAATCCTCTGGGCCCACTGATGATGTAATCTCACTCCAGTGACCTACCTGACACAAACGCTAGAAATCCATCCTAACTGCATCATAAGGGAAACAAAAAATGGGGATATTATAGAGGGCTTGTTGTTGGCAAAGAGGGTCGAGAGTGCCTGCTGTTAGCAAGAGAACAGAGACATGAAGGGGCACAAGACATTGAGAGAGAGATTCTCTCAAGTAAGCAAGAGATCCGCATGAGTAATATTGCAGGTTTGTTGTTGTGAGTCAGATACTTAGTTGTGTCAGGTTGAGGAAAGAGCACGGGCTAGTAGAGGAGATCAAGATCTGCCATATCGAGGACAAATCTAGGGCTTGATCCACTTGATCAAATACAAGGCAATTGTCGTATATATAATTTCCTCGAGGGCCATTATCCTAGTAAGGGAGCCTGAGTATGTTCTGAGAAAAATTTAATGAAGAACAATGGATTGGGCATACTTTGTGTTCACTATGCATGATCTGATTGTTGGTTTTATAAGTTTTTCTATGAAAAAATTCTTTCTAGTTAGGCACAGTAGTGTATTTCAGTTCATTAGCTTTGTAAAATTAATTCGAAGTTTTTACCGGATTTGGTGTGTGTGTGCACTGAGTCTAGTGGCCAAACATCTGACATATGTTCCTCAAAATGTGGATGTATGTGGCTTTAAGCCCAATTGTGCTATCAATATCTGAGGGAAGAACTCCAATGGGATGCTGCTCAAAAAAAGGTCTACAAATCAAGTGTGAAATCCTCACAATATGCAAATCAATCCTCCTTGGGTTCCTCCTTAAGGAGGAAGTGTGGATCTCCATAATGAAATTGTTTGTCATCCTTGGAACCTTTATCGAGTCCATGACTATGTAGTCACACATCTTGCTTCCATATATCCCTTAAGTGGAATTTGAAATCTTCAAAAGTGAACTAATCTTCCGAGGGGGTCAATCCAATAGTATATCCTCTATTAATGTGTAAGTAAGGCTTCTAGGCTTCTTCCTTGTATGGACCAATGGGCTTCTGGTAACGGAAGCATTATCGATACCTTGATCAAAACCATTCTAAGCCTTAAGGGGTAGCCCCTCCAAATTTGTGTCATAAAACATGTGTATGGTCAACATTCTTTTCAAGGCATGCAAGTGAAGTTTCAAGTCTTCTTCCAAGATGAAATTTTTTGTCTTCAAGATGGGTGCCCTACTCCAAATGTTTGATGCATTAATACATAGCAACTTCCTTAAAGGATGCATCAACAACTATCTTGAGGGTCAACAAACCAACATAACATAGTAAAACTCAATTAATCTTCACATAAAAGGGATGACATCACTCAATTGCAATATAAATAACTTAGTGTCTCAACATATGTTATCAAAGCACTAAATGAGGGCTCACTTGTCAGGAATAGTTCTGCAACCTTGACATATACTGTGATGACTTGTTTTTTCCATCACTTTTCATGCCCATCTTCAATGTGTCCATGACAACATTGTTACATGAATTAAGTATTATGGAGGCTCTAAATATCCTTCTCAGATCACTTGGAAATACAATTTTGACAACAACTACCTTCGCTCTAGATATCCTTCGCTCTACCTTCCGGAAGTCCTCTAGATTCTGGCACACACTTTGTTTCTCCTGAAGCATGCACTGGTTGTTGGCAAGACTGCTATGGCCTTCTGTTACTGGAAGTCACAAATCTCCTCTTGGAAACTGGAAACTGGAAATCCTCTAAGAAATTCTGGAAATCTCCTCTGTGTGCTTTTCTCTTCCTACTCTACGTAGATCTGCAATTGCAAATCTTTTGCCCTAGATCTACTCTACGAATCAACTGATCTGTTCACTGGAACTGTTTTCCGACAAATCCATTGCTTGCAAACTTTGCTCTCAGGAAATTAACACTTTTCCTCCGAATCGGATCTAGAAATCGAATTTCCTTCCTTTGCAATTCACACCCCTGGCTTGGCCCACACAGATTTGAACTTTGTGCTTCAAATCTCCCTTTGAAACTGCATAATCTTTCGATATTTTTTCTCTGAGCCTCTGATCTAATCAATAATGCTTTGATACCATGTGAAATTTCCTTGAATGCACCAACTGGAAATTATTCTCCTAACTAATTAGCAGTTTATTTGTTTATGACAAATAGCAAATAATTCATTGATGCATTCTTCACAAATAAAATATGTTGCGAAAGTAAAATTAGGAACTGAGAAATAGATGCACACACATAAAAAAATTGACACAATTATTTTGGACTAAACGTCCTTGGAAAAATGCCGAAGGGAAAATTGGTGCAATAGATGAGGGTTTATTTTATTATTATGCAACGAATTTTGAGAGTATAATAATCTGGATGTCCAATTGGGAATCCTCCGACAAATATCTGGCAAAAATAATTTCGAGATTTCAGATCTCCTCTGCTATACAGATCAACCTCCTTTATCCTGCTCGAACCCCACACTGGCTACTTGCACTACAACCTGGAATTCACATTGTTGGCCCAGGGCAACTCGTACTTCCTGGAAATTGGCTCCAAGTGAGCTGTCCTTCCTCCCTCTTCCTCTAGAAGTGACTCGCTCAACCTCCTGGAAGCTAATTCGGCCTCCGACAACTGAATTCTCTGTTTCGACAACTCACTCAAGTGTTTCTGGCTATTTGCACTGGTATTTGCTGCCTTCTCTACAGATAATATGCACCCTGCCTCCTACCAATCCGACACTGGAGAAATAATGGAAAACTCTTTGCAATCTTGCTCCCAAATTTTATGCTGTTCCCTCTCTTCGATGCTCTCCCTCTAGCTTGAGCTGCACCCTCACTAAAGCAGTGAACTGGGTAGCTCGATCTGCCTTGCTTGCTTACTCTCGCAATTGTGTCTATCTCCATCCCATCAACTTGCTCTTATAATCTCTCACTGGGGCATCAACGCCCAAGATCTAGTCGTGATCGATGGCTCAAATCATCTTAGACTTCATCAAGTCACTTTCTAGAAGTCTTTAGAGAAAAGGTCGTTTTCCTCAATTAATAACCATTAATTAATCAATTTTCCTATGTTAGATTTAGGAACTTTTTAATTATTGATCAATTAATTTAATTGAGAGGTTTCTAATTGTTTTCTCTTGAAACCTTTTATGGGTTTTGGATATCTCGTGTTCCTTAGCTTCTTTGATGCCTTAGAGACCAGAACCCCTGTCCGATGCTACCCCAAATCCATAAACTAACAATCAAGGGGTAGTCTTCTGCAGGAAGCACCTTGAGGATGGGGACTAAAAGGATCTTCCATTACTGTCCCCCAAAGTGGCTTTGGGATACCGACTAACCAACACTTGTACATCAATCATCCCTTGATTGCCAAATACAACAAAAATCATCACACTTTTGGCTCATTAGGATGGTCACATCTGGCCAAAAATGACACAGGGTACCCTGCAGAGAATCTGAGGTGTAACACTTGCCTTGTAAATGTGTGTTATTTCTCTTTTGTGCATTCGTTGTACTATGCTTTACCATCTATGAATTCAAAATGGTATAATGCTCTTGGTAATGGCCTCAAAAATTACTAGTTTGGAGAGGAGGTCTTCGAACAGTAATTGTTGATAGATTTCCTATTTTAAAAGGACTGAAGGCACCTATGGATTGTAAACATATATTCATATATTGTGCTCTATGATTAAGTCAACGGGTGATGTTATTGATAATTACTTCTTGGTCATGACAATTGTTTTGTGTTGCTTTAGACAATTAGCTTCTCAACACATATAAGCCCTTTGGTAAGGTGTCTGTTTGTAGTGCATCTTGTTTAGATTTTGTTTTTCTTCACTGTATTGGATCTTTAGTGTTATTGCTAGGGAGGTTAAATAACTGGTGTCCTATCACAATCATATTTTATTAGGTAATGCATCTTTGATGTTAGTGATATGGGTGAAAATAGCTGATAGCATATCATAGTTGCACTTTTTTTCCAGGTATGTAGAAGGGGGAATGGGTGCTGTGTCTAGTTCAATAGCAAAAGCTGCAAGTGAAGCTGGTGCTGTTTTGGCTACTAATGCCGAGGTATCATTTTCCAAACTTTTAACCATGGATTTTAATTTTTTCCTTGCCTCTAATGCTCTGACAACAAATTAAGGAAAGAAGATGAACCAAGATCACAAAAGCTCCAATAAGTTGTTTAAAACTATATTTGTTTGAAAACATGAATAGAGGAAGCCTTTAAAAGGATAAATATTTGTTTGAAAACATTAATAGAGGAAGCCTTTAAAAGGATAAATATAGTAATATGTGAATGATGGTAAATGCTAACTTGAAGCAGCAAGATTTAATTTTTAACCAGTTATAAATCATCATGTTTTCAAATCAAACCTTAGTGCCAGTCTTCTAAGAAATATTTTCTTGTAAAAAAAAATCACTGGCTATGCAAATCTAGCTGTCAGAATTTTATTGCAAGATAATGCTTGGAGACTAATTCTTATGTTCCTGTGGTTCTGTTGGTGGTGTCTAGGTGCACTATAAGCCTTTTGCCACTTCTTCAACATCTCATAATTGCACCAAGCTGATCCCACTCACTGAAATGTGTACCTTTTCCTTGATTCCAGCTTGTGTTATCAAAACCGGAACAGTCACCAATCTGTCGACCCCAAAAATGTGAACCAGACCGTAACTGGAAAAGAGTTGGACCAAGAGACTGATCGACGAAAAAATACATAAAACATTCAAATTTTGGAAACAAACACTCACACTCAGATATATATATATATATATATATTCAGGTTGTGACGGACCAATCTAGTTCATAAATAGAATATCCAAAATATTTGGAACAATATAAAGAAATCCATCTAGATTAAAGTAATTTATTGAATAAAAATGTAGAAGAGGTGACATAATATTGAATTACAATGAAGGTCCCATGTATATACTGTGAAATTTTCAAACTGAAAAATATACAGTTGCAGTGATAGATTTCTCTCTCCTACTTATTATTTCAATAAGTTATTCAGAAATTTTCTGGCAAATTTTGAAATAAATACTACTACAACATTCACAAATATATATGCAGAGAAATAAATAGTAGGGAACCTAAGCACAAGAATCAATCACATGTACATAGTTATTTTGGACAATTGTCCCCGGAAAAACCCAATGCAGGAAAATCGGTGCAGCAGATGAGAGTTTTATTAATTCTACAAATGATATCTCTACAGGGAAATATAATGGCAGATAAAATCTGAAACACTTGAGACTGAATTCCCGACTCCCTTGGACAATTCTTGACACCTTGATCAACCCCTGCTGTCTTCTGTGTCTGTCTGCGTGATTTACTGCGCAGTCCCAGCGCTGGACTACGTAAGTCTGCGTGGAGACTGCGTGGGTTCTTTGCGCTGCAGCCTCAAGCTACCTCCAGTGGCTCACTGTTGCCCTCCGTCCTTGATCTTGATCACTACTGACTCCCTCCTTCTACTTCTGCAAACTCCTCGCCCTGCAACTCTCCCACTGAAGTCGAATTCTCTTACTTCAGAATCGATCTCCTTCGGGTATTGAGTGTATGCTCGGCTTGTTTTCCAAATGACCCTCAAGCCTTCTTTTATAATCTTCCTGTTGGAGAACCAACGACCCAGATTAAAAGATTAATCAATGGCTAAGATTAAAACTTGATTTGATCCATGTCTTCTAGAAGATTCACAATCTGAGTTATTAATACCCTTTAATTATTTCATTTCCCTATGTTTAGACTTCGGGTCTTCATTAAAATAATTAATTATTTTAATAAGTCATGAACTGAGTGGAATTTCCACAAACTGTTTCTGGGTTCTTTGGAATGCTGCTGTCCAAGCCTCCCCGTAAAGTTTGAGACTTGAAACACTTCTAGATGCTACAAAAATCAACATATACCTGGGTGAGTGATTTTTCACTAAAGGACATTTCCTTTCATTAAGGTGTCTCTTCATTATACTGTGTCTTTTCATTATTACTTATTATTTTGTTTATATTTATATATATATATATTCTAATGTTTATTACATTGCCTGTATCTTCAGAGATACTTTGTCCTCGAAGCATATTTATGGAAATACTTTGCATATTATCTATGTTGATTTTTATGTAGCATCGCGAGGTATTACCGCATGCCAAGAGGCCTCCTAAGTTGGCCTAGAAGAATTATGAAAAAAAAAAAAAAAAAATCAATTTTTATTGAGCTTCATGTAGGCTCAAAATAGACAAGTTGGTCCAGTTCATGAAGGGATGTGTCCCATGGGGTGAATGCACCCATTTGACTTGTATATATATATATATATATACACTGTGACATGTTCATTTGACTAATTCGAATTCATCATATCTCTTTTATAAAAGACACACGTGGGAGCAAAAAAGGATGAAGTGATTGAAGTTTGGATGTGATTTTTGGCACAAATTTCTAGTGGAGCAACAATGCGCAGTACTAGACATATATATATATATATATATATATATATATAATTGAATGGTGATGTTTACAATGAGGGTCCTTGGCTTATATACCACCATGGGTACCATTTTGGGAAAGGGCATGATCCTATGATCGTGCCTATTATCGCTTGCTGCCTACACCTACCTACAATTAGTGGGAAAAGCTGTCAACCCCACAGGTGTGGTTGGTGGCAAGGAACTCAGAGAAGGGGCTGTCACCTATTTCCAACTCTCTCCGTTTAAGCTATTTTCTAGGTTAGCTAAGGAGGGTGGTCCCTAAAGAAAAACTAAGTTAAAGATGTGAGATTTCTAGGAAAATTGATTAGAAGGAACTACTTATCAAAGATGACTCGATTCCAATATGTAAATAAGCATATAAGTATACGAGCAATATTCAATGATGTGTTCAAAATATAGACCAGTGCTTTAAAGTAAATGACAAATGCTTGCTAAAAAATGAAATTCAAGATATAATGACAATAATCCCACAAAGGAAGGGTTAGACCAAGATCACAATATGCAATTAAATTTGCAACACCAAATAAGAGTATTTGCCAATGAAACGAGATATATCAATCATCCATAAGCATAATGATTATTAAAATGACAACAAGCAATGAAGTTGCATGTAGAAGCCAATTTCCAAGTACCATAGAATTAAACTTGTTGCAAAATTTAAGGAATTAAAATTCTTGCATCCAAAGTGCTTCTTGAGATAATATTTGCATGTGAATCTTTAAACCGTCAAGATAGCAAAAAATTTGGGAACTTTGCAAGTAAATGTGATGAGATAGTGCTCTTGGTTTATTTTATTAATTAGTTCTAAAGCAAGGTTACAATTGAACTCTAATCCTCAGATCTCACCCTCGCCCAAATATTTGGATCTCACAGTGAGGAGTCCATAGAGGTATAGGGTCCCTAAAACATTTATTCAACCAACTTAAGTTGGAAGTAAATTTTAAAGATGCAAGTCTAGTATGAAAAGTGAAATGCCTAAATGATATGAAAGTGAGTTTGCAAGTGCTATGTAAAATATGGAGATGATTCAATTAAATATGCTTCATAGTTAGAACAATAACTCAAGTTGCCATAAATTGAAAGTGCTATGCTTCTTAACTTGTAGTATATTGTGAAACTTATCCAAATGAGAAATAGATCACAAAACATAAGTAAGTGATGGCAAATGAGATTGAAAATTAAGAAATTAAAGGACTATGTGATTTGTGTTACTTCCCAATTAGAGCATGCATATGTGATGTGAAAGAAAATGGAAATGTCAAAACCACTAAGTCAATCCATCTACAAATTCTCTCCTTTGAAATGGAGAGATAGGGATGCCAATGGGTAAAACCCACGCTCCCACAACAAAAACATAAATTTTTATTAATTTTACAAGAATGAAATGACCATGAAGTCTTTTCTAAACAAAGGAAAGTCTTTACGAATAAAAATTGAGACCATAGACTTTTCCTCGATGAGAATTTCTAAGAACTCAAAATAAATTCAGACTTTACAATAGGAGAAGAGAAGCTAAGCCTCTTCTATGCCCACAACCAAATAAGAGAGAGTTATCTTTCTCATTTGAAATTCAGCGCAAAGGTCCTACAACAACTTGTTAGTAATTTCTTGTAGTTGTCCACTCAAGCTGTCACAAGAAAAAAATCGAAAGAGGGCTACAAAACCAATCAAATATTAGATAGATAAAATTACAAAATATTGCACAACAATTTACAAAGAGCTAAGCCAAAGAGTTCGAGTAAACTCTCCTCTTTGCTTAGTCATATTCAAGCTCTTAGATAGCAAATGAAAGCAATGAAGTATAATGTTTTAAAAGATATTCAAATTTAGAAGTATTTGGCTTGTATACAAGCTATGTCTCAAAACCCCTGCAAAACCAATTTGTAAGATAAGACTATGAAGGTTCAAAGAACAAATGAGAGCTCCTTTGAGAATGTATCAAGAGTGGGTTGGTCTCTCCAAAGACTTCCCCCAACACTTGATTTTTTGATCCCAACAAGATGTTCTCTCTACAAAACTTCAATCAAGAATTAGTTCCATATAGATCTAGCAATAAACAATGATAAGAAACTCTAGAGATTTATTTGAAATCAACTAGAGCATACTCCTAAATCAAATGTCAATGTAAGATAGCTCTACATTAACAAATCTACAAGAGCATATGGAAACAAATTAGATCAAAGCATGAGTAAAAGGAATTATACCAATGATCAACAATTCATCACATTCCAAAAGGAGGAACACCTCATGAATGAAACCCCAAAGTCTTTATTGATATTTTTGAAAGTGTACAAGGCAGCAGCGCTTCCGCAAGCACAATAGCTAGTAAACAATGATTACAATATGAGAGCCCATGGCTTCATTATATAGAAAATTGGTAGCAAATCCCAATGAAGAACCATATGCCAAGTGGTGAGAGGGAGGAGATCTCAAGGCAAATTCGAATTTGGTAAGTGGAGCTCCAATGCCAAGTGTAAAAATCGAATTCTGGCAAGTGGACATCATTTTCTTCTTCCCTTATGTGCCAAATTCAAATTTTATGATGGAATGACATGTGTATATGGTTGGTAACTCATGTGGGGACATTTTCCCACAAAAATCTCCACCAAATATTCTCCCAAATCCTCCCAAATATGCACTAACTTCACAAATTCGAATTTCCAAGTAAGCAACTCTCATTTAATGCCGGAAATTCAATTTTATTTGAGCACATTTCTTTTCTTTGATTTTAGGAGTCCATATCACCTTGGGACTTCACTTTAACTCCTCCATAATTTTCCACCTCATTTCAACCTCATTTTCCATTTATTTAATTTCTGGCTTAATTAATTACCAGATTTCCCTCTAAACTTAGGAAAAGTGGGTTTTGAAGGTTCAAAACACATTTTTAACTCCTCAAAGTGTGTCATAGTAGAAAGTTGAGCATGAGAGGTGTAATTTTGATTACTCATACCCCATACAACTTCTCTAAACAACATTTATTACAATTCAATTACAATTTTTATTGCAATTTTCGACTTGCGGGAAATCTAAAAATTAAAAAATCACTACCTAGACCTAACCAAATTCCACGAAATTTTTTGTGTGATCTAGTATAGTAATATGCATTGACTCTAGACACTAGGAGTCACCCAAGGCCTCACGATCAAGCCGTACTCCGGCTTTGGTGTAAAATTGAAGAAAAAAACTCAATTAATTATTAACTCCTAATAGGGAGATGATAATTAACCAAGTAAAAAAAAACCTCCTAGAGTAATACTCACTTGTTGACAAGGTCCAGGCTACCTAGGCCTGTTACAGACTCAATACTGACTCAAAACTCATCATTACTAGCATCACTTATTACAATTCCCCGTAGGGCGTGGAATCTGGGTACAAGAGAAAATGATAAGAAGTAGAAGTAGAGTTTAAAAACTCTGTTGAACTGATGATATCTGATGCTACAAATGTCTTCTGGTTCATCCTTGGGCATGGAGTCTTCTCATTATCATCAAGTGCCACTCCAGTGGTCAACATTTGGCTCCATATGGAGATGCATGCTAGATATGAAGTGATAGTGTGGAAGAACCTGGAATCTGCATCCACCGACCAAAGATATATATTAGCAGTATCCATTCAAAATAACATCAAATAAAATCAAGTATAGAAATGAAAATTTATTCTAGGAAACATAAACAACAATTTATTCATGAAATAAAACTACTTAAACAAAATTTACATGGGATAGGGTTAGGAATATGATACACAGGATGCCCCATGGCATCAAATGTCTTCAGTGAAATCCATCTTGAGAACCTGCTTACTCATGGCAAATCTATAGGCTCTTTCTCTGATGTGCCTTGTCCAATTCTGACTATCTTAGGACTATGACTTGCCCCACTGTTAACCTGTTTGTGGCCATCAGATACACCAAACCTCTTCCTTTTCCTTTTTCGACTTTTGATGCGTTGAGGTTTGATCCTGCTCAAAATTGGTGATTCATTTTTTATATCATTTTTCTTTTTTCGTTTTTTTCTTTTCTTCTTGGTTAGTTGCGATGGCGATGATGATGCAATCACTGTCAATCCAACTGCTCTGTCTTGAAAATGCTTTGATGGAAGATTTGAAGTACCCAAGCCTTTTGAGCTATGCCTAATCTCTTCATTTTGAATCCGTTTTGTTTAGGGGGGAAGAAAATTTGTCAACACAACATCACTTCCTGTCTGGCATGATCTATAGATAATCTCATTGTTGGGTCTCCTTGGATCCTCAACATGATATCTTTTCTCTAACTCTCGATCAAGTCTGACAAAGGTATCATTTGGCATGGGGATGGTGGCATATGATAAATCCATTTGAAGGCTACCACCTAAATCTGATGCCCATTTTCTTGATAGGAGCATTCCCCATGAATCAGGAACATCTATCACAACAATATCCATAGTCATTATTCTGTCTAGGTATGCAACTAGGAAAACCTGTAAATCTTTAATTATCCCACACACTTCAATTCTTTTAGAATCCATTGAACATATGTTGTGATAGGGCCTAGATACCTTTAAATTCAGTTGCTCCATGACTTTCTTGGTCATGACATTTGATGAAGCCCCTGAATCAAGCATGCAGTTGTGTAAAAGACGATCATTCACTATCAAAGAAACATAAAATGGTAGATGATCTTCGTTCCCCACATAAAAGTTCATACTTTTCAATACAATTTCTTCATCTTCTTGTTCATTATTAGGCTTTTCTTCTCTTTGAGTAACTTCAATTACACTTAGTAACTTGGCCCTTTGAGATGGTATCTTTAAAAGCTCTGTCACTGGGATAGAAACCTTTGCATTATTCACCCAATTGCCCAAGTCAAAATTTAATTCTGAAGTAGGAGGAGAAAAATTTATGTGATTATTCTGGTCTTGAATATCCCTTCTCTGATAAGTCATCCCTTTGTGTTTTTCCATAGCAAGAATTTGTCTAGATGTAGGCTTTTCCCCAAAAATCTTAGTGACTTTGTCAAAATTTGCAATCATATTGTCAACCCCAAGATTATTAGGACTATGGTCAATCTCTTGATTACTTTCAATGGTATATATTTGATCTTCCATGGAGAACATATTGATTTGACCACTAGTTCCTACATGTTCTTCTCCCAACATGCTACCTTCCATAATTCTCTTTACATATGGGCATGTGACTTCTTCATGGAACTCATTACATGGCCTACAAAAAGGGGGAATCTGATCTACCATGTTGGTGGATTCCAATGGATTTGGAGGCATATAATCTTGTTGAGGGCCTTTATTCTTTTGCCATCCATTATTTGGCCTAGGTTGGAATCTTTGCACTTGCGATCTTTCCATGGCCACCAACCTACTTTGCATGGCTTGCATTTCTTTAGTGTGGTTTGCTTCCATGCTCTTGATGAGTTGAGTTAATTCCTTAATAGGATCATGGGTAGCCTCTTCCTTGGCCTTGCCTTTGGAATCATTCGATTTCGATGGCCCTCTAGTGAAACCAGGAATCTCAGATTTTCCTGATTGCTTTCTGGCCCTCTCCATTTTCAAGGCTTCAGTTTGTGCTACACCCAAAGTTGTAGGCTCCTTTCTTCTCAACTCATAAGCAGTGTCAACACCAAAAGAATCTAGATAGGAACATAAGAGAAATTCATCAGGAGGTTTAACAGTAGTAGGCATGCTTTTAACCAATTCATTGAATCTCTTGTTAAACTCCTCCATGGTTTCATTCTCATTTTTCTTCATGGTGCTAATGGCATTGATCAAATGACTATTCTCTCTTCTCTCTCCATACTTTCCCATGAAAGCATTAACAATCACTTGTAAAGAATCATATGAGTTAGCAGGTTGCTCAGTGAACCAATCAAGAGCATCCTCTTCCAAAGAGAGAACGAAAAGCCTCATCTTTACATCCTCATAGTTAGCAACGTTACACCACTTAAAGATGCAAACATTAAAGTTCTTCACATGTGATGCAGCACTAATGGCATTGTTACCTTGAAAAGAAGGCAACCTTTCAATAGCCTTGTCAAGGATATTGTGAGGATAGCCATTAATGTTAGTAAAGTTACAAGGAGCAAAAAGATCATTCATGATGTTAGGCTCAACTTGTTCTTGAAACAACAAATGAATGTCAAAAATAGCCTCTTGCCCAAGACTAGCAAGAGCTCTACTATGAGAAAGTCTATTTAACCTCTCTCTAAAAACCCTTTCAGGATCAGGAGAGGGGCTAACTAGACCACTTGAATTTCTCCTAGTAGAAACTCTTGCAAAATTAGGATTGAGTGGAGTCGCCACTTGAGCAAGAATCTAAATCTAAAATTCAAATATGTCAAAACTTAAAGTTAGTCGTTTTCCCAGGCACAAGAAGACTTGTCCCCAGCAACGGCACCAAAAAATGTTATCGCTTGCCGCCTACACCTACCTACAGTTAGTGGGAAAAGCCTTCAACCCCACAGGTGTGGTTGGTGGCAAGGAACTCAGAGAAGGGGCTGTCACCTATTCCCAACTCTCTCCGTTTAAGCTATCTCCTAGGTTAGCTAAGGGAGGTGGTCCCTAAAGGAAAATTAAGTTAAAGATGTGAGATTTCTAGGAGAATTGATTAGAAGGAATTACTTATCAAAGATGACTCGATTCCAATATGTAAACAAGCATATAAGTATATGAGCAATATTCAATGATGTGTTCAAAATATAGACCAATGCTTTAAAGTAGATGACAAATGCTTGCTCAAAAATGAAATTCAAGATATAATGACAATAATCCCACAAAAGAAGTGTTAGACCAAGATCACAATATGCAATTAAATTTGCAACACCAAATAAGGGTATTTGCCAATGAAACAAGATATATCAATCATCCATAAGCATAATGATCATTAAAATGACAACATGCAATGAAGTTGCAAAAGTAAGCAAATTTCCAAGTACCATAGAATTAAACTTGTTGCAAAATTTAAGGAATTAAAATGTTTGCATCCAAAGTGCTTATTGAGATAATATTTGCATGTGAATCTTTAAACCGTCAAGATAGCAAAAAAATTGGGAACTTTGCAAGTAAATGTGATGAGATAGTGCTCTTGGTTTATTTTATTAATTAGTTCTAAAACAAAGTTACAATTGAACTCTAATCCTCAGACCTCACCCTCGCCCAAATATTTGGATCTCACAGTGAGGAGTCCATAGAGGTAGAGGGTCCCTAAAACGTCTATTCAACCAACTTAAGTTGGAAGTAAATTTTAAAGATGCAAGTCTAGTATGAAAAATGAAATGCCTAAATGATATGAAAGTGAGTTTGCAAGTGCTATGTAAAATATGGAGATGATTCAATTAAATATGCTTCATAGTTAGAACAATAACTCAAGTTGTCATAAACTGAAAGTGCTATGCTTCTTAACTTGTAGTATATTGTGAAACTTATCCAAATGAAAAATAGATCACAAAACATAAGTAAGTGATGGCAAATGAGATTGAAAATTAAGAAATTAAAGGACTATGCGATTTGTGTTACTTCCCAATTAGAGCATGCATATGTGATGTGAAAGAAAATGGAAATGTCAAAACCACTAAGTCAATCCATCTACAAATTCTCTCTTTTGAAATGGAGAGAAAGAGATGCCAATGGGTAAAACCCACGCTCCCACAACAAAAACAGAAATTTTTATTAATTTTACAAGAATGAAATGACCATGAGGCCTTTTCTAAACAAAGGAAAGTCTTTACAAATAAAAATTGAGACCATAGACTTTTTCTCGATGAGAATTTCTAAGAACTCAAAATAAATTCAGACTTTACAATAGGAGAAGAGAAGCTAAGCCTCTTCTATGCCCACAACCAAAGAAGAGAGAATTATCTTCCTCATTTGAAATTTAGCCCAAAAGTCCTGCAACAACTTGTTAATAATTTCTTGTAGTTGTCCACTCAAGCTGTCACAAGAAAAAAATCAAAAGAGGGCTACAAAACCAATCAAATATTAGATAGATAAAATTACAAAATATCGCACAACAATTTACAAAGAGCTAAGCTAAAGAGTTTGAGTAAACTCTCCTCTTTGCTTAGTCATATTCAAGCTCTTAGATAGCAAATGAAAGCAATGAAGTATAATGTTTTAAAAGATATTCAAATTTAGAAGTATTTGGCTTGTATACAAGCTATGTTTCAAAACCCCTGCAAAACCACTTTGTAAGATAAGACTATGAAGGTTCAAAGAACAAATGAGAGCTCCTTTGAGAATGTATCAAGAGTGGGTTGGTCTCTCCAAAGACTTCCCCCAACACTTGATTCTTTGATCCCAACAAGATGTTCCCTCTACAAAACTTCAATCAAGAATTAGTTTCATATAGATCTAGCAATAAACAATGATAAGAAACTCTAGAGATTTATTTGAAACCAACTAGAGCATTCTATACCTAGAGCATACTCCTAAATCAAATGTCAATGTAAGATAGCTCTACATTAACAAATCTACAAGAGCATATGAAAACAAATTAGATCAAAGCACGAGTAAAAGGAATTATACCAATGATCAACAATTCATCACACTCCAAAAGGAGGACCACTTCATGAATGAAACCCCAAAGTCTTTATTGATATTTCTGAAAGTGTACAAGGCAGCAGCGCTTCCGCAAGCACAATAGCTAGTAAACAATGATTACAATACGAGAGCCCATGGCTCCATTATATAGAAAGTTGGGAGCAAATCCCAATGAAGAACAATATGCCAAGTGGTGAGAGGGAGGAGATCTCAAGGCAAATTCGAATTTGGTAAGTGGAGCTCCAATGCCAAGTGTAAAAATCGAATTCTGGCAAGTGGACATCATTTTCTTCTTCCCTTATGTGCCAAATTCGAATTTTATGATGGAATGACATGTGTATATGGTTGGTAACCCATGTGGGGACATTTTCCCACAAAAATCTCCACCAAATATTCTCCCAAATCCTCCCAAATATGCACTAACTTCACAAATTCGAATTTCCAAGTAAGCAACTCATTTAATGCCGAAAATTCAATTTTATTTGAGCACATTTCTTTTCCTTGATTTTAGGAGTCCATATCACCTTGGGACTTCACTTTAACTCCTCCATAATTTTCCACCTCATTTCCACCTCATTTAGCATGTGTGGATATTTATTTTTCTCCATTTATTTAATTTTTGGCTTAATTAATTGCCATATTTCCCACTAAACTTAGGAAAAGTGGGTTTTGAGGGTTCAAAACACATTTTTAACCCCTCAAAGTGTGTCATAGTAGAAAGTTGAGCATGAGAGGTGTAATTTTGATTACTCATACCCCATGCAACTTCTCTAAACAACACTTATTACAATTCAATTACAATTTTTATTTCAATTTTCGACTTGCGGGAAATCTAAAAAATTAAAAAATCACTACCTAGACCTAACCAAATTCCACGAATTTTTTTGTGTGATCTAGTATGGTAATATACATTGACTCTACACACTAGGAGTCACCCAAGGCCTCACCGTCAAGCCGTACTCCGGCTTTGGGGTAAAATTGAAGGAAAAAACTCAATTAGTTATTAACTCCTAGCAGGGAGATGATAATTAACCAAGTAAAAAAAAACCTCCCAGAGTAATACTCACTTGTTGACAAGGTCCCAAGCTACCTAGGCCTATTACAGATTCAATACTGACTCAAAACTCATCATTACTAGCATCACTTATTACAATTCCCCGTAGGGCGTGGAATATGAGTACAAGAGAAAATGATAAGAAGTAGAAGTAGAGTTTAAAAACTCTGTTGAACTGATGATATCTGATGTATCTGATGGTACAAATGTCTCCTGGTTCATCCTTGGGCATGGAGTCTTCTCATTATCATCAGGTGCCACTCCAGTGGTCAACAGTGCCCTTTCGTCTAATTAACCTAAAATTACGCTAAATAATAATTTTTACTTAACATTATCTCTCTCTTGAAAGATGCTTTGTCCTCAAAGCATACGTAACGATGGGTGTTTTTGGCGAAATAGTTCTGTCTTCCAAGAGGTTTCTTCTTTTGGTAGATTCTTCCACTTGATAAGGTATTCTTTAACTACTCGTGAACGTAACTTCTTTTCCCTGGTTCTAGAATGAGCTTGCCTTCATCATCTAACATTGGAAAGGTAGTTTGTGTTGATTGGTGTTTTCCCAATGCCTTTTTAAGACAAGATACATGAAAAACATTGTGAACTCGACTACTATCAGGAAGACTTAAGCTATATTCTACTTGGCTGATCTTTTTGTTGATCTGGCAGGGGCCATAGAATTTCGGTGCCAACTTGTTTTTACCCTTCTGCTTTAGAGATAATTGTTTGTAAGGTTGAAGCTGTTGAAAAGTGTAACTAGGTTCGGTCTTCATAATGACATGTGCAATTGTGATTTTATGTGATTGATGAAAATAAGAAAAATAAAATTATTATTGTAATGCTTGTATCATGGGTTTCATAAGCAAGAAATTTTATTTTAGTGATGGCTCCCATTGTGAGCCTTTAGGATTTTTCATCTAGTCATAAAAGTTAATTTGAGTCTATGTAATGTATGAAGGAACCTTCTTGGCCATGTTATATATTTGTAGAAGTCCTTAAATAAGTTAGAAAACCCTCCAAGACCAAGACAAAGTCACCTCCTCCAAGTCGACTTCAAAAGAATAATATAAATCTCTCAAATAGACATGTCAGCTCACTATCATGTCATGTCGACTTATTTTGATGGGAAACAACTATAAGTAGGGTTTTTCGTATTCATTTCATAGCAAAATTTTAGAGATTTGGTTATCATACTGTCTGAAGTGCGAAGTACAGCGAGGAAGCCCAAAGACCAGCGAAGTAACAAAAGGGAAGAATGAAGTTCTTAAGGGTATTTTGGGACTATTTTAACAACAGAAAAAATCTATACAAGAAGTCTGTTACAACAGTGAAGGAGAAGTCTGTTGCAGTAGTAAAGGTCGAAAAGGAGAAGTTTGTTGCAGTAGTAAAGGCCGAAGGTAAGTTTGTTGTAGTAGAAAAGGGCAAGGAGAAGTATGTTGCAATAGAAAAGGGCAAGGAGAAGTCTGTTTCAGTAGTGGAAGCTGACGAGAAGTGCAGTCCTCCTAAGGAGCCGAAGTGGAAGAAGGACTAGTCAAGAAGGCCGAAGGTCTAAAGCAGAAGAAGAAGCCAAGAAGGAAGGAGCTGAAGGCTGACTATCATTGACTAAGGATCTTGTGTCTTGGGCTTGGACTGGCAAATAGGTTAAGGGTCTTGGTTTTGGTATTTATTAATTGGAATCTCTATAAGAAGAAGAATTTGTTTCGGTTTTCCTCTCAAGTGGGACAGGTTTTGGCCTTGGCTGATAGCCTATATTTTGTGTCTCTTGTCTCTTTATGGTTTATGCATTGGGAGCTGTTTGATGAAGAAGAACACTAATAGCCTAAGTAATAGAAGATCCTAATCTAAAGAAGTAAAAAGCATTCACAAGCAGTTACTGATAGAAGAGAAATCACTTAATTACTATGCCCTAGATTTCTCAACATGGAATCAAAGGAAAGGTGTCTAAGTCAAGGAAGGGCATCTCATCAATGGACACTCAATGATCAAATCTCAAGGAAGGCATCAAAGCAAAGATCATCTTGAAGTAAAAGGAAGCATCATAACCCTAGATCAAAGTAGTCTACAAAGTAGTATTGGGATCATCATCAAGAGGTAGATGGACAAAACCCTACATCTACCCAAGTTAAAGTGTTTTGAAAACTATTCATCCAACGGAAGTTAGATCAAAATGTGGTGTCATCTCATTCTCTGTGGGATCAAGGATTATTCTTGAAGAAAACCACCTTCATCAAGGAGAAGTTTTCTATCCTCTCTATCATCATCAACAAGGAAGCAACAAGAGGAAGGAGCATCCTATCAAGTAAGTATATTTATGTCCACATCTGAATCCTCTCAAAATGTCTTTTTGCAAGGAAAGCAACAAATAGTTTGGGGCTTCAAACTATATTGCATGGAAGAAAAGGACATATCTGAATCTCATTGAAAATGATGTTATGGAACATGTCAAAGGTTCTATCACTAAACCAAGAAAGGAATTGCTCAAGCTCTTGCCAAGAATATGAAAGGGGAAGTTAGGGCTCAAAGGATTCTCATAGAATCCATCAAGGATCCCCTCATCCCATATGTATCTAAACTCGAAACTTCAAAATAAATCTATGACAAAATGGTAGAGTTGTATTTTGTAGGCACTGCTGGGGAATTCATCTCATTAAGGAAAGAACTCTACAAGCTGAAGATGTCAAGGGAAGATGGAATAACCTCATACTTTATGAGGATATTTGAGATCCAGGATCAACAACAAGATCTAGGAGAAGTCATATCTGATAGAGAAATGACTACATTCGTATTAAATGCACTACCAGAAGAGTGGGGTAATTTTACTTCAAGTATTTATGGGAAGAAAGAAGGTAGTCCATTCTAGGATATATGGTCACTGTGCAAGATTGAAGAATCTAGATTAAAGGCCAAATCTGATGTGGGAGCAGTTGAGCAAAATCAAGCTTATGCTACATGGACAAAAAGAAAGGGACAATTTGGTCCCTTAGAAAAAGAAGAACATGGCTAAAATACAATGTTATGGGTGTCAAGAATATGGATACTATAGGAGAGACTGTCCTAAGCTCAAGAAGGACAATAACAAAAGAGGAAGAGAAGAAGCCCACATCACCAAGGAAGTGGAGGAAACTGAAACGAATAAATCTAGGAAGGAGGAAGTAATAGATCTTCACTATTGAGATAGTCTTCCTCACATAAGTTCTTTTCAAATTCCTAAATCTTCTAAAATATGGCTATCATGATTCACTAAGTAAAATAATGGGATGCATCAAGGCATCATGGAAGCACTGAAAGAAAGAGCTTGGGACATCATCATAGTAAAGCATGAAAGACGGTTAGAATCGATGGAAGTCAAGTATGTAGCTCTTGGGAATCTCATTGAAAACACAAGTGGCAAGGTCATCTAGTACAAGGTTCATCATACATCTATCAAATGGAAACATTTGTTGATGGGGATATGTAGTATCCCAAATGGGAAAATAACAGTAATAACAGGCTAAAAGATATTAAGGAGACAACAAAACAAAAATTGATATCAAAAAACCAATGGAGCCATAGAATACTGCTGAGCCATTTCACTAATTTGCTAGAATTGAGTACAATGGAGGTGTTGGAATGAAGGCACCTGGGCTTGCTCAAGGCTATCTATAGAAGCCCTCTTAATCAATGCCAAAATCCCCCACTGATGGTACACTGTATGGCTAAAGCTCTGTGCTGCAATCTGCCAGAAATGTTGCTGCTGCTCCCTAAGAGATGCCGCTAGGGCTTGCTACATTGCTCAGAAAATTCTGAGACTTTAACCCTAGACTCTACTCAAGAAACCCACAAAAACCCACGAAGGAATTCACCAAATGTTGACCCCAGAATTTTGGCCCGATTTCCCCTAGCTCCTCTAGCTGTTGGCTGAGTTAGGATCTCTATTTGACACCTCCAATCTGCCCAGAAAATTCTGCCAAATTAATCCTGGCTTCTCCTCAATAAACCCAGAAAAAACCCGCGAAGAAATTCCGTAAAGGCTGACCTCGGAAATTCACCCTCTAGGGATGGCTACGCTCTGCTGCTGGATACGATGGCCTCTATGATGAAAACACTGAAAGAAAGGCCTCCAAATCTCTGAAAAACTCAACGATGGAAGGGCTTATCCCCTCATAATCTCCCGGATTGAAATCTCATGAAGTTCTCCTCCCCTGGAGATGATCTCCTCTATGACTACGTAATTTCCCTGGAAGACTACACTGCCCTGGAAATGACTGCGTAATCCTGTTGCTGAAATGATGATGTTGCTCTTCAAAAACTGATGGGATGGCTCCTCTCTTGAGCGCTCGAAGTCCCTTGAGGACGAGGTTGGGATCTTTGCTCGGAGACACACTTGTGCTAAACAACACTGCAGAGTCAGCTGAATAGCTTGAGCATGCTCTAGTCTTGACTAAAAAAAAATCATAAGATGCAAGAATGAATGAGAAAGGCTGCCTTCCTCTCCTTTTATACTTGTGAACCCCTAAACTCCCTTGGGCCCACCTATGCTGCGTTGGCCCTCTGTGTGACACTGTCCCTTGTTACACTGCGCTGTGTCTCCCACCCTGCCACTGCGTTGCCTGGCCCCATGCTGCCACTGCGTTGTCCTAAGTGCCTCCTCTCCTGCGCTGTCACTTGGCCTCATGGGCCCCACGTCATCTTTTAATTAATATGCCTAGTGACTTTAGGAAAGTGCTTTTATTCTAATGTTTTATTCATGGGTCCCCTCACCCTTTTATTTCCGCCCAACATTAGGATTTGCTGAAATTAATCAAAATTAATATCCCAAATAGTTGACTGCTAATTTGGGGATATTACAGTCTTCCCCACCAAAAAAGTCTTGTCCTCAAGCAATGCTTGAACAACCCTCCTTTCTAGCTGATGCTCCCCACCGTCACTGCAAAATGTGCCTGGGTCCTAGATGCGTCATTGAATCTTCCCTATCCTCTGTATCATCCTGGTATGAAGGGATCTCTGAATGCCAAGATCCCAAGCCATCCTGTGTGACATGAAGCTCCACCTGCTCCACTCACCAGCTTGCCATGCTAATGAAGTCGCCCACTCCATCAGTGACTCACTAAAGCCCAATGGAAGATCTACATGATCTCCCCATGTAGTATACAACTCACTCCTAGAGGTTATCGAGTTGTGTAGAGCTGTAATGCTCGAGTCTGCTACTAATCTCGTAGAGGTGCCACCATGCTGTCGTTGCGCCATTCTGACTATGAGATATCCCTCACCGTGCACAGACTGTATCCCTCTCTCTTGGGGCCTTGTGGCAGAAAATTTGTGAAGGCAAAGCTCATCCTGCTCGGGCATCTCCATGATGCTGATATCCACCCCTCCACTGCCGATCATGACCTTCAGCAACAACAGGATAAGTTTGCCTTGCCATGCAATGGAGGTCTCAGTGGTCCCCCGCGTGTCAAACCCAAGGTGGACTGGATCATCGTCTGCTTTGTCCTAGCTCATCACAAAGTGGAGTGATCCACCTGCCCAACAAACCCCTGAATCCCCTGACCATACGTGGAGTGCTACTACCTCCTTGAACCCATCTGGACGTCATCTCTGACCCTTGTATGTATCCCCTGGGTGGACCCCAAGTATCAGGATTCTGTCCACGGATGTGTACTCGCCCTGCTCTTGCCAGACCACATCGTGATAACCGCTATCCCAACTCCTGCTGATACACCTGGATACTGCTTGGAGTCCACGTGCCCTCCTGTAGACGAAATATACCATTTACTGTCTCTCAAATGTGACCCTAGGGCTAGAACATATGTTGCCTTGGCAATCAACCATACCATCTCTAAGCCTGGAATCGTCAAGTTGTGCACCTACTAAGTGTCTCAATTGGAGAGTCCCTTCCCGGCTCATGATATACGGTATCTCATCCAACTGCCTAGGGTGAGCCTCCCATGTCCTACTGCCTGAATGGAGAGTGTCAAGGGGCACCAACCAAACACTCTGCGGCCATACACATCACTGGAGGATGATGGGTAGGTATGTCCCAAAGGGTGTGACCAAGAGTCTTCCTAAATGCTCAAGAGTAATCATCCAGATGACACTCTCTCTGCCTTAGATCTGCTGATAACACCCTCGTAGCCCTGTCTCCACTAAATGTGGCGTCTCCAGATGCTCAACAAGATTCTCATCGATCCTAGGTGAGCTGCATCCCATGGTACGCCTACTGCCCCTGTCCATATGTCTCTTTGGAGGCAACGCTCTAAGAGCCCACTGCTTTGCATCATGTGTCACTGCATACCACCAAGTATCACCACACTCCTCGACCTGCCACTATATGCCGCAACCTGCCCCTGTACACAAGTGGATACCCTCGACAATAGCTATATCGTCCTATACTGTCATGTGTTCATCCTGCGTCGCCGCACCTATCAGTCCTCGCATGTACTCAATGCGATGGGAAGCACTCCTACTCCGCAACGCAGTCTGACATACTACAACACACCCCCATGCCTCTCCATGCCCATCTACAAACCACTGCCCAATTATGGATGCTCCTACACGTCCTAGGGTGTGATGGTCTAAGGCTGTATCCATATGCATCGGCCCATACTCGAGTGATACCATCACCTGCACTGTCGCATCACCATACTCGCCAATGAATGGATCATCACTCAAAACCCTCCATGGGAGGTCCGAAAAGTGAATCTCTCTATGTGTCGGTAGTGATGCCACCACTGCTCTACTGCTTTGCAAACTTTGTGCCCCACACAAAGGTGAAGAATCCCTGGCTCCATACAAGGCACTGTCTGGTGGCCTGTCAATGCCACCTCCTCCGACAAGCTCATGCCAGAGTATGTTGATCATCTTGTGACCCTGCGTACAAATGTCATACCAAGACAACCCAAGGGGTCTGTCCATAAACTGGTTGGCCACTGGAGCTGATTGAGACTCCCCTAGCGAATGTGCACATTCAACTGTTAGGCCAAACGTACTTGCCAAAACATAGTCAACCGGCCTGTCTGGGAAACGATAGGTGGTCCCACCCGGATCCCAATGCTAGTCTGGGGTTCCTGTATTCCCAGTGCTTGGTAACTCTTGCTGAACTACACTCGGGTCCACCACCATCTCCATAACCCACTCCACCGAGTACCAACTCAAAATCTCTCGCCATCCAACCCCAACATGCAGACGCTGCACGCTGTGCAACTCTTCTTGTCTCATCCAACTATTTAGGTCAACACATGGATCTGACTAGGTGGCTCCGTCTCTCCCTCTCCAATGGGAAGAGGTGACCCAACAGTGTTGCTAGTCCTGTCTATGTATTCCTGAAGGCGGCTGCTCTGACACTCTAATGTGCCCTCTAGCTGTACCATTAGGGAATCCAACCGTTCCCTAATGTGGGCAAACTCGGTCGCTGACTCGGCACAAACCACTCTCATTCCCTCCAGCTCCTTGTTTTGCAGTAGAATAGCCTCTTGTACTGATGTGGCCTTCTTCTTCAAAGCTAGAAGGTCGGCCTGTAGTTGATGGCACTGCTGTGTGCGACCATCGCCCAATACCACTGTATCTCCTAGCGTAACATCAAGGGTGGATACATCTCCTGGCACCTCATCCATCTGCTGCGTGCTGCTCTCACCCCAAAACTCGGACACGTCCTTGGTCATCACCTCAATGGATGGCACTACTAGGGTAGACTCTACTCCCTCCACTAAGATGTCAACGAGCGTAGTCAAGGAAGTCTCCAACACGGGTGACCCCTGCACAATCCTGGGTGTATCCACTTGCTCCCCATGATCCTGTGTCCCCTCATCCTCTAAGTGCGAGGTAGCCATTTCGATGAGTTTCCCCTCTGTTATTCAGTTAAGCTGGAAAAAAGTATCCAATCTTCCCACTCGATCCTGAGTCGTGCACTTGATGGATCCATCATACTTAGGGAAAGGTATCCTCCCAATGGTACGCTGCAACTCTGAGCTCCGCGTGCTAGACCCCCCATCGTTCCTCCCTGAGCTGGTAGTAATCTTTGAAGGACAAAGCTGCTCTGAAGTTTTCCCGCATGGACTACCATTCTCGGAAATGATCTCCCATGGTTATATGATCATGCCGCCTACCTTGCTCACTTGGGGCTGAAGGTAAAAATGTAGGCAACGTGGTCCTGGTTGGCCGACTAGAGGCTAGTGGGTAAGTGGCTGGTAAAGGGTGGTCACATTGTTGTGAGGCCCCTGAAGTCTCCCCAACTAGGGATTCATGATGGATGCTCTCATTCCTATTTTGTTGCTTGAGTCTTTCTAGCATGCCCTTCTGTCCTTTGGCTAAATCGTTTAGGACCTTAAAGATGCTACTAAATGTTTCTTCCCCTTTGCTCCTTGACTCCCCCATATTTTCCACCTCTATTGCCTTTGGTGGGTAAGGTTCTGCCTACCCTCCTTGTTCATAGAAAAAGATCCCCATGGCTGAGCCAAGAACGAAGATCTGATACCACTGTAATATCCCAAATGGAAAAATAATAGTAATAACAGGCTAAAAGTTATTAAGGAGACAACAAAACAAAAACTCGTATCAAAACACTAATGGAGCCATAGAATACTGTTGAGCCATTTTATTAATTTGCTAGAAATGAGTACAATGGAGGTGCTGGAATGAAGTGTGAAAAATCCTAAATCTGGATTCCTACTACAACAAATTTGAATTACTTATCCTATTATTTTCCATAATTATTTCATTACAGTGAAATATCGAAGTAATTATCGAAGCAATCTACACAAATAATGCTGCGGAATAAATCTAAGTGCTGAAACAAACTGAACAAAATACAATGAAAAACATCCACATTTCACACAGTTATTTTTGAAAGCCCTCGGAAAAACCAACTCGAGAAAACCGGTGGAGCAGATCTAAGGGTTTTATATTATTAAGCAGCGGAATCTTGAGTACAACTAGGGTGCCAATATCTAACTCACCCTTTAGATAAAATCTTGGCAACAAAAGAAATGTGAGATATACCCCACTCTACAAATCCCCGGCTGATCTGAACAACGTTGGTGAAGCCCCTCTCTGCCTCTGCGTGATGCCTACACTAGAACTGCGTAAGCCTGCGTGGGCACACTCGAGAACTGCGTCACCTCTCCTCTGCAAATGATCAAGCTGATCATAAACTGAGTTTTGGCCCTCCTGGCTCAAAAACCCTAGCTTCCAGCTATCTCCGGACTGAATACAAAAAAGCGCCGCGTCACTTCTGTGTGATTCCCTTCAGGAACTGCATCACCCCTCCATATGACTGCGCTGCCTCTCTCTGCGTCACTGTTGCCTCTCTCTGAAATGTACTCCTGGTCCTCCAGACCAGTTACTACATCTGCCCCTCTCTGGAACTGATCACTGAATCAAATCACTTAGCAAACCCAGCCCTAGTGATTCGATTTTGATCAAAAAGTTGTCTCTCTCACAAGCTCGAAAATGCCAAATGCTTAATGTGCTCAATGTGTTTTCCATGGGCCCCTCACCCTCCTTCTTATATTCTTCCATTGACCTTTCAATGGCCGAGATTAAAACATAATCAACGGCTAAGATTAACTTGGAGGTGATCCATGAATTTATCTAGAAGATTCACACTTAGTTTAATTAATACCCTTTAATTAATCAATTTCCCTAAGTTTAGACTTGGGAAAACATTAAAAAACGATTAATTAATTTAATTAAACCATCTGTAAGTGGAATTCCCAAAATCCTTTCTGGGTATTATGGAATACATGCGTCTTAGACTATATACAAAGTTACAAGGCTAGAGCACATCCAATGCTACCATAAATCAACACTCCCTCTTAGCGAGGGAAGTGCTCTACAATACAACTCAATGTGTTGCTCTGACTTTTGGAACATCTGCTGTTGTGCTGTTGAGGCCGCTCACCAACACTGCACAAATGTTGCATCCGTATTACTGTTGACTCTGCATATTGCTGTCAACTGCCACTGTATTGCAATTCCCTCTGAATTTTGCAATCATGTTGTTGCACTGCGTGAGCACTACCCTGCACTACGCTACACCACTTGTGCACTGCGCTACTGCTTCTCATCTATTGCTACTGCTGCTGCACTACTGCTGCTGCTGCACTACTGCATTGTTGCTAATTGCAACAGAAAAACATCTGAAATTGGACAAGTCAAACTGCATCTTGGATAATAAGACTAACTGCTGCTAACTTCTGCACTAACTCTCTGAATATGCTGCGCTACTGCTGCTTTGCACTATGTGAGCACTGCACTGCACTGCGCTATTGCTGCTCAACTGCTGATGCTACTGCTTCCTCTCTGCGCTGATCAATCTCTAGTACTGCTAGCCATTGCATTGTCTCCTCATCTTCCGCTGCAATTTTCCATCCTGCTATTGTCTTAAGGTTGCCGTAGCTTGCATGTGATCCAAGAGTTCGGAAATACTCAAGGATCCTGCCACTTGTAGATTGTGGATCTACAACTCCAAGTCAGCCCACTTCTCTCCTTTCGGAATATGAGCTAACATAGCACAATCAGCTTTTGCCTCAATCTTGGCAGCTCCGGCTTGAGGATCTTGTTTCTCCTCATCCTTTTTCTTAAGAGGACATTGTGTGGCATATGTCCCATTTCCCCACACCTGAAGCACTTGATCTTGGAGAGATCTTTCTTCTTTTGCCTCTGTTGCCCCTTTGATGCAAGGGCTATGTTATCTTCCTCCTCCTTGACTTTTGAACCGCTGCTGCCATCCTCGATATGGATTTTGAGGAGATCTCTCCTCAACTCTTCTTGCTACAAGGCTACCCACATCGCTTCCCATCCTGGAAGTTTTTCTCTGCCTAGAATGCTCTGGAAAAAGACCTAATAGTCTTCTGAAACAGAGTTTAGAGTGAGCCTTACAAGCTCCGAGTATTTAGGTGCTGATCCCACTGCTGACAGTTGGTCTCGGTTATCCTAAATTCTAGACAGGAAGGAGTCAAAATGCTCTCCCTTCTTCATCCTGGTATTACGCATCTTCTCCTCTAGATACATCTTCCGCTGCTCGGAAGATCCTTGGTATAGATTTTCCTACCCTACCCACATTTCTCTAGCAGTGTTCATTGCTGCTATGTGAGGTATGATGTGATCCTTCACACCATCTAGGATCAATCGTTTGGCTCTTGCCATATTCTTCTTGAAGGCTCTCAGATGTGCTGCATCCAGTGACTCTGCAACTGTGTTGTCAATGAGGGCCTTTAGATCATGCTCATAACATAGTTGGAGGCACCCTCCAATCTATCTTGGTCACGCAATCCGTTGCTGACCATTTCCTCAACTGTCGATATCTTCCTCTAACCCTCTGCTCAGCTAGACTTACGCACTCCTTGAGGAGTAAGTCAATGGTTCTGCTGCTGCACGGGAAAAACTGAGTTTCTTTGATTAAGAAACTCTCTGAGTTCAAGAAATCCCCAACTGTGTTTTTCAGAAATTTTCTGACGCTTATGCACCAATACTCACTGCTATGCAGTTACTGCGTCCTTCAGCTACGCTGGTCTGTGATGCTGTCCCTTCTGCGACTGAAAAAGCTTACCCCTTTGTCAACTCTCTCAGAGGGAGCCTTTTCTGCGTTGGATTGCCTCTGGGCCTGGACTACGTGATTTATGGGGAAGTCTGCTGTTGCTTACGCAGTTCCCAGTCTCTTCAGCGTTGATCTGCTAGTTCACTCTTGTTTCTCCTGCACTTTAGCTTGAATAAGCTCTGATACCATGTGAAAAATCCTAAATTTGGATTCCTATTGCAACAAATCTGAATTACTTCTCCTATTATTTTCCATAATTATTTCATTACAATGAAATATTGAAGTAATTACTGAAGAATCCTACACAAATAATGTTGCGGAATAAATCTAAGTGCTGAAACAAACTGAACAAAATACAATGAAAAACATACACATTTGACATTGTTATTTTTGGACTAAGTCCCTGGAAAAACCCAACTCGGGAAAACCGGTGCAGCAGATCTGAGGGTTTTATATTATTAAGCAGCAGAATCTTGAGTACAACTAGGGTGCCAATATCCGACTCACTCTTTAGAGAAAATCTTGGCAATAGAAGAAATGTGAGATATACCTCACTCTGCAAATCCTCGGCTGATCTAAATAGCGTTGGTGAAGCCCCTCTATACCTCTATGTGATGCCTATGCTGGAACTGCGTAAGCTTGCGTGGGCAAGCTCAGGAACTGCGTCACCTCTCCTCTGCAAATGATCATGCTGATCAAAAACTGAGTTTTGGCCCTCCTAGCTCAGAAACCCCAGCTTCCAGCGATCTCTGGACTAAATACACAAAAGCACTGCGTCACTTCTGCGTGATTCCCTTTAGGAACTATGTCATCCCTCCAGATGACTGCACTGCCTCTCTCTGCATCACTACTGCCTCTCTCTGAAATGTACTCCTGGTCCTCCTGACTATTTACTGCATCTGCCCCTCTGGAACTGATCACTGAATCAATTCACTTAGCAAACCCAGCCCTAGTGATTCGATCTTGATAAAAAAAATGTGTCTCTCACAAGCTCGAAAATGCCAAATGCTCAATGTGCTCAATGTGTTTTCCATAGGCCCCTCACCTTCCTTCTTATATTCTTCCGTTGACCTTTCAACGACCAAGATTAAAACATAATCAAGGGCTCAGATGAACTTGGAGGTGATCCATGACTTTATCTAGAAGATTCACACTTAGTTTAATTAATACCCTTTAATTAATCAGTTTCCTTAAGTTTAGACTTAGGAAAAAATTAAAAAAAAATTAATTAATTTAATTAAACCATCTCTAAGTGGAATTTCCCACAATTCTTTCTGGGTATTATGGAATACATGTGTCTTAGCTTATATACAAAGTTACAAGGTTAGAGCACATCCGATACTACCATAAATCAACATGAAGGCACCTGGGCTTGCTCAAGGAAAGCTATAGAAGCCCTCTTAATCAATGCTGAAATCCTCCACTGATGGTACGCTGTATGGCTATAGCTTTCCACTGCAATCTGCTAGAAATGTTGCTGATGCTCCTGAAGAGATGTCGCTAGGACCTGCTACACTGCTTAGAAAATTCTGATACTTTAACCCCAGACTCTACTCAAGAAACCCACAATAACCCACGAAGGAATTCACCAAATGTTGACCCCAGAATTTTGGCCCGATTTCCCCTAGCTCCTCTAGCTACTCGCTGAGTTAGGATCTCTGTTTGACACCTCCATTCTGCCTAGAAAATTCTGCCAAATTAATCTTGGCTTCTCCTCAATAAACCCAGAAAAACCCACGAAGGAATTCCGTAAAGGCTGACCTCGGAAATTCACCTGCTAGGGATGGCTACACTCTCTTGCTGGGTACAATGGCCTCTGTGATGAAAACACTGAAAGAAAGTCCTCCAACTCTACGAAAAACTCAGCTATGGAAGGGTTGATCCCGTCATAATCTCCCGGGCTGAAATCTCATGAAGTTCTCCTCCCCCGAAGATGATCTCCTCTATGACTGCGTAATCTCCTTGGAAGATTGTGCTGCCCTGGAAATGACTGCGTAATCCTATGGTTGAAATGATGATGCTGCTCTCCAAAAACTGATGGTATGGCTCCTCTCCTGAGCGGGCACTCGAAGTCCCCCGAGGACGAGTTTAGGACCCTTGTGCTAAACAACACTGCTGAGTCAGCTAAATAGTTTGAGCGTGCTCTAGTCTCGACAACCAAGAAAAAAATAAGATGCAATAATGAATGAGAAAGGTTGTGGTCCTCTCCTTTTATGCTTGTGAACCCCTAAACTCCCTTGGGCCCACCTATGTTGCATTGTCCCTCTGTGCCATGCTTTCCCTTGCTACGCTGCGCTGCTTCTCCCACGCTGCCACTGCACTGCCTAACCCCACGCTGCCACTGCGCTGTCCTAAGTGCCTCCTTTCCTATGCCGTCACTTGGCCTCATGGGCCCCACTTCATCTTTTAATTAATTTGCCCGGTGACTTTAGGAAAGTGCTTGTAATCTAATGTTTTATTCATGGGTCCGGTCTTTCGTTTATTTCCGCCCAACATTAGGATTTGCCGAAATTAATCAAAATTAATATCCAATTAGCTGATTGCTAATTTGGGGATATTACAGGATACTTTAGATCCTCAAGATTCTCTGATGGAATCTTCATTGAAAGGTTCGCCAATCATTAGGGGAAGCAAATGTTTTTTTCAAGAATTTCAAATTTGTGGAATTCATGAGATGATGGTATGCTGACATAAAAGTGAAGAAGATCAAGGGATTGAAGCTCTTTCAATCAAGGAAGCTGCTGCAGGAAGTTTGGATGACCCAAAGGAAAATGAGGTTTATGCAGGGCTGCTAAGGGAAGATCTTGTTAGAAAATCAGAAAGGCAGAAAGATTTTCTTATTCTTGATAATTACTTGTGACGATTCTTATTATTAAAATTCTTTATATCTTCTTTCTTTTAGTTCATCAAGCAATTACCAAAGCAGCAGCACATAAAACAATAGACATCAAATGTAGGCACTATGGCAGGGCAAAACATCCCTATAGAGGAAATCCCAGTCAAGATAATTCTTCCTTTCAGTAGTATTCTTTGAGAGTCATTCTTCACCCTAGACATATACCAGACTTTCCCTCCACACCAAGTCAGCCTCCCAGATCTTCGACCCTTTTCCAGCAACTTTGACTAAGCAACAACTTCCAATAGCAGACAACTTCCGGTAGCAGCAAACTTGGAAGACTTCAATCTCCCAATCTAGGGCATGAAACTGAGAGAGGCACCAAAATTTCGTTTTTTTTCTTCTCCTTAGACTTCCCACACTCACACTTCTTTCGGCTTCCCGACAACAAAGTTCGAACTTTTCCCAGCTACAAGAGATATCGAACTTGTTGTGAGAGAGTGTACTCCAAATGAATTCGAATTTCTTGTATTTATAGGCTCCATGTGAGGTTGAATTAGGGTCCTTAGGCCAACTTGATCTCTTTTAGGCCGACTTGGTGTGGAGGTCACATAATTCATATTTTACTCAATATTAAAACTTTTTACATGATTCAAAAGCCCAAGAAGGGTCTCTTTAAATGTACAATGACTGTATTAACTCAAAGTAAATCATAGAAGTCCTCAATGGGGACTTTGAAATATAAGAAGGTGACCCAATCATGAAACCCATGCTTTAATAAGCCACAATAATAATAATAATTTTTTTTTCTTTATTCTTTTGACAAGTACATTACAAGATGACTTCAATACATTAAATGAAGACCGAACCTAGTTACAATTTCCAACACTCCCTCTTAACTAGGGAGGTATTCATCATATACAAGTACAATGGAAGATCTCACACTATATGAACAATGAAGAACTTTAGGAACCACAATGCCATGGATTAGATTCTTGACCAAGGCAATCTATCCATTGGTCTCTCAACAATTTAGGCACCACAATGCCACAAACTAGATTCCTTACCAGGGCAATCTATCCGAGTGGGAGTAAGATGGACTCAAGCTTTCAACTCCTTTAGGTACTATCAAGCTTATTTGCTAACCATCAACCTAGGGACCTAGGTGCGTATCAATGGTCAGAGCTCTATGACCTACACCACCCTCCCTACTTTGGGACCTAGACATCAACACAAAGTTCCGACCATAGTCCTCCCAGGCAATGCTTCACTTACAAAGCCTCAACAACCCTTTATCCATTAGATCATGGATGACCAATCTCTCCCAATCAGACTGATTGGTAACCAACATGCTATCAAATCCTTCGAGAGATTTTCCTGTACAAACACAACGCTAATCAATAATACTTTCACATGTACATAAATAAATAAAAACCTCTAGGGTCTTTTAGACAACTTGATGTTGCTTGTCAACTTCTCATAGTAGGACTATCAACCAGATCTTTGACAAAAGATTCCTTTATCATACACTTTCCCTCTATTACTTTTCATGCAACAATATATCTTCCGAATTTCATTCTTCAATCAAAACCAAACTAAGCTCTTCCTCTCAACCAGGGAGCATCTTTATCCATACTCCCTATTAATCTTAGGGAGATCTCTTCTATTCAGGCTTCCTCAAGGTGATCAGCTTCTTCTTTTCATCGTCGGAGAATCTTTCGTGGCTTCCAACCATTTCATCAGAGTTATTATCATCCTTATCACATCAATGAGCATCGTCACCATATTGAAGATTGTGTACCTGTACAAATTACATAGCAAGTACGACCAAATCTATAGAAGCATGAAGTTAGCCATATTAGAATCATGGAAGCATTTCAACTTTATACATATCAGATACTCGAACTTAATTACAAACAAGAGACATATACTCTTCAACATTTTGCGAGGGACTTTGTCATAAACACTAGACTACTTCATAACAATTTTCATTCTATCTAGGCTTTCAATGTTTCTATTAAAGGTGTAACACACCGTACTACAACATATAGAAAACCCTAGAAACAATTAAATATAGATCTACAACATATCTAATAATTTTCAGAATTCATATGTTAGAATTTCCACTAGAGATTTACACAAATCCTAGATTTCTTATAAGAGAATCAATCAAAGTCAATCACAGCTTAGTCATTAATATGAACAACTTCCACTAGAGTTAGTTGCAAACCCTAGATTTTCAATCAACCATCAAATCTAATCAAAACTCAGGTTTCATCAATCTTACACAAATCTCAAATCATCATATTGTCATCATTCATCATAGATTTTCACTTCTACTAAGGTTCAACTTCAAAACCCTAGAATTTCATTCTCACAACCACAATAATCATTATATAAATAGATCTCAGATTGTTATATCACACATACTAGAGAATTTAACTACTACTAGGGTTTAGCTACAAAAGCCTAGATTTTCAAATATCATTATCCTAGGATCTCAGACAAGGATTTATATTAAATCCTAGGACTTATGACCATCAACAGTTAAGTCAACACACATATCTAGGAATTCATTATCATGCAAAGGCATATCACATGTCCGGCAACATTAGTACGTTAGGCATATACAGATCTAGACCAAGCTAGGGTTTTGATAAAAAAGGACATATCTTCATATACCTAGGGATTCATCATCAAGCAAAGGCATTTCATATCATAGACAATCCCAACTTCACAACGTATCAATAACAAATTTTATTAGACTAGGGTTTGATCAGACAAACACACACATACCAAGGAAATCATTTCTATGTAATATCCCTTTCGGAATATTTTACATATTTTGTCAGAAAATTAAATCAACCAGAATTTCTTCTTAAAATTACCATTCAATTTATAGAAGATTGCCATATAAAATCAAACAAGAGAATACATGCAATACAAACATACAATGTGCCAAAACAATCTCAACTTTGTTATAATATATAGAAACTGGGGTTTACTTGCTGAACTGAGAGAATAGCTAAGATAGAACTGGCCTCAAGGATCTGTTGCAATGCTGCACATGCCTTCCACCAAAATTGAACCAAACTGCCACTGCTAAGCTCTCCTGTGAATTCTAGATGAATTAACCAAGGTGAGATGGGTGCTTTCCCAATCTCTCTAAATCACCCGAGGGTTTCCGTCCTAGGGCTACCAATGGAGTAGAGAAACGGGTTCTCAACCTCACATACAAGAAGCAATACCAAATCCAAGATGATCTATAATGGCACTTCCTCTTTTTATAGATTTGACAGACTCATCTAGAAGCTCCTATTTTATTATTATTTTAATCATTGAACATATTTCCCTTAATTAAAATATTCGTTTTAATGTGGGAAAATGGTCAATTGGCCACCATGCCTCCACAGGTTACTGAAAATCACTCCTAGCCATTTTTTCCTGAAGATCTTGTTCTGGTTCCAACGAGCTACTACACTAAGGTGTTCTGGCAAGAATCCCGAAATGGCACCTTAGGCGTAATTAATTGAGTTAGTCCCATTAATAACACAATTTTTTGAAAGTTGTTGGAATACAATGGAACGAAAGGAAAATTGTGTGGATGGTGGAATATACCAAGAGAATGCCATTAGACCTCATAAGAACTCAAAACCCCTCCAAAAGCCCCTAGGGCCTGCCGATGACGCCAACCTGCACTTGTGACTTGTCTGCCCCCAACTCTAAAAGTCCATCCTAACCATGATGTCACAAGGGATACGAGAAAAAGGAACATTACAGATCCTCTGCCCCAAGATTGCTTACCCTCAAGCAATCCAAATATGTGGACTAGTCTGTTGGCCGGATGCAACTGAGACCCAATGCCCGGATCGCATACAAACTGCTAGGTGATGCTATGCCTCTTTGTCAACCCACCAGGAACAGACCCCTCAATGCCCAGATCCCAGACTAAACTCTGATTGAGAATGTCATCAAAAAATCCTCTTGGATCCCAATGCCACCAAGAACAAGCATCAGAGCTCCATGGCTCCTGCTGCGCTATAACTTTGGCTAAGAATGTTGGCCCACTGATTTCGTACCAACTCATCACCTCTCTCCAGCCCAACCCCTGACTCGATCCAATGCTAATCCTGCCCTCCTGATGCCGGGACAAAATGCTAAAGAGCTACCGACTTGTATCCCACTGCCAACTGAAACCTGTAGTACCTGTCATGTCTAAGGGTCCCCGCTCCACTATGCTCTTGACTAAGAAGATCGTACCATCAGTAGGATACCAACTCATGATCTCCCTCCAATCTAATGTATGAACACCTATGCAAGGGTAAGTCTACTAAGTTGATATTGGTCCATGCACAACTCCCAACGCTCTACCCTATCAACCAACATAATCGGTTGAAGAAATCCTATCCCTCTCCTTGTAATGGACAAAAGTGGGCAAGCTATGTAGCAAGCCCCGTCTATGTACTCCTGGAGAATGCTGCTGCCTGAAAATGTTGCGACTGTGCTGGCCGCCATTACTTATGTTTGCTCCTCATCAATGGGTAGACCCAAAGATGGATGCATTGTTGTGTCCCTCACCTAATAGGAAACTCCATGCTCCTCTAGCCCACCAATCCTCTGCAAAATTGTCTTGCCAGACTCCAACACCTCCTAAGGACAAGTGTATGTAAATATGTGTAATATTCCTAATTAGCTATGGCTAATTAGAATATTCGATTTTGCTCAATTTTTCCGTCTATAGTTTATTCATAAATAAAAATGTGAGTAAAGAAGACATAACTCACTTTAGAAATAAAAGTTCACTCCCTAGTAGCACAACGTTGTAACTTAAGTGAGCCAAGGGGGTCAAGAGACCACGCAGAGAGGGGGCCCACGTAGACACATGGAGGGACTGCGTAGGCCAAGAGGGAGCACGTGGCAACGTTGGAGGAGGTGAGCATTAGGGTTGAAAGGGGCTCATGCTATATAGAGGGGAGAGCCTCCTCATTTTGTTCATTCGTTGTTGAGGATATTGAGTTGGTCGTTTTGACTTCTTGAGTACGCTAGCTGTATAGCCTGTCTGCAGCACTGTTTAGTGCGTTGAGTGTCTCCGATCGGAGATCTCGCCCTTAGCCCTGGGGGACTTCGAGTGCCTGCTCGGGCAAGGTAGTTTCTTTAGCATTTTGTGGGAGGATTGGTGTTTGGGTTTTGTTGTGGAGCTGTGCATTTAGAGATTGCGCAGTCATTGAGAGGGAGGACGCAGTCTATTCAGGAGGAGCTTCGGATTGGGTTTCTTGTAGGGGTTTTGAGCCTGGAGATTGAGCAGAGGATCAACCTTTGCCTTTGGGAGGATTTTGGTGGACTTTGAGACTGTATTTTAGTTGTTTCTATTCAGCCTCTGCGCAGAGCCTTGGAGGGCAGCGTAATTCCCCAAGGGGGTGATTTTCGGGGGTCAGCCATTTCTGATATGATTTCTGGGTTTTTCTTGGGTTGATGAGTAGAGGTGGATTCCAGATTTTTAGCTCATTCTGGCAAGGGGAAAAACCCCTAGTCATAAGTTCATTTCAGTAGTAGCAGTTACACGACAGTTTTCCAGCAGCTGGGACATAGTTCAGAGAGCAACCATTTCCTGGTTATTCTGAGAGTATTTCTTCACTTGCCTTGAGCAAGTCTAGGTGCCATCACTCTGATCACCTATTGTACTTCATTATATTTCTCAGTATAATAAAATGACTTAGCATTTTCTCTCTATTTCTGGAGCATTTGTTATACATGTTATCTATGTTGTTGTATGTCTACATTACTGTTATTTTTATATCTTCGGGCATTCTAGTTCTATACCACTTGGTGTGTTTTTCTTCATACTCTTAGACAGAGTCTGGAAAGGGCCAGGTAGCCTCCAGATCTCACCCTCTTCTCAGAGGTGACATATCTGGTAAACGCCCTCCTAGTCCATCTCTGGTTAGAGTTTGCTGTGTTTTAGAGATATCTCTTTTTCTCCCCCAAAAAGGGATATTACAATATGACCAACCTACTACCTGTTTGTACATTTGAATGCTCCTCACGAATGGTTGGCCCCAAGGATGGCTACTCTCCCTCCTCCATCATGGGCTCAAAATGAGCCCCCAACTGGCTCTCCCAAAACGACTCATCATGCATACCGTGCATATCATCCTTCTGAGCTGACTCACGCTCCGCCATATGCTGATCCTGTAGAATCATGACTGGTGTCTCATCATCAAGAATGTCTCCCATTGGGTCCACTGACTACTCACCATACATAGTGGAATATAAATTTGTCCTGCTATCCACAACTCCACATGACTGCTCATGCTCCCCAGAGGTATCCTCGTATGACCCCATGGACCCATCCAAAGAAGAGTCCTCCTCCTGAAAGACAGAAGGAATATCTTCCTGCTCTACCTCTGCCATCTCCTCTGCATCTCTCAAGCATGAGTGGTCAGGTCCCCAAGGGTTCTTGCAAATGAAGCAAAGACCCTTCCTCCTTAGCTCATTCCTGCTGCATGGTTCACCAATCCTCTTCAACTTCTCCTGGGACAATTGTCTCTTGAACAACTCAATATTCTACACTACTAACCTTTCGGCTAGTTCATATGCAGCATGTGAAACCAATTGCTCTCTCCTCCAAATGGACAATAATCTGGACTGCAACCTCCTACAAATGGCATCATGGCCTTCCATACATGAAGACAAAATGGACTGCATGTGTGCTATGACTGTGTTAGTATGATGTTTCCTAATGCTGAAGAAGCATTGGAACATCTGCAGGATCAAATTGTCACATGCCTGCTCAAACATGAGATCATAAGATCTAACCAAAGCCATGACTTCTAGAATCTCTAGCCTCTTTCCAAAGGTAGGGCCCTCACTGTTATCGAAATCCTGAAAGGTCTCCACTATCAATTTGAAGACTCTCCTCATAATGTCATCATTGTAAGGAGGTACAGGTGTGGTCGGCATTGTGAAATTTTCAAACTGAAACACTACTGCAGTGATAGATTTATTTCGCCTACTTAATTTATGATAAGTTATTTAGAGATTCTTCCAGTAAATTCTGAAATAAACACAATTGCAGTATTCACTTAACCATAAGAAGAAAATAGAACAGAACGCATATAACGCAATAGAAGCAATCACATGGACACAATTATTTTTGGACAAATGTCCCTGGAAAAACCCAATGCGGGAAAACTGGTGCAACAAATGAGGGGTTGTATTGTCCTCCAGCAAGGAAAATCATTTACAAGAATCTGACGAGCAGACTTCTAGAATACACCTGAGATAAATTCCCCGAATCCTTCGGGATAATTTCTGACACCCGAGAGGCATCCTAGCTCCCTCTGCGTCACTCTGCTTGGTCTTCTACGCAAAACCTACGTTGGACTGCGTCACTCTGCGTGGGGACTCGGTGCTGCTGCTCAACGTTGTCCCCGTTGCATCCTCCTCCTGCCTTTATTCGCCTTTGCTGACTTCCCATTCCTTCTTCTGCCTCTGCAACTCTGCCTCTACAACCTCTCCCTCTGAAATCGAATTCTATTCCTTTAGAATCGATTTCCTTCGGGTACTGAATGTGTGCCCGACTTGCTTTCCAAATGGCCCTCGAGCCTTCTCTTATAATCTTCTCGTTGATGAGTCAATGACCCATATTAGATCTCCAATCAATGGCTAAGATTAAAACATGACTTGATCTTCGTTTTCTAGAAGATTCTCACTATGTTTATTAATACCCTTTAATTATTTAATTTCCCTAAGTTTAGAATTAGGGACCACAATAAAATAATTAATTATTTTAATAAAATAGGAACCGAGTGGAATTTCCACAAACAGTTTCTGGGTTCTTTGGAATATTGATGTCCAAGCCTCCTCACAAAATATGAGACTTGGAACACTTTCCAATGCTACAAAATCAACACTCCCTTTTAGCGAGGAAAGTGTTCAGGAAAAATACCAATTGCATCTGCTTTGACCTGAAGCATCTACTGCGCTGCTGATATCTCGACTGCTGCCTCTCATGTGCTGCACCCTCTGTATTGTTGCCCATGACACCATCTCTGTCACTACCTCATCCATACTGCAACTCCCTCTGAATTTCGAGTCCATCCATTCCTCTACTGGAATGGATTCTTGACCATCCCCATATTTTCTCTGAAGTAAGTAAACTTAATCTTACCCAAAGCTTTTGTGAGGATATCTGCCACCTGTTCCCCTGTAAGAATGTACTTCAGCTGTACAACTCCCTGTTGGACATAGTCTCTGATGAATTGGCGCTTGATGTCAATGTGCTTCGACCGATCATGAAACACAGGATTTTCAGAGAGCTTGATGCAACTCTGATTATTACACAAAATTCTAGTCAGTTCCATCCTCTTCTTGAGTAAGTTCAAGAGCAACTTACGAAGCCATATGGCCTCACACAAAGCTGTGCTAGCTGCCATATATTTAGCCTCGGTTGAGCTCAGCGCCACAGATTTCTATTTCCTATTGCACCAGGAAGTCATTCCTGATCCGACACTGAAACAGTGCCCACTGGTACTTTTCCGTTCTACTGGAGTTCTAACCTAGTCTGCATCAGTGAACCAACTCAACTCGATTTCATTGCCCTTGGTGTACCTCAATCCAAACTCGACTGCCCCCTTCAAGTATCTGAGAACATGTTTCGCTGCTGCCCAGTGAGTCCTCCTTGGCTCTACCATGAACTAACTAAAGGTATTCACGGCATAATAGATGTTTGGTCTAGTGTTGACCAGGTACATCAATGATCCTATGAGCTGCCTATACAAGGTAGGATCAGCCTCATCATCCTTGGATGTGTCAATTTTCTTCCAGTTTGTGATCATTAGCATAGCCATGGGTCTACAGTCCCCCATCTAAAATCTCTTCAGGATCTCTGTAGTATATCTTCCTTGCCCAAGGAAGATTTCTCCCTTTTGCTACCAAACTTCCAACCCCAACAAATAGTGTATCAGCCCTAGATCCTTCATGTCAAATTTTGTAGCCAGATTTTCCTTGCAGTCTTTAATGAGCCTAGATGATCTAGTTAGAAACAAATCATCTACATATAACACCAATATTAGAGGCTCATCCCCTACTCTCAGATAATAGAGGTTGGGATTTGCGTCACCCTTGACAAATCCCATCTTCTACAGGTAGCTATCAATTCGCCCATACCAAGCTCTAGGGGCTTGCTTCAGTTCGTACAAGGCTTTCTTAAGCCTACACACATGAGTTTTCTACTCATGCGTCTTAAAGCCCTCTGGTTGTTCTATTTACACTTCCTCTTCTATCACCCCATTCAAGACCGTAGTCTTGACATCCATCTGGTGAATTTCCCATCCCATCTGTGATACAAGAGAGATGTCGGATCTGATTGAAGTACATTGAGCTACAGGGGTGAAGGTTTCTTTATAATCTATCCCTTCCTTCTGTGCATACCCCTTAGCCACAAACTTAGCTTTGAATTTCTCTATGCTCCATCCATAACATATTTAATTTTGTAGATCCATCTCAAACGTACCACCGACTTGTTTGGAGGTCTAGGAGCTACTTCCCAGACATCATTAGTCATGATGGAGCTGTACTCCTCCACCATAGCATCTATCCACACCTAATACTGAGTTGCCTCCTGAAAACTAGAGGGTTCTCCAACCTATGCTACCAATGCCTAGTACCTGTCTGGCTTCCTGCGTTCCCTCTTCTCATTTCTAGGAGCTCCAACAAAACTCCTCTGCATCCTTCAGAATCTGTTGTAGTTCTCTGCTTGTCCTTCCACTGGTGGTGGGTGGATTCACGTGCTCTCCTTCATGCACTTCCTCGAAAAAGCTTTCCTTAGGATCCTTGTGCCTTGGAGAGGCACTAGAGCCATCATCCGTAGGTGGCTGTGGCTGGACCAACGGATCCTCCTTAGACTGCGTAAATGAAGATATTTCACGGGATTTCCTAAAGGCTCTCTCCTCCATGAACTTCACGTCCCGTCTCTCTACTATCTTCGTACTCTTCGGAATATAGATGCGGTAAGCCTTTGCATTCTCACTATATCCCACAAGGTACCCTTTTTCAACAGTCTGATCTAACTTCTTTCTCTTCTCATCGGGAACATAGCAATATGCTATACTGCCAAATATCCTAAAGTGGCTCACTTCAGGCTTGCTACCAGTGAACACACTCTCAAGAGTAACCTTTTCAATGTATTATGAGGCACTCTGTTCTGCACATACATAACTGTATTACAAGCTTCAACTCACTGAAATTTGGGCATGTCTTGATCATATAACTTTGCCCTCATAGCTTCCACAATAGTCCTGTTCTTCCTTTCTGCGACCCCATTCTGCTCCGGATTATATGGCGTAGTCCATTCTCTCTTGATGCCTTCCTTTGCGCAGAACCTTCTGAAGTCTTTGTCAATGTACTCTCCACCATTGTCTGATTGCAATGTCTTGATCCACTTTCCTGTTAGATTCTCTACCAGAGACTTAAACTCTTTGAATCGCTCAAAGACCTCATCTTTGGTTTTTAGAAGTAGATCCATGTCTTTCTGGAATGGTCATCGATAAAGGTGACAAAATACTTTGCACCACTGAGAGCATTCGTGGACATTGGTCCACAGATGCCTGAGTGTATCAAATCCAACACACTCTTGGCCCTATTGCTGCTTTTTGGATATGCTGCCTTGGCATACTTCCCTAATACGCACTCCCTGCAAACATTCTCTCGCTTGATGCTAAGTTCCGGAGCTCCCGTGACAGTCTTCTTGAGGATTCTTAAGGCTCCATGATGTAGATGCCCCATTCTTCTATGCCATAATTCATTCAAATCTCTTTCATCAGCTATCAGTGCTGTTGGGGACTTGAGCTGTAAATTGTACATTTTATGGTTCCTTACTCCAATTTGTGCCTTCTTTTTGCAACTAGGGTGTTTGACATAAACTTTGTTGCCAATAAAGTATACATCATAACCCTTGTTCTAAAGCTGAGACACTAAGAGCAAGTTCATCCCCAATCTTGGTACATGCAGTACGTTGGTGGCCCGAAGCTTCTTGCCAGCTTCTGTTTGAAATATTATGGTGCCTCTTCAAATAGGGGTACATTTGTGACAATTTCTTATATTAAGAAACCCTACTGTTAAATCTTGATTTACTTCTCCTACTTACATAAGTTATTAATCTAAATATTCAGAATTAACATTGAAGTAAATACAGTTAACAGCCTACACATACAGATCAAACACTGAATAACATGCTCATAGAAAAAGTGACACACAAGGATTTTATGGACAAATTTCTCCGGAAAAACCCAATGCGGGAAAACCAGTGTCGCTAGCTTCTAGAGGGTTTTTATTATTATGCGGATTCTAAGTACAACAATCCTAGGCACCAAAATTGGTTAACCCGACAGAGAAATATAAATGGCAACAATATCTCTATCTCGGAGACCGAAAAATATGACTGATTCACACCCTCAAACGGGATTTACAGAACTTAGCGCCTTTCCGGCCTCTGGAAACACCAATGCTGCTCTGAAGCCCTCTGCATTAGCCTCTGCGCTGCTTAGGAAGGGCTTGCGTCACCCTATAAGAGGTTACATTGCCCCTGCGCTGCCCTAATTGGGCTTGCGTCAGCCTTGCTTGGCTCCTGCCGCCTCTGCGTTGCCCCTTCTGGGCTCTTGTTTGGACTGCATAGTTGTTGCCTCTGCGATGCTCTGGAATGCTCTTTCTCTGCCCTCATTGTACCCTTGGCCCGGGATCAAACCATCTCGCTTGCCAATATTGCCCCTCGCTGCAACTGAAACACTTATGAAATTCTTAGCAAACCACGCCCTAGAATCTCAGCTTAACTTTAGTGCTCTGCCAGTGTGTATGTTCTCCAACTGACCCCAAGTCCTTCTTTTATACTTTTCCGTTGAAACATCAACGACCATGATCTAATCTCTAATCGACGGCTAAGATTAGAAGTTGCTTGATCTGCGTCACTTAAGTCATTCTCATCACATGTTTAATTTAATTGACTTTAATCTTTTCATTTTCCTAAGTTAGACTTAGGGTCCTTAATTAAAAAGATTAATTATTTGAATAAAACTTAAACCTGATAGAATTATTCTAAACACTTTATGGGTCTTGGAGATCTCATGTACTCTAGCTCCTCCACAAATTTTGGGAGCTAGACCACATCGATGCTACCCCAACACCCCAAGATCTCAACACATTTTGCCTTGTTTCCCATAATGATTTGAAAATTCATCTACTCCTCCTAGTAGCTCGAGAAGCATTCTTGAACTCCCGTCATGTGAACAGATACTCCACTGTCAATATACCAAATCTCTGGAGAGGCCATGCTTGACACACAAGCAAAATCCTCTAGTCTGGATGCCAGAACTGAAATGTCACGATCCCTCTGTTCGTCCATGCGTTTTGGAGGACTGCGTGAACCCTTTCGAGTTGATGTTGCATTACTGTCGGACCTTTGTTCCATTGCAGAACCTCCTCTTCTATTACTCATCTTTTGCTCTGATACCCTGTGAAATTTTCAAACTGAAACACTCCTGCAGTGGTAGATTTATTTCGCCTACTTATTTTATGATAAGTTATTTACAGATTCTTGTAGTAAATTCTGAAATAAACACAACTGCAATATTCACTTAACCACAAGTAGAAAATAGAACAGAACGCATATAACGCAATAGAAACAATCACATCAACACAGTTATTTTTGGACAAATGTCCTCGGAAGGCAAATGAGGGTTTGTATTATTCTTCATCAAGGAAAATCATTTACAAGAATTTGACGATGAGGGTTTGTATTATTCTTCAGCAAGGAAAATCATTTACAAGAATTTGACGAGCAGACTTCTAGAATACACCTGAAATAAATTCCCCAAATCCTTTGGGAGAATTTCTGACACCAGGGAGGCACCCTAGCTCCCTCTACGTCACCCTAGCACCCTAGCTCCCTCCACGTGAGAACTGCATCTCAGATGCTCATATCCAATCAAAGGAGGAGATGTGTGTCTTGAGGGTGAGTGAAAAGCTCTCCAACGTTGACTATATTTATATCAATCACTGAGGTGTGTGACACATTTGCTGGGGGTGTAAAACCTTAAGGCCGACCTGCACATATTTGAAATTATTAAGAATAAATTCAAAATAAATGTTCTGCTCATTAGATTAAGATCAATTTTATATCGATCTTACACCTCTCCGAAAGAGAAACCCAACTAAAATATTGGTATCTTCATCTAAGCATCACAACATGGAGTTTAGACCTAGTTGTCCAATTTTAACACTCCCTCCTCCGTCTCAACTAGGAGGACCTTCCGTCCCAATTCTGCAAACAAACATCGTAAGGCCATCCCGCCGTAACTTGCTTTGTCAGGCTCTATTTCTCAGAAGCGAAGTGGGTCGGGCCACAAAGACATCATCCCCTCGGCTGACAAATTCGAAATTTCCGTAGGTCCGAAACCCCTCAGACTCGAGTCTCATACCAACCCGAAGTTGGCGACTGACCCGAAGTCATTGGAGGTCTGATCACCATACTTGATCCCGTATCAAGTGCTGGACCGTGCCATCCTAGACAGAGAGCACGACAATCTCTCGATGCGTCCATCGCCCCGCGCCTGCCCTAGCTTTTCCCACCTCATTGGCCAAATGAGAGGTACTTCCCATGAGCCCTGAACTCAATGGGTAGGATGCATACGGGGCACAGATAATGAAAGGTGAACCAACTCAAACATCATAACGGTGGGGTAGAAGCACTACAAGGTTCGGCAAGCCTAGCCTCGTGAGTGCTTATAGCTTCGAGAAGCTATCCCCAAAGCCCCCTAGAGCTCCCAGAGCTCATCGTCCAACAAGACCCACATCATAGGGTCGTTCCACGATACCAAGACTCTCACGGAAGGTTAGGAACTTGACCTTCCCCAGGGGCTTTGTGAGAATATCCGCGACCTGCTCATCAGTTCCTATATGATCGAGCCTTACAGCGCCTCGCTGTACCATATCCCGGATATAGTGGCACCTGATATCAATATGCTTGGATCGATCGTGGAACACTAGATTCTCGGACAAGCGAATCCCACTCTGGTTATCACAGAGTATCACGGTGGTATCTAGCAAATGTCCGAACAACTCACTAAAGAGCTTTCGCAACCAAACTGCTTCACAACAGGCCATACTTGCTGCAATGTATTTGGCCTCTGCGGTGCTCAAAGCCACCGACTTCTGCTTCCTGCTCATCCATGAGACCGACTTCTGCTTCCTGCTCATCCATGAGATCGAAGTAGAACCAAGATTGAAGCAGCATCTCGATGTGCCCTTACGATCCACCACACTACCAGCCCAATCGGCATCAGTATATCCAAGGAGTGTCATGCTCCCGGTAGTGTATCTCAGCCCATGGTTTATCGTGCCTCGAAGATATCTAAGAAGATTCCTGACACCAACCCAGTGAAAGTGATGAGGCTCAACCTTCTGTTGACTCAAAGTGTTCACTGCAAAACATATATCTGGACGGGTGTTCACTAAGAACATCAGGGCCCCTACGAGTTGACGATACTCGGTAGGATTTGACAATACGGGCCCAGCAGCGCTGCCACTGAACTTCTTGAAGTTGAGTTCCATTGGTGTTGACACGGACTTGCAGTCCACCATACCAAATCTTTCTAGAAGCTTCACAATGTATCTTCCTTGAGAAAGGAAAATCTCGCTAGGTCTTTGCCAGACCTCCAGGCCTAGGAAGTAGTGCATCAGTCCTAGGTCCTTCATCTCGAACTCAGCAACGAGCTCCCTCTTGCACTGATGAATGAGAGGGTTAGCACCTATCAGGAAGAGGTCATCCACATACAACACCAGGATGAGAGGTTTTCCCTTGACAACCTTGAAGTAAAGGTTCGGATCAACATTACTTTGAGTGAAGCCCAGCTTCATCAAGTAGCTATCTATCCTCTTGTACCAAGCTCTGGGTGCTTGCTTCAGCCCATAGAGGGCCTTCTTCAACCTGCAGACATGGGTGTCCCGATCCTAGACTTTGAACCCCAGAGGTTGCTCCACATATACTTCTTCCTTTATTGCACCATGCAGAAATGTGATCTTCACATCCATCTGATGAAGACTCCATCCTTGCGTAGCAGTAAGGGCTATAATAGATCGAATGGTGGTGTATCGGGCCAAAGGTGCAAATATGTCATCATAATCTATGCCTTCCTTTTGAGAGAAGCCACGGGCAACGAATCTTGCCTTGAACTTTTCAAAACTTCCATCAGATCCATGCTTGATCTTGCAGAGCCATTTCGAGGTGATAACTGCTTTGTCCTTTGGTCTTGAAACCACATCCCAGACATCATTCTTCATAATGGACTCATACTTTTCGTGCATAGCACCCTTCCAGACTTGATGCTTTACAGCTTCCTCAAAGGATCCAGGCTCAGATTGTACAATAGTACTCATGGCTGCTAGATACCCTTGGTATCTATTCAGCTTCTTGCTTTCACGGAATGTCCCCCTTGGGGCAGCATGTCCCTCAGCATCCTCGAGAATGTCCCTGAGCCATGATGGTCTCTTTCCTAGTGAAGGAGGTGGATCAATTGGGTCCATCGATCCTTCAACATCAGGCATTGTTTCATCCTTCGGTTCCTCTTGATTTCCAGGCCTTGCTTCATTATCTTCCTTAGATCTCGGAAGATTGACTACTTTCATCAGGGAAGTATCTTCGTCAAAGGTGACATCATGGCATATCACCACTTCCTTTTGACCAGGCACACAGACTCTATAGGCCTTCGAAGTTTTACTATAGCCCACAAACATTCCTTTCTTCCCAGAAGCATCCAACTTGCTCCTCTTTTCTTTCGACACATGAAAGTAGACGGTACATCCAAAAACTCTAAAATGTGAGACATCAGGTTTCTTACCAGAGAAAACCTCTTCGGGAGTTTTGGATTCTAGAGCGGAATGCGGGCATCGGTTTTGTATGTACACGGCAGTGTTCGCAGCTTCTCCCCATAGAAACTTCGGCAGACCTTGATCACATAGCATGGCACGGGCAGCTTCCACAATGGTCTGGTTCTTTCATTTAGCAACACCATTTTGCTCGGGAGTATAGACAGTTGTGGTCTCCCTCTTAATGCCAGCTTCTCTGCAAAAGTCCTTGAACTCATTTGTCTCATATTCAGTGCCATTATCAGTTCTCAAAATCTTGATCTTTTTCCCTGTCATATTTTCCACCAAGGCTTTGAATGTACGGAACCACATGAAAGCCTCATCCTTCTTCTTAAAGAAGTATATCCAGGTTTTGCGAGAGAAGTCATCTATGAACGTCATATAATATGAACATCCTCCCAAGGATGTCACACGCAGCATACTAGATAGATCAAAAAGGATCAATTCCAAGATATCAGATGTCTTTGTGACACTAGAGGGGAAAGGTCCCCTTGTATGCTTTCCTTCGGCACAACCCTTACATACACCTTCATGATTATTTGGAAACTCCGGCATCCCTGTCACCACCTTCCTTGCTTCGAGAAGGGCTTTGTAGTGAAGGTGTCCAAACCTTCGGTGTCATAGTTCAATCTGTCGAATAGTATCACATGTCATTGCTCCCAGCAGACTTCCTCCAACCTGGTAGAGTGTATCAACTCTAAACCCAATCGAGATAGCTTCCTTAAAGCTCTTCTTCCACATGAGCACCTTTCCATCAGTGAATTCCACATTGAAACCTTTGTCTTCCATGGCCGATATAGACACAAGGTTCTTCTTCAAATTTGGTACAAAGAGTACATCCTGCAAGTGAAGGACTTGACCTCGAGACAAGTGGAGGGTCACAGTCCCTGTCCCTTTCACGGGATATGTGGCATTATCTCCAAGGATAATTTCCAGATTAGTATCCATCTCAATCATATTAGAAAGTGCTTCCTTGAACCCAGTGATATGCCTTGAGGCACCACTATCTATCAACTAGACATTCATAATGTCAAGTGGGGATGTAACAGAGAGGGCAGATACAAGAATGTATTCATTTCTTTTATCAACAACATGTGATTCCTCATACCTGGAGTTTCTTGACCTTTTGAAAGGTTGATCATTTCCGCCGAAGGAAGCCTTCCTTTTTCCCTTGAACCTGTTGTTCTTTTGATTCCCATTCCTTCGGTTGTTGTTGTTGTCATCACTATCGGGAGAATCCTTCTTGAAAGGACATTCTCTAGCATAGTGACTAGGCCTATGACAAATGAAACATTTTCCCTTCTTTCCTTGGGCCTCTGCTTTTCCCTTATTCTTCGGACCACCAGAGTTCTTCTTTCTAGAATGAGTAGCATATGCAGCATTTCCTCCATTTCCATACTCCTTCATTCTTGATTCTTCTTGAACGCATCTTTACAGTACTTCGTCAAAGTCAGGTATCACATTATTATTTAGAATGGTAGTGTTGAACACATGCCATTCAGATGTGAGCCCTCCAAGTGCAGTGAGTACCATCTCTTGATCAGCTATTGTCTCCCTAATAGCTAGCAGATTGTTCCTAATTTCAGTCAGCTTCAGAAAGTATGATTGGACAGACTCATCCCTGCCTTTCTTCAGATTCTTCAATTGATTCTTGAAGAATAGTACTTGATTCGCATTGTTGGCCTCGAACATGAGGATCAATTTATCATACATCTCTTTGGATGTGCCCAACTCAGAGATGTAGGCCACCAGGCTTTTATGAATGGATTCCCTGATTATCGGTTTTGCTTTGATGTCCCCCTTCTTCTACTTTGTTTTGGCAGCAGCAGTAGCAGTGGATGGAGGTTCTTGGATTTTACCTTACACATAGTCCATGACATCTTGGTCTTCCAATTTGAGATCCAATATCATTTTCCAAGCATGTAAGTCATCATTCCCAGTCAATTTGTCTTCCTCCTTGAAGCTATAGCTTGCGGAACCCATTATCCTTTCCGGTGATTGCTACAAATAGGGCTTGTCTTCACCTTAGCTCTGATACCATGTAAATTTATGTAGATGTTCTATGCTTGATACAACTTTACTTTTATTACAGCAATCACATAAACAGTTAAGTAAAATGCTGATAGAACATACCAGTGGATCTATAGAAGACAAACCAGAAACAGAAGAATGTGTTGGTGCATTACGGTGGTTAGCAGGATGCTTCAACCAACAAAGTCTTCTTGGTCGGCAAACCCAGAATGTGTCACAACAGTCCTCAAATTAGTCACCCAGTCAACTCAAAGTCAACCCCAGAAAAGTCAACGCACTCCAGAAAAGTCGACGCAGGGCAGCGGCAATAAAGTCAACGTAGCTCCAACTTCGGTCAACCTTTTGACCTCGATTTTTGTGCCAATGAGTACGGCCTTCAAAAATCGAACTCTCCACCAAATTTCAGCCAATTCGGACCATGCATTGACAAAAGTCAACGTTGGTCAAACTTTCCTAGAAACCCTCACTGTAGAAATTTCGTCCTTTTTCCAGCTTCAGCAACTTCGTCGTTTTTCCCACGTGAGAACTTCTTCTCAGATGCTCGTATCCAATAAGAGGAGGAGATGTGTGTGTTGAGAGTGAGTGAAAAGCTCTCCAATGTTGATTGTATTTATATCAATCACTGAGGTATGTGACACATTTGCTAGGGGTGTAAAACCTTAAGGCCGACCTGCACATATTTGAAATTATTAAAAATAAATTCAAAATAAATGTTCTGCTCATCAGATTAAGATCAATTTTATATCGATCTTACACCTCTCCGAAAGAGGAACCCAATAAAAATATTGGTATCTTCATCTGAGCATCACAACATGGAGTTTGGACCTAGTTCTCCAATTTTAACAAAACGCCACGAATGTTTCTCAAGCTACAGGAATGACATTGACCTCCCTTCGTTCTGAATTCAACTGTTATTGGCGGTCTGTCAGTGTTGTGCTTGATGCCCGATCTACCTCTTGCGGCCCACAAATCTACAACGCTCATCGTTTTATGGGTTGCCTCCGTCAGGAATGAGCACAACAACATGACTCTACTACACACCTTTCTCAATAAAAACCTGCTGTCATTGATATCTTTGAAACTTGCGTCCCGTTCCTTGATGGTTCGACGTTCATAGATCGATTCCCCAGCTATTCATATCATAGTCACTTCAACATTTTTATTAGACAGGGTCTCCTCTGTTTCGGTTCTTGTGGCTACACAACTTCCTGATCTACCAAGTTACGCCTTGCCTGCAATCACGCCTTTGACAACAATGTAATTAGATTTCATAATGGAATTTGAAGTGGCAAACCAATTGAATATACTACGAGCGCTAACTTAGCCCTAGTAATGAATGCTGATGCGGCCACCTCGACTTCAAATAATTTGTCTTGTCCTCTGCAACTATGCATTACCACTCGGGTTGTGAAATGGATCAATACCGATTTTGCGTGCAATCATTGGTTATGTACCGGCTATGTAATGGTTCTCCTCTTTCGTTACAGGACTCTGTCCCGGTAATTCAAAATTGATTTCCTTAAGAATTGTTGGATATGAGGGGAAACCGATGCTCACACAATGACCCCCCCTTTGAAAATTCTTCCAATGGAAACTCAGACTTGGCACAACAATTATTTTCAGAAATCTGAAGGTTAATCAAGAAATATTAGGGCTTCTGCTACAATGAATTTTCCCCGACTTGCAAAGAAGCCTCGACTCCCTTCATTAACTAATCGATATAGAGATTTTGCCTCAAAAAAATTTAATAGATGTGGGTTTTGCAAGCCCCAAATTACTCCCAACTCATGCACAAAAGAATCAGCCACCACGAATCACTGATGAAATTACTGGTTAAACCCTCAGGTTGGCAGCAAAACCAGCTCTGATACCACTGTAATATCCCTTTCGGAATATTTTACATATTTTGCTGGAAATTAACTCAACCGAAATTTCTTCATAAAATTACCATTCAATTTTCATAAGATTTCCATGTGAAATCAAACAAGAGAATACATGCAATACAAATATACAATGTGCCAAAACAATCTCAACTTTATTATAATATATAGAAACTGGGGTTTACATGCTGAGCTGAGAGAATAACTGAGATAGAACTGGCCTCAAGGATTTGCTGCAATTTTGCACGAGCCCTCCACCAAAACTGAACCAAAATGCCACTCCTAAGCTCTCCTGTGAATTCTAGATGAATTCAAGAAGGGGAGATGGGTGCTCGCCCAATCTCTCTAAATCACTCGAGGGTTTCCATCCTAGGGCTACCAATGGAGTAGAGAACTGGGTTCTCAACCTCACATACAAGAAGCAATACCAAATCTAAGATGATCTCTAATGGCCCTTCCTCCTCTTTTTATAGATCTGATGGACTCATCTAGAAGCTCCTATTTTATTATTATTTTAATCATTGGGCACATTTCCCTTAATTAAAATATTCTTTTTAATGTGGGGAAATGGTCAATTGGCCACCATGCCTCCACAGGTTACTAAAAATCACTCCTAGCCATCCTTTCCTGTAGATCTTATTGTTCCGGTTCCAATGAGCTATTAAATTAAGGTGTTCCACCAGGAATTCCTCCTGAAATGCCACCTTAGGCGTAATTAATTGAGTTAGGCCCATTAATAACTCAATTTTTGAAAGTTGTCGGAATACAATGGAGCGAAAGACAAACTGTGTGGATGTTGGAATATACGAAGCGAATGCCATTGGACATGATAAGAACTCGTCAAAACCCCTACAAAAGCCCCCAGGGCCCACCGATGACGCCAACTTGCATCTGTGACCTGTCTGCCCCCAACTCTGAAAGTCCATCCTAACCATGTCATAAGGGATACCAGAAAAAGGAACATTACATTCTAAGACATTATTAGGGTCAAGCCTACATGCTTCATGCTTGTTATAAGGGTTAAGCCAGATGTCTTCATGCTTGTTATATGCATGGCCACCATACTTCAACCTAACAATGAGTGAACCTTTCAAGATGATCTTCAGCAATGATAGCATCATTACCCGTGAAAGTAGGTAAATTATCGATGGCTTCTCCCGGAAGATCATGAAGAATGTCAATAAAATGACAAGGGGTGAAACAATCATCCATGATGACCTACTTTAGGGGAAGGGGAGCCAACGAATGTCAGAGAGATAGACCCTTGTTCAAGAAAAACAAGAGATCCACAAGAAGTGTGCCTAAAGAAGAAACTCTTGTAAGAAATGAAAGAAATGGAGTCGCCACTTGAACATGAATTTAGCTCTACAATCCAAAATGAAAAAACCGAAAAGTTAGTCAGGGATAAGCAAATGGATATCAGGGAGGGCTTCTTGTCTGAGAAAAATGGATGAATAAGTGGAGTCGCCACCCAAACAGGAAACCAACCTAAACGTCCAAGTGCTAAATGTGAGAATGAACAAGATGATGAGATTAGTGAGAGAGAAAAAAAAATAAGGTGATGAGAAGATGGATAATGATGAAAGGAAAGGTGCCAAAAATGTTGTGGCGTTGACGGGAAAATGAAATGATGGAAAAATGAAGAATTGAAACTATAAGATGATAGAATGTCGTAAACCTCGGCAACAAAACAAACTTGTCCCCGACAACGACGCCAAAAAATGTTGTCGCTCGGATTGTACAGGGATCGCAGCAATGCTCAGGACAGGGGTTGTCACTCTGATTCCCACCAACTCCATTCTAGCTGTCTCCCAACATTAGGATATGGGGGGTAGTTCCTATGGAATGAGATGAAAGGAAACAAGTTGAAAACCAACTTGCTCGGGAGACATAGATGAGTGGCCTAGCTAGTTGGTTGAATTTAAGCAAGGTTATTGATTAGATTAGATTATTTGTTATGAGACCAGTGCCTTAATGGAGTCACAAATCGTTGCTTTTAGTAAATTAAGACCAAATGACCGGACGGACACACATTGCTTGAGATGACTGACTAACCTATATGAGATGCAAAACTTAAGATTGAGGTGTAATGCAATGATCTTGGTAAATTTTAATTGAATGCCTAGTCTAAATGTAACCTTTTCCCTAACTGTTTTGAGAAACAATCCTCAAAGTAAGTTGTGCAATGGAAGCCAATGGGAAGCAGACAATAACCTGATTAACGATACCTCTCCCCTGTGTTCCTCCCACCAAGTGCCTCCAGCACTGCAGAGACTATGGCTTCGACCACTGCAAGGTCACTGTGTTAACCACTAGGAGAAGTTGAATCCCTCAAGCTAGATTGGAAAATGGTTGCCCTATTATCTCTATCAACCTAGCTTATGCTAGGAGGTAAATTATTAATGCAAATCTAGATCCTAGAATGCTAATACGAGAGATTATGAGTGTTTGTTATCTTGAATTAAGATTGGTTAGATTACTTAAGTACTTATGTGAGATTTATCTTAATGGAAGAGTACTTAACAATGTTGTGATGCAATATTTTAAACAAGATAAGTGCTAAGAGACACGAGTAAATTTCAAGTAATCAATTCTATCTACCAATGATTATCAACAGAAGATATTTTGCCAAACAACGAGATCAATGTCGGATTTTGAGTGCAAAGATAAAATTAGCCAATTTCAGATCTATGACAATGTATATCAGCAGTAAAGATTCAGAAAATTAAGACTTAATCAATGTTCTAATAGCAGTGAAGAAATGCCAAATCAAACACCACTTACATTTGCCCAAGATCACAAAAATATGCCAAACAACTTGATTTATTTAGAAAACATGGATGTTAGCCTTCTCAAGATATATCTTTCAGCAAAATTTCAGATTTGAAATACTAATTGCAACAATAAACAAGGACATATTAGCAAAGATAAAACTACCAAAACTAGATGACAAATATGCCTAAAAATAGTAAAAATGTACCAGAATTCAAAAATTTCAATTTTTGAGGCTTTTAAGTAGTGAAATTCAAATATTTTAGAACTAATAAGTTCATTACAATAGTAGATTAATGACAGATCAAAAAACCAAAAATACTGAAGGTAATCCCTATAATCTCTAAAAATAGTAAGTTTTGTTGAAAAACTGAAAATTCAAATTTTTTGGACCTTATTTAAGATATGCATTAGAAAATGTTCAGATATGATTTTTTACAGTTATGCAGTAATTTCCGACAAGCTTCAAAGTCAGATCTAGAAAAAATGAAAGATGCCCAAGTGGTCAAAATTGTGAAAATGAAGATTTTGCAATTCTAAACAATTTTGACCATATAGAATTTGATTTTAGGGCTTAATTATTTGTGTTTAGAGATCAAACCTTAGGCCTAAGGCCTTGAAGATCCCACTGTTGAAAATCATTGAAATTTTGGGATAATTATGCTGCTTGAAAATTATGAATTTAAAGACCTCAACCCTGCAAAACCGCCAAGTATTTAGCCTTAAAACTTCAGATTAGGGTTTCAAGTCAAACTGGGGAAAAAAAGCCAAGAAATGGAGATCAAGGTCACAAGAGCAGAATTTGTGGGGATAAAAGGGCCAGGATGATAGATCAAGCCTTAAGGAGGAAGAATATGGCGAAGAAGGGCCAACATTTTGCCCAATGAGGGTAACGTTTGGGCAAATGAGGGCTTGGAGGCCTAAAAAAAGGCCGAAGGCCTATGGCCTAACGACCAAGGAAAGATAATTTGTGGGGATAAAGGGCTGAAATGATAGATCGAGGGCTAAAATGGCAAGATAAGGCCAAAAATTGAAAATCCGTGTCTCGATTTTTGTATTATTTCTGGATCTGAATTTTGACATCAAATCTTCAGTGAATGTGCCTGTAAAATTGTCTAGAGACTATATTTTACCCTCAAGGACCTAGATCTAGTTCTTATCTCACTTGATCCCTTAATCCAACCTGCAGAAATGAAAATAAAATCACCCAAACCCCAAATATATACAAAATAGATCTAAAACCCCAACCCAAGTTAGAAAAATAATTTACAATTAAAATTACAAAATTATTTTACAATTTAATACATGGGTTTTTAAATAGATTTTGAAAAAATAATTTTTATAATATTTTTTCCTTGAAAGAATGGCTAAAACGCTTCAGAAAAAATTATTTCTCACTATAGCCCCAATGAAGATTTAATCCATCATATAAAAATTAGGAATCCAAGCAAGATAAACCTTGCCCACAGTTTGTGAACTTGGAGACCAAGGATTGAGTACGAGCAAACACTATGTATTATCTCAAAATAATAATCATAAAGCACCACATAGGAAGCCCGTAGGCAATACATACCGTTGTCGCACAGAATGTCTAGGCACCGCGACAACAGCTCAGATCGGGGGCTGTCACCCTGATCCCCAATCTCTCTATCTAAGCTGTTTCATTGCAGACTATGGGAGGTAGACCCTAACGAAAATGAAGAAGGAGAACTAGTTGAAAACCAACCAATTCAGGAAACACAGTTAAATGACCAAATATTTGTTAAGATTAACGAGATTTTACAGATCCAATTAGATTTGAAGTTTAAAACCAGTGCCTTGGGGAGTCAAAATATTCTGTTATGAAATCAAAATCAAGTAACTGATAGGTAATTGCTGCTATGAAAAAAAATCAATCCACCACAATGATATTCGATAAAACACCCTCACAATCATGCATCAACAATGTTTGATAAAGACATGCAATTTATCATCACTTGAAATATTCTCAGAGTTGACTAAAGCAATTAATAATCAATTTCAAGAAACTTAAAACCACAATTAAAAATAGCTCAACGATCATCAACCACAGTTAAACATGAAAATACTTCTAACCAAAAGAAAATTTTAAACAATTTAAATTCGAAACAAAAATATTATCATGAGAGAACCATCGAATTTAAATGCTATACATTTCCAATAATTATGAATTAAAATGATATTCTAAATAATTCCAATTCAGATATATATGGTTAGGCTTTAGATAAAAAGAGATTTAAAATCCACCCTTGACTACTATCATACAAAATTTAAAACAAAACTTCCCTGAGTTAAAAAATTAAAACATATAATTATTTTTTTTTAAAATTTTTATTTTTATTTTAAACCCAAAGTTAATGAAATAACAAATTAAAAATGAATAAATCTAAAACTATGGAAATAATAAATGAAAAGTTAAAAACTAAAAAAATATAATGTCATAAAAATTAAAATCTAAAACTACGTTCTATGCCTAAACTAAACCTTATAAAAAATTTAAAGAAAAGAGATTAAAATGTGAAATATTATGCATTATTACTGTTTGCTTGGCTTGTGCGCAGGTTTGCAGGAATATGGGACAGTGGAAGTTTGCGTGGAGGCTGCGGCTATGGCGGAGGAAGTGCTTTCGAAGATGGCAGCGATGGGTAGATTTCACGCAGGTAGGATGCAAGGGAGACACGCAGGGATCGATGAGGATGGAGGCAATGCGGAAGGCTGGACAAATTTCAATTTCAGGCAGCATTAAAGAAAATGTGAGGGAGGTATTTCGTACAGATAGCGTGAAGGAATGCTACATGATGAAGGAGATGCACCGTACGGACAACAGTGAGGAATGGCGGCCGCAGGGGATGATGGCAGCGTGGAGAAAAGGAATGAGGAGCAGAATTTAAGATGCTGGGCTATGATGGGTGATGAAGCACGTTGGGGCAGCGATGCGGACGACCAACAGAGAAATGTGGACAGCCAGCAAATAGAAATTTGGCAGGTACACTAGTGCATGGAAACTTAAATTTCTCCTTTTTCCCAGCAGAAATGAATTCAATAAAAACACCTGCAACTATTAAATTTTCTAGAATAGAGATCAAGCCCATATCCAACCAGATTCAATCCTGAGACCAGATCTTACCCTCCAGGGCCTAGATCTGGTTCAAATCTAAAAAAATTCTTTGAAAATCTCCTAGTACAACCTGCACAAAACCAAAAACAAGAGACCCAAAAACCTAGAAATATACACAAAAAATAAAACCCTTAAGCCCCGGTGAGTTAAAAATAACGATATTTACAAATTTACAGTGCTATTCTATAGATCAAGAGCCCTTGTGGCCAGATTTAAAACCGTTAAGCACAATTCAGAAAAGAAGAAATTAAGAGAGAGGCACAAGCCCTAAAAGGAACCCTGCAAAAAACGAAATTTAAGATAAACCCAGGGAATTAGATCCAGAGAGCTCTTCAGATCTTATTTCCTTGGGAGTTAGCTGCTCCAAACTAGGACATCCCCAAACGCCCAATTCTAAATCCGGGAAATTTTTGCACACTTAAAGTTAAACTGTTAAATTAACAGAGAAATAAGATAAAACATAAAATTTTCAAGAGCTAGAGATAACTGTTAACTCGATCCAATTAATACTTTTACCCTAGATCCAATAACTTAAGCAAGATACCTGTGCAATAGATTACTCTACAAGAGCCATTATTCAACAATCCATTAAAATAATCACAAGCAGAATGTTAAGAACAAGTTTACCATAAAATGCTGAAGAGGAACACCACCATTAAAATAAAACCCCAAAGTCTTCGTTTGTATTATTCCAGAAAATATTACAGGAGAACTTCAAGAGCAAGTGCACGATTCAGAGATCGGATGGCTGAAAGACTGACAAAGACCTCTAATTTATAAGATAAATTCTCCAACGGCTAGTTCAGTTGATCCATGTCAAAGTAATTTCGACCGTCGAAAAAGTTTTAATCATCTTTTAATCTGGACAGTCGAAATTATAATTTTGAGGAAATTCGAATTTATCATTTAATTTAATTTTAATTAACTCAAAAATAATATTTTTGAGTCAATTACCTCAAAATTTTGACTTTGACTTAACCACCAAGGCCCAAGGGTCCAAAATTTCTTGAAATTCTCAATATTCCCTTGGCCTGAGACCTTTAAAAATATATTTTTTAAGGACCCATGAATTTTGCCTTTGAAAAATTTTAAAATACCTAGGACTTAAAATTAATTAAATTTTTGGCTAGGATTTTTAATTTAATTTGGCCAAAAAATTTAATTAATTGACTGAGAGGGGATTTAATTATTTTTCCAACCCTCTTTACATAAGATAAAACATTTAGAGACATAAAGGAGGAATACCGATTCGTGATAGACCCTCAAATAGCTACCCAGTTCTGCGACTCAAAACATGATCTAGTAGACCAAGTAGCTTGTAGTAAAATAATCTAGCCAATTAGCTAGGATTATTTCCAAACTACTTTTACAAAGACTCGATAAAAAACACTAGGACTCACTTAGCATCTTGATGACAAAATCCACCCTAGTTTTGGGGTGAAGCTGGAGGGGAAAACTCTGCCAATCACTTGTGTCGAGAAACACAAATGAATTAGTGAGACAAAAAACCTCCTAGGATAGAAATCGTCACCAACATACTAGGCTTACCTAGGTTGTTACATACATGGTGGTCTTACTTAGATCATTTACATCATAAATACGCAGAAGGGGTTTACATCATTTATAAAACTGTCGAGTGATAATGAAATATGAATGGCATGAACACGTCGAACATGATGAATCCCATTTGAAAAAATGGGGGTGTACTGCTATGGGGTCGTTGACAAAGTGTGGTCAACATTTGGCTCTACTTGGGGACACGTTGCTTCATCGGAGGAATGTGAGAATCCAGAATCTGTATCCAAGCAACACACAAAATTACATAATTAGTGTCCATCCAAATATCATCATATAACATTAAGCAAGTGAAAAATAGAAGCTCTTCTTTCATTTATTACTCTACTTAACATGAAAAGTAAATCTACTCTAACTACAAAGTGAAATGCTGAAATAACAAGGTGTAAGGCTAGAGATACAATACAAAGGATGCCCTGTGGCATCATATGTGTTCAATATAGTGCATTCTGAGCATTTGCTTGCTTTCAGGCAAGTCTGTAGGTTGCTTTTCAGATGTGCCATGCCCGATTATGCATAATGTAGGACTCTGTCTTATCCGAATATCAAGCTGCTCTTGGCCATTAGACGCATCTAGCCACTTACTTCTTCTTTTCTGCTTTTTTCTCTTCTTCTTAGTGGGCTGTGATGTCAGCAATGAGACCACTGTAGATTTCTTGTTCTTATCTTGAAGATGCTTGTACAAAATATCTGATGAACCTGGAGTGTGATCAATCTTATTCTCAATATACTCTGTCAATGGTGACACATAAGCTTGGTCTTTCTTAACATCCTTTGTAACCTTAGTTAATTTTTCCTTAATGGGAAAAGTGACCTCCCTGTGATGAGATGGGAATTGCTTCGGCAAACTGGGAGGCCTATGATATGTTGACAATTCTGACTTGGGTTGGAGATTCTGCATGTATGATCTTTCCATTTTTTCCAACTTATTCTAAATAATAGTCATTTGATTAGAATGCTTAACCTTTACAACACTAATTTCCTTCACATGACTCTCTTCAATAGTCAACAATTTGTGTTGAAGAGACATCTGACCGATTTCCATGTTTTTTATCGCTTTATCATTATCCACTTTCATGGCCATGAAGAAATTTTGCATGTAGTTCATCTCCTTCTCATGATTTGCTTCCATGATTATCATTTCCTTGATATGTTTTTCTTCTAAGGCCAATAACCTGCTCTGCATAGAACCAATTTCCCTGGCGTGATCCGCTATTAATTTTTCTTGATTAAGTTCCATATTCTTAATGAATTGAGCCTGATTGGCCTCCATATTCTTGATTACCTGAGTTTGATTTTGTATATTCTTAACCATACGAATCAATTCGTTAACAAGATGCTTATCGTTGTCAACACTGGTTTGACAACTTGTTTCTGCTTCACCACTATCATGAATTTGTGCTGTCGTGGTATAAGTGGATTCATTCTAAGAACTGGCTTGAAATCTCCTGTTGATAGTTGAGTTCTCTACAAGATCAATTTCATTATTTTGCATAATACAAGGCGAGCCACCTTGTTATATATATTTATCTTTAAAAGCATTGATGATGTGTTGTAAAGAATAAAAATACTCCTCAAGACAATTTCGAAACCAATCGATAGCATCACCTTTTAAGGAATAGCCAAAGAGACGTATCTTGACATCTTCATGATTATATTGTGTAGGACGACGATAGATATTTATTATATGAGTAACTGTGAATAGATGCTTTCGAGTAATGACTGCATTACCACCTGAGAAAAAAAGAAATTTAGGAATGGCCTCTTTCGGCATGTCGTGAAAGGTATCATCCATGATGACCTGCTTAAGGGCTAAGTGGATGTTAGAGAAAGAGATCCTTGTTCAAGAATAGTCAAGAGGTCCTCAAGAAGCGAGCTTCTTTGTAGGAACTCTTGTAAGAAATGAGAGAATTGGAGTCGCCACTTGAACATGAATCTAATTCTAAAACAGAAGAAATAGTCAAGAGAAGCAGATGGATATCAGGGAGGGATTCTTGTTTGGGAATAAAATAGATGAATAAGTGGAGTTGCCACCCAAACAAGAAGCCAACCGAAATGTCCAGGTGCAAAAGGTGCAAATGATGAAATGATTAGTGAGATGAGGAAAGATACGATGATGAAACGATGAAGAGATGAAATGACGCTAGAAAATTTTATGTCGTGTGACAGACTAATGAATGGTGAAAGAAGATTAGAAGATTAGAAAATGTCGTTAAGACCAAGGACAGAAAAACTCTATCTCCGGCAACGGCGCCAAAAAATGTTGTCGCACAGAATGTCTAGGCACCGCGAAAACGACTCAGATCGGGGGTTCTCACCCTGATCTCCAATCTCTCTATCTAAGTTGTTTCCTTGCAGACTAAGGGAGGTAGACCCTAACGAAAATGAAGAAGGAGAACTAGTTGAAAACCAACCAATTCAGGAGACAGTTAAATGACCAAATATTTGTTAAGATTAACGAGATTTTACAGATCCAATTAGATTTGAAGTTTAAAACCAGTGCCCTGTGGAGTCAAAATATTCCGTTATGAAATTAAAATCAAGTAACTGATAGGTAATTGCTGCTATGAAAAAAAATCAATCTGCCACAATGATATTCGATAAAACACCCTCACAATTATGCATCAACAATGTTTGATAAAGACATGCAATTATCATTACTTGAAATATTCTCAATGTTGACTAAAGCAATTAATAATCAATTTCAAGCAACTTAAAACCACAATTAAAAATAGCTCAACGATCATCAACCACAGTTAAGCATGAAAATACTTCTAACCAAAAGCAAACTTTAAACAATTTAAATTCGAAACAAAAATATTATCATGAGAGAACCATCGAATTTAAATGCTAGACATTTTCAATAATTTTGAATTAAAATGATATTCTAAATAATTCCAATTCAGATATATATGGTCAAGCTTTAGATAAAAAGAGATTTAAAATCCACCCTTGACTACTATCATACAAAATTTAAAACAAAACTTCCATAAGTTAAAAAATTAAAAGATTTAATTTTTTTAATTTTTATTACTTTAAATTTTTTTTTTCCTCAACAAATATAAATTTAAAATTAATCTAAAACTAAAGTTTAAAAAGTCTAAAAATTAAAAATTAAAAAATTAAAATCTAAAATCTTAAGTTAATAAAAACCATAAAATACAAAATGGAAAAAGTTTTAAAGTGTTAGTAATATATATATATATTTTTTTAAATTTTAAACCCAAAGTTAATGAAACTACAAATTAAAAATGAATAAATCTAAAACTATGGAAAGAATAAATGAAAAGTTAAAAAACTAAAAAAATATAATGTCATAAAAATTAAAATCTAAAACTACGTTCTATGCCTAAACTAAACCTTATAAAAAATTTAAAGAAAAGAGATTAAAATGTGAAATATTATGCGTTGCTATCGTTTTCTTGGCTTCTGCGTAGGTTTGTAGGAATAAAGGACAATGGAAGTTTGCGTGGAGGCTGTGGCTACGATGGAGGAAGTGATTTCGAATATGGCAGCGATGGGCAGATTTCACACAGGTAGGATGCAAGGGAGACACGCATGGATTGATGAGAATGGAGGCAATGCGGAAGGCTGGACGAATTGCAATTTCAGGCAGCGTTAAAGAAAATGTGAGGGAGGTATTTCGTATGGACAACGTCAAGGAATGCTGCACGATGAAGGAGATGCACCGTACGGACAAGAGTGAGGAATGGAAGTCGCAGGGGATAATGGCAGCGTGGAGAAAAGGAATGAGGAGCAGAATTTAAGACGCTGGGCTATGATGGGTGATGAAGCACGTTGGGGCAGTGATGAGGACAACCGACAGAGAAATGTGGACAGCCAGCAAAAAGAAAATTGGCAGGTACATTGGTGCATAGAAATTTAAATTTCTACTTTTTCCCAACAGAAATGAATTCAATAAAAACACCTGCAACTATTAAATTTTCTAGAACAGAGATCAAGCCCAGATTTGCAACCAAAAGTCAATCCTAAGACCAGATCTTACCCTCCAAGGCCTAGATTTGGCTCAAATCTAAAAAATTTCTTCGAAAATCTCTTGGTACAACCTACACAAAACCAGAAACAAGAAACTCAAAAATCCAGAAATATACACAAAAAATAAAACCCTTAAGCCCCGGTGAGTTAAAATAACGATATTTACAAATTTACAGTGCTATTCTACAGATCAAGAGCCCTTGTGGCCAGATTTAAAATCGTTCAGCACAATTCAGAAAAGAAGAAATTAAGAGAGAGGTACAAGCCCTAAAAGGAACCCTGTAAAAAACGGAATTTAAGATAAGCCCGGGGAATTAGATTCAGAGGGCTCTTCAGATCTTATTTCCTTGGGAGTCAGTTGGTCCAAACTAGGACTTCCCCAAACGCCGAATTCTAAATCCGGAAAATTTCTGCACACTTAAAGTTAAACTGCTAAATTAATAAAGAAATAAGATAAAACATAAAATTTTCAAGAGTTAGAGATAACTGTTAACTCGATCCAGTTAATACTTTTACCCTAGATCCAGTAACCTAAGCAAGATACCTGTGCAATAGATTACTCTACAAGAGCCATTATTCAACAATCCATTAAAATAATTACCAGCAGAATGTTAAGAACAAGTTTACCATAAAATGCTGAAGAGGAACACCACCATCAAAATAAAACCCCAAAGTCTTCGTTTGTATTATTCCAAAAAATATTACAGGAGAGCTTCAAGAGCGAGTGCACAATCCAGAGATCGGATGACTGGAAGACTGACAAAGACCTCTAATTTATAAGATAAAATCTCCAACGGCTAGTTCGATTGATCCATGCAAAGTAATCTCGACCGTCGAAAAATATTTAATCATCTTTAATCTGGGCCGTCGAAATTATAATTTTGAGGAAATTCGAATTCATCATTTAATTTATTTTTAATTAACTCAAAAATAATATTTTTGAGTTAATTACCTCAAAATTTTGACTTTAACTTAACCACCAAGGCCCAAGGGTCCAAAATTTCTTGAAATTCTCAATATTCCCTTGGCTTGGGACCTTTAAAAATATATTTTGTAAGGATCCACGAATTTTGCCTTTGAAGAATTTTAAAACAACTAGGACTTAAAATTAAAAAAAATATTTGGGTAAGATTTTTAATTTAATTTGGCCAGAAAATTTAATTAATTAACTGAGAGGGGATTTAATTATTTTTCCAACCCTCTTTACACAAGATAAAACATTTAGACACATAAAGGGGGAATACACATTCGTGATAGACCCTCAAATAGCTACCCAGTTCTACGACTAAAAACATGATCTAGTAGACCAAGTAGCTTGTAATAAAATAATCTAGCCGATTAGCTAGGATAATTTCCAAACTACTTTTACAAAGATTCGATAGAAAATACTAAGACTCTCTTAGCATCTTGATGAAAAAATCCACCCTAGCTTTGGGGTGAAGCTGGAGGGGAAAACTCTGCTGATCACTTGTGTCGAGAAGCACAAATGAATCAGTGAGACAAAATACCTCCTAGGATAGAAATCGTCACCAACATACTAGGCTTACCTAAGTCGTTACATACATGGTGGTCTTACTTAGATCATTTACATCATAAACATGCCGAATGGGTTTACATCATTTATAAAACTGTTGACCGATGATAAAATCTGAATGGCTTGAACACGTCGAACATGATGAATCCCATTTGAAAAAATGGGGGTGTATTGTTATGGGGTCGTTGACAAAGTGTGGTCAACACATACCATCTAAGTCCCCTGACACGGGGATTCGGGATTCGATGGACACGTGGATTCGAGAATCTGATTCGGGACATAGTGACCCCTGGAACAAGACACGTCCAGACATGTTATATATATATATATATATATATATATATATATATATATATATTAAGAATTAGATATTTTTTACATAAATTCATACAAATTCATTGATTCAAACATAGATTTAAGATCTTATATACTCATACATTATACATTGATACATTGATACATCATACAATTGTCAATCATACATATTGGTATTACAAATTTACAAAGTATTAGCAATAGACATATTCATCAATGATCCAATAGAAGAAACTCAGAAAGACAAGATAGTAAGATAATGTAGTTTTCTCATTAAGTCATCAAAATCAAAGTGTTTTACATAAGTACTAGCCTCTAGGCTCTAGGTAGTACATTGCCGATGGAAAATAGAAATAGAAAATACAAAACAACTACAGTCTACAAGTCTACAAGACTACAAGCCTCAACGAGTCATCAATCCTCATGGGGTCATGAGTTTGTTTTCCCTAAACATTTGAAGCTGTTGTTGCAGCCCCACTTCCAATAGATGGAATACTTGCAAACTCTGATGAAATAGGGATAGGAGGGGCATCTCCAATGGGGAACTAAACATTTGAAGCTGTTGTTGCAGCCCCACTTCCAATAGATGGAATACTTGCAAACCATGATGAAATAGGGATAGGAGGGGCATCTCCAATGGGGACATTCTTCCCTTTTCTTTGCCCCTATCTTGCTGCCCTTGATTGTGCCATGAATACTATAAAAAATAAACAAAAATGACCAAATATATAAAACATATGCACATGCAAACACTAATAGCAAACTAAATGCAAAAACATAGAGTGACAGTGCACTTACAGGATGCTCGAATCTCTTTGAAAACATTCCCTTTCTCCTTGCTCACTTCACAAACAAACTTCGGTGAGAAAGAATGAGAGAAAATTGACTTTTATAAGCTCAAAATCGCTTTTTGTGCTGCATGTGTCTGACTGTACGGGATTCGATCTGTCTGTACAGGGCACGATAGGGATTCGACGTGTCCTGTACGGACACGATCGAATCCAGAGAAAATGGTACGAATCCGTATGTGTCGTGTCTGACACGATGGATTCGGGACTCGTGGGCCCCACCCTACGAATCCGATTTCTTTACATACCATAGATCAACGAACAAGAATACCTCGAGTTGTACCCCAAAGTTTTTTATTATATTAGAAAAAATAGTTCCTAGCGGGACAATAATTTATAAAATGCTTCTGTAGTAGTTCTAGCCAGAGATCAAGGTTTTCCAGATTTCTCATTCGTGACTAGAGATTCAGATGACTCTCTAATTTATAGATAATTCCTCCAAGTGGAAAAATAACGGCTAGTTTCTTTGATCCTTGTCAAATTAATCTTGGCCTTTGATAACCATTTCAAGATGTTTTAATCGTGGCCCTTGATTTTTAATTTTTGAGGAAATTCCGAAATTATCATTTAACTCTACATTAACTAGCTCAAAATTAATTATTTTGAGCTAATTTCTTCAAAATTTTGACTTTAACTTAACCACCAAGGTCCAAGGGTCCAATTTTTCTTGAAATATACAATATTCCCTTGGTGGAGTACCTTTAAAAAATGATTTTTTCAAGACCCGAGAATTTTTCCACTTGTAGAATTAATTTTCCAAAGACAAATTAACTTGACTCTAATTAATTAATTTTCTGGCTTAGGATTTTATTTTATTTTTCCAAAAAAATAATTGATTTACACATGAGGGATTTAATTAATTTTCCAACCCTCATTTACGTAAGATTTTACATTTTTTGACTCAAAGAGGGAATACACATTAGGCTTAGACCCTCAAGACACATAACCCATATGCGACACATTATGATCTAGTAGAGCAAGTGATTTGTAATAAAATAATCAAACCAACTAGGTTAAATTATTCCCAAACTACTTTTACATTAAACTTGATTAAAACACTAGGACTCATCTAAGACATTGGCAATAAATTTCACTCTAGCTTCAGGGGTTTAAACTGGATGGGAAAAACTCCTTTGATTAACCATGTTTAGAAACACAGGTAATCAGCGAGGGTGAAAAACCTCCTAGGATGAAATTTGTCACCAAAATCATAGATTTACCTAGGTTGTTACATATACTCATGGTCATACTAAGATCATTTACATCATATAACTTGCAGAATGTGATACCATGACATATATACTGTTGGTGTGATCTGATCTGTTGAAAAAAGATTGGTACTTCCGCTTCCCTAGAACTTTGACAATTTGAGTGCAACGAGGCACATGTTGGTCTTCACTAGGTCTTCCAATGACCCTCCTAGCTATTGTATTATCATTTCGACCCTCTTGAGAGGCTTATTTTTCATGTTATGGAGCTATTTGGTGGGCTTGTCACAAATTAGGGTGTTATTTTGCACATTAGAGACACTTTTAGGGGTTTGTTAGGCTAATTAGACCCATTGAACTATTAGAGGCTCATATAAATACAACTGAGGCCTCATTTGTAACTCATCATCACTTGGATTTGGATCATTGTTTCTTCTGGAATTTCACTATAGCTATTGAAGGAAAAATTGGAGATTCTTTAGTGCATTTTGATGTTTGGGTTAATGCTATTCTATTTTGGGGCTTCTCTTTTGCAAATGTGATGGATGGATATACTTTTTTTGCCATGTAACTTTCTTTTATGTAGAATTTTCATTATATGTTTAATGTATGGAATATTGCATCATGATGCTGCTTGTGCTCTAAATTATGCGAAAATCTTGAATCGTTTTGGTAGTCTTGATCTATTGCATACGTTATTTATTGGACAAGAAAAAGCGAATGTTCCTAGGGGTTTACTTTGAAAACCTAACCATAAAACTCCATTATTTGACAAGTGGAAGTATAAATCCTTGTTGTCGTTGGGTAGTTGCTTCATTAGGGCATGCAGAGCTGCAATTAGGCTCCTTGATAAAACAAAACCCTAAATCAATCTCATTCTTGACTTCATTCTCGCAATAGACTAGGCACTAGTCCTAGATCCTTGATGATCACATCAACTTAACAAAATATCATTCTTTCACCTCTTTTCTTCCTCTTTTCTTTGTCCCCCAAGTAAAAGGAGATTTTCTAGGGCTTGGTGCAAAATTTTAGGGAGGAGGAATTTTAGGATTCTGTATGGACAAGTTTCTTCATTTATGTCTCCTCTAGGCATCCTCCAGATTTGAACTAATTCCAATGGTGGAATTTCGAATAAATCGATGCCCTAGCTATCACACCAAGAGGGAACCCTTTAAGCTCCTTTGACTTGGGGATTTCTTGAAGGTTTGCAATTTGTAGTTCATCATTCAAAACCTTTTCTCTTAACTATAAGTGATCATTGGATGAGCCTTTACCACGGTATATCTCTTAACCCTTAGTCTCTTATAGTATTTCTCTCAAGGTGTTTTTGTGGAAAGTCACCCTAGCATCTCCCTAATCTTACACTTTAATTGAACATTTCCATTGAATGAGGCATCCTTGTCTCATTTTGAACCCTAGTATAAACACATCAATCACAAATGAGGGATTTTGGAAGTTTTGATCTTTGGCATGCATCATTTTTGAATGTTCCTAAACCTCAGGTCATCCTTCCCTCTAGCCTTTCTTAGAGAGCCCTTCTTTTGCTTCTAAAACAAGCAACCTATAATCTGAGCCTCTCCTTTGAATGGGCATTGGAAATCACATTGTGCATCGTTATTGACCTCATCATTGTAGTGTTTTCCCTGTACCGAGACTCCTCCCATAGGTGAAAGTCCGTAAAGAGTAGGGGACATTGACTGAGGTGACGGTGGGTCCCTATCCCATTGTTGCCACTTGATCTAGTAGTAGTTCCTTTGGGACCCCTCCTAGGACCCCTTCTAAATTAAGTGGTAACAAGACTCATAGGTTCGAATTTCTAATTATGAAGCCCCTAAAGTTGTAAAACAAGGTAACAAACCCTTAGTTACAAGCCAACCAAGATAGCTTTACATTAATTATTATTTTATTTGTCCTTTATCCCATGTAATTAATGCAAAGTGATCTCCAAGGCTAGATTTGAGGGTCGAGGCCTCATGTGCCGAGAATGAGGGTGAGGGCCTCAAAAGTTAAGAATAAGAGGGGGATGCCCTCCAAATGCCGCAGAACATCTCCAAACCCCAAATTGGGCTAAGTGGGCTCCAAATGGGTCTCGCAGGTCTCCAAATGGCTCAGGTTAAGTTGATGCTCCATCAATGAGGGCTTAAAAGATGACACATGCCCTCCTATTTCTCTCCAGGTGAGACAAAACCTCCTCTGGGCCATGGATCACCTGCCAAGTGTCAGGTGCAATTTGTGGTCGGTTGGGCAACATGGTTCAAGTGCATCATCTTCTCTGTATGGCTAGGGTATGAACTGGCAATGTGGTGGCGCTGAAGAAGCCCATGTTGTGGCAATCAATGCTTGCAATGCTGGAGGCCCATAACTCTCAATGCTCACCCTACAAGTGCCATTATGACACTCTGAAGTGCTTGGATCCCATATAGGGAGGCCAAGTTCAAGATGAAGACCCACCCGCAATCCTGTATAAGATCCAATGTGTCTCCTTACCTTCCAGTACAATAATTCATTAGTATAATTGAATAGATAAGCTTGCTAATCAGTGGTAGAAGTGGACACTTCATAGTGGCATGCCCTTTCAAATGGGCTTTGAAAATGTACGAATGTTACCTTCCTTGATAAGAGAGGTTAATGATGGACCCTATTAGGTGGTTTCAACCTCTTAGGGAGTGATAGGTCCATGGCACATCCATCAAATGGAAGGTGTCATGTAAAATAATGATTGAATGGAGTGGGGGCAAAGGGAAGGTTCTAAGCCACATGCCATGGTACAAGGATAGCTATGATGAGGGAAGCCCACACATTGGGTGTATGAATGTAGGATAGAGCAATCGTGGTACATGAGTTACCCTGGCCTACGTTTTTCCACCTTTCTTCATATGCCTTTTTCCTTGTATTGATTTTTCCTGATTTTATAGCTCGGGGTTGAAGGGGATAAGAACATGATGTGTAAGATGTAGTAGTGAATACCCCCTGAAGGTGGGTTAGTTAATCTCCCACTAGGGGTTGGGGCAATCATGGGTGTTTTAATGATGCAAGGGGCATCCATAAGGGCCCTAGGAGCCAGGGTGATGGCCATAATGATAGGGGGTAGACCTCATGTTTGGATTTTGCCCATGCACTAAATTATTTTGTCCCGGCCATCTTTTGCATTTTGTGGTACATTTCCTATTATATGTAGCCATATTATGCCTTTATCTTTCTTTTTAGCTGCATCAACCTTCAGGGCATCGTTCTAGGCCTGATCCAAGGCGAGGACAAAGGGATGGGGAGGCTAACACCTTGCGGACCCAATGGACAAATGTGGATCTTGATGGGGAAAATGTGAAAAGGGTTGTAATGAGTAGAGGGGAGTGAGATATGTTGAATTTTCCACGATCTTGGGTCTAGGTTAGAATCTTAGAATCACTGACGCTACCAAACCAAGAATCTCAAGAAGAACTAATTTGCACAGCGGAAAATCTAAAGCAGTAAATCACACATGCACAAGTGTAGACAATTTTTAACAAATATTGTACAACAATGTACAATCCAATCTTCATTATTTTAACCCAATTTGAATAATACAACAGTCTATGGAATACAAGATACAATGACAAACTTCGCTGCAGCTTCTATGTTGTATCTTGTCCTGTCGGTCCTTTGCTTCCTTACTGCCCTCTTGTTGCCCCTTAGTCCTTCAAAGGACAACACATAGAGACTCTAGGAGGGTTGTCACCTAACACTGCTGCAAGTCACTTATGCTGCATGTACACAAGCTGATCCAATCTACTCTCTAGGATGCTAATACCTGAGCTCCAATGTGCCCTCTAGTAGCCTCTTTCGTCCACAAAAGAGCTACTCATAAGGCACCAAATTTCACCCAACCTTCAACTCCTCTTTGTCACTTCAAGATAGCTTGTCTAGGGCTACTTATGGTAGCCAACATACTACCCTCCACCAGACTAATGGCACCCAATCCAATCACTGCAATATCTGCTCCTATGAAGGCTCTTGTTCACCAAATCAAGTCTTCAACTTGGCTCCCACAGGCTGCAAATAAGTCTGATCCAAAGCTGATCCAAAACTTGGATCCAACACCTACAAGCATACACCAAAATACATATCTCTGTCCACTGTTTGAGGTATTCTCCATTGTTACATCCTAGGCCTGGTTAGGGCACAAAACTCAGTCCCCTAATAACCCTAAGAGTATGCCCAAAATTGCTCCTTAGAAGTGTGGTTGCCCTTCTGTTAGGGGATTCGACCCTTAGTTGTGATGCTGGGTTGTTCCAACCCTCACAAACACCTCGAACTTCCCTCAAAACACTGCGACATCTTATAGTAAGTTTGTTCCAACCTGCGACACCATTGACAAGGATCCGCACTTTCTCAAAATGACCCTCAAATAGACTTTTCTACCTCAGCCCTCTAGCCCAACTCCTCATCCCTCCTAATAGAAGCTCGGTCACCCTACAATGGTCCCGTAGTCCTTGTTCCCTTGCTGTCCTTGCCTTCTTGCTGCGACTAAATCAGAGGCATCCCTTCTCCTCAATGAGCTCCTTGTTTGTGATGTGTTGCAAAAAATGGATGAGGATATGAACTCTCCATCACTTTCTATATATACTCATAAGAATGGCTTCTCAAAATGTCCAACAAGGGCTTGTCTAGCTATCAAGGAGCTTATTTAACTCAAGTCGACCTTGACACTTATGGCACAAACCCACTCCATAACTTCAAAAATTCATATCTCGCTAGGACAACTCGGAATTCGACGATTCACGAAGCATTGGATTCTCCTTTTCGCCCTCGATCATATCATCCCATCACATGTCCAAAGTGCTCCATGGAATTGCCCCAAAACACGATGTGTGCAAAACCCCAAGCTTGGGTTCCAAGCCCACAAGTGACTCTTGTGGTGCTTTGCCCTCCAATCCCCGAACCCTAGGGTTTGGAGTACCTCCCAAGCTACTAAAAAATCAACAAGATATATGGCATTGGGAAGGGGGGCGATGCAACCAAAATCATGGTTTCTCATGTAGTGCCACTCCTAAAGCTAGTAGTCATTAGAGGAGATCCCACTGGACTAGGATACAAGATTAACCCCCAAGATGAGGTAAGGGAACAAGAGTACAGTCAAAGCCTGTTCTTTTAGTTGAAATCGCCCAATAATTCATGCCCAAATGTGCCCAAGAAAAGCAAGCATAAGCATCCAATTACATAATGAAAATCATACCTTCGAGGCTGGAAGGCCTGCCTTCAAACATATGATCATGATAGATGAGCGAGGGCACAGAATAGATGGCTCAATTGGCGGAGAATAGTCGCACATCGAGCTATCAGGTGGCTGCAATGGGTTGCTGGATTCCAACTGATGACAAATATAGGAGAAAATTTCTCTAATTAGGGTCACCCACTGGTGGTGAGTAACAAGCTCTATATATGGTTTGTGGCTAATCATGCACACAAACACACAAGGAACCCTTAACCTTCTAGCACTCTGTATAGTGGAATTCTTCAGTAGTGAAATCAATTTCAGACACAGTGATTTGAGACCAAAGATCGATTATTTTATTAGCCAATCAATAAAAGAAACATGGGGCTCTCATACCCGGGATCATGGCCATCGATCACCGGTACAGCTAGTATACATAGTATACAACTAGGGCTTGTAGTCTGCAACATCAGATCTGCAATCTGCGTAATGATAAATAAACACGAACAAACACATAGCTTACTTGTTGAAATAACCCATCTTGATTAGCCCTTTCTGCACTTGTTGTCCTTGACATCTGGTAGGTTCTTTTGCCTCCTTTGATCAGCTACTCACAAGTGTATTTGGTTCTCCAGAATACACTATATACTTGGCCCTAGTATATTTGCTTCTCACAGTGGATTTTCCCATGAAATCACTGTATAATTAGCTCTCCAACAATCAACATTTTCACACTAGATTTGGCACCCAAACCCACTATACATTAGCGTAAAAATGCAATGTTCACAACTATGTTTGTGAACAGACTTCACAATATACATCTGCAGTCATTCAACATTAACAAAGAGCTCCTATTTGTAACCTCCAACACTTACAAGCTCCACAAGGATCTCATCCTTCTACAGGAGGATCTGATCCAATCTGAAGTTTCTTTAGGTCTTCATTGCCCCTCTTCCTTATTTGCACATTGTCTAAGAATTCTCGGCCCCTTACTCAGCCACCTTGTTTTCACAACCTACATGTAGTAGAGAGATTAGGGTTGCATCCCTCTTAAAGACACAGAGCAAACCTTTGTTAGGGCTTCGACCCCTCCTTGACAGATTGACTCCTTTCATACCCTCGGCCATCGCTCCCTTGCACTCGACTTGCTTCAGACATGTTCAAAAGTTATTTGATCCTCTTCTAGAGATATTCTCTTCCACGAAAATGCTCCAACTTGGCTTCTCTTAAAGTCTGCGACTCTCTTTCTTATTTTCTGTTCACAAATGGATGACTGCAATGTTGTTTTGGTTCTTCCCATGGCCTTTCCTCAGATGACATGCGTCCAAGTATGATGAGGCCCTTGGCTTCCATCCTTCAGGCCTCATCCTCTTATTCAGTCCTTCTTGACCTTCCTCTATCAGCAGAAACCCTTGTCCTCTTTCATGGACAAATCTCGGCTCCTTTTGCAGCCCTACATGGCCTCTAGACTTGGCTCCTCTAGGGATATATCCTTCTAGCCTTCACACACAATGAAGTCCTTCTCATTGGTATGTGCTAGGCCTCTTTTTATACTTTTTCTTGGGTTACTTAGGAAACCTTCTAGATCTAGGGCTTTAGCCTCTTTGACCCTTATAATATTTAACTATTTCTTTCTGTTATGAATAAAATATTCATAAATCACATATATATTAATTAAATAAAAAAATTATAATAACACATATATATTAAATATTAATAATTAATAGATTAATTAAATTAAGTTGCCATTAATTATGAAAGGGCACTTATGTCAAAAGACATGTTTCTTAACCCTTGTGGCCAGTCAACTCCTATAAAGGAGAACCGCCCAAGGGCTTGTAAACCATCATCTAAATTTGAATAATATATATATATATATATATATATATATATATATATATATATATATATATATATATTGTTTATGCACATCAATGTGTCTGCGATTGGCAAACTCCAGTGAACAAAGTTATCCTTGTTCCAGTGGTATCGGAGCCTTCCTTCCTGGGCGAGTAGCTGCACAGAGACACTGTTCACACTCTTCTTGTTCGCTGTTCTTCCACCCCGTCGTTGCTCACTGCCTCTCATCTGCATCACCAACACCACGCTGACCCTTTGTCCACTTTCCCTTGCTGCACATTATTCCAGCACCTCGTCACATACCCAGTCACAACCTTGTCGAAGTTTCGCTACATAAAACTTACCCACGTGCTGTTCGTGCCACATTGCCCGTGCTTCCCACCACACTATCTGTTGCTTCTGCATCTTGGGCACTGCCTACATTAATACAATGACCTTTGACCCTCGCATCCCCCAGCACCCTTCCCTATCCACGTCTGTTCCCTTCCACCACATAGACTCAGCCTATCAACACGAGTCGAATAACGTATCTGCCTTCTTTTTCAGGATCACAGTCCAAAACTCATCTTTTGGCTAAATCACCCAAGAAATAACCTATGTTATTGGATCCGCCTATCCAAAGTGTTGGATCCATGGATCCCTGGATCGGAGAAGGATCCGGATTTGGATCCGAGGAGATCCGCCCCCAACATTGGTCGGTGGGTTAAGTTGCCAGCGCAAAACTTAGAAGCAGACATCAGAATAAAAAAGTCCCCTGAGTTAATGGATAACCGATAATATGTGTTAATAAGTGGATTATTCAACTAGCTTGAATAAAAAAGTCTGTTGAGTTAATGGATAGCTGATAATATGTGTTAGTAAGTGGATTATTCAATTAGCGTCAACCACATGGGATAATTAAATGTCAACTAAAATGAAAAAAAATCAAAAGAGGGAATAATAAACCACTATCCCGTTAAGAAATCGATTATGTTCTAAGAAATGATTCAAATGAATTATTAAGGGACGTATGCGAAGATAGAAAATTGAGCCATCAACCATAAAGCCAATTACTTTTTCCTTATTATTAGTTTTTTCGCATATATGGTAAGCCAAACCACCGAACATTTATTTAGATATTTTAATTAAATATTAATTTTTTTTTGAAGTGTAAAAAGGTAACTTTTATAAATTAAGTTTCATAACCATGTAATATAAATGGTAAGCCAAACCACCGAACATTTATTTAGATATTTTAATTAAATATTAATTTTTTTTTGAAGTGTGAAAAGTTAAGTTTTATAAATTAAGTTTCATAACCATGTAATATAAATATAATAACTATGAATTAAAGTATTTATAAACTATGCATTAATTTTAATGTTATTAAATTAATAATTTAAAAAAAAAATATTATATAGAAATTATATATTTAAAATTTAAATATTTTTATATTAATTTAATTATATTTATAAATGATACATTAATTTTGATATTATTCATGTAATAATTATTTTTACAAGTACCAAAAATTATATATTTAAAAAATAATATATGTTTATATTTTTATTTTTATATAAATATAAATTTAATAATTATAAAATATTTTATATTTGTTTAAACTTTATACTTGTCGTTTCCTTGTCGTATCTGGATCCTGGCTTTTCAAAAAACTGGGGTATCCGTATCCAGATCCGAATCCTGGTAACTTAGCAAATAACTTATTGGTGGGTTTTCCTCTATCGGAAATACCTTCCAAGCCACCCAAAATCTAACAGACAACATCCTATTACTCCTTGGTGTTAGATGGCAGGCTGCAGCCTGTTCGTGGATGATGTTATCTGTTAGATGTTGATGACAGATGTTAACAGTTTCTTGTTGAAACTTGAAGTTCTAACTTATAACTGCTAGATAGTTTTTTGATGCTTTAATGATCAGTCTACTATGGATTACGTTTCAAGCTTCTTCAAAATGTTGTACTTGTCAATGAGTAGCACAAAATTTATGTTTTCAGATTTTCTGCAACTAATTTGGCATTCTGCATTTTTTTTTATAAATATTTTGGCATTCAAAGTTTAAACACAAAAAAATATAAAAAATGATCCTGCAAATCTTTGCTCCCAAGGTTTTGGTGAATTGATGTTCTATGGCTCCCACTTCTTGCTCCTTGCAACCACTCCCACTCCTGCTCCCTACTTTGTCCCCCCCTCCCAACATCACTGGTTGGACTTGTTCTCTATGTTTTGTATTGGTATTTTTTAATTTCTAGGTCCTGCTATATAGATAAGAAGACTTCTTTGACCACGGTCTTGCTTTTCCATGCAGGTTAGTCAATTTATGGTAGATGGACAATCAGAAGCTGTTAGTGGGGTGAGTTATGATTTAATATGTATTCTCTAATAACAAAATTCTTCTAGTTTGTCCATAAATTGTAAAAACTAGACAAGCGTGGTCCATACTTAGTTTTAGTGTGCATGGATGGTCTTGTGATCAGGTGCTCTTGGAAGATGGAACTAAAATAAATGCCTCTGCAGTTCTCTCAAATGCAACACCATGGGTGACTTTTATGGTAAAACAAGCTTAGTCTTACCTTACTGATTTCAACTTAATGTTAAATATTCATGATCCAACTTGAAAACTAATTATGCTTCATTTCAATTAAAAGTATGAAATGGTTGCAATCCAGTAACGTTTTATTGATAAAATCATCTATTGCTGTAGAAATTGACACCTGCAAATTTGCTGCCTGAAGGGTTTGTGAATGATGTTAAGGGCTTGGACTACACCTCAGTGAGATTTCTTATACCAGAGTACATTGTATTTTAAATTAATAGAGAAGATGTGTTTTAATTTAATGAAAAGCAAGCTGGAAAAAAAAATATCACTTAAAAGATCTTAGAAGTTAAAACAAAAGCTTTTCTTCTCAGTCCAGTACCTCAAAGAAGGAATACATGCTAAAGGAGATGAAATCATGAAAGAACTGTGAAGATTAAGTGTGTGAAATGATTTTTTATAATTGGTAATTAATTAATGTTACTTCATTTGAGTTGAAATCTACACATTGAATTCTCGGCAATGAAATTTCTCAAGGGGCTTTTCGTTTACATTGTTGAATCCAGTTTTGCAAATGGTTCTGTTTGGAAAAGGCCACTTGATTAACTGTTCCAAGAAGTCCATACTCAAAACATGTACATCCTGCTTGGTTTATGCCATTGGGAGTATATGGAAAACAGTTGGCAACTCAATTATTCGCTGATCTTCTTCAACTCATTCTGCCCCTTTCCTTCAGTCTCCCTTGCTACCAATCCAATTTCCACAACCTATCCTTGTAGTGCTGCTTGTTACCTTGCAACATATCCTTGCAGGCCTGTCTTCAGAACCACAATGCAGCCTTGCAGTTCTGCAAAACTACTTCCTTCTCCAAATTGTAACTTAACCTTGTTGTTTCAGTCAAAACTGTCTCTGTCCGACCCAGTGCCTAACCTTGTATGCTCCACCAAAATTTTTGGCTTGTCTTTTGTCAATCTATTGGTATGTTCTATCAATATTTTACTTTCTTGTTTATGTGGTTGCTGTTTGATATTGGGAATAAAAGTAAAGTGCATCAAGCATAGAACATCTACGAAAATTTACATGGAATCAGAACTGAAGTGAAGACAAAGCCCAAGTTTGTATTGAGAGCAATCACCGAAGAAGGAGCATTTGTCAAGGACCCATGGGTACCTCAAACTATAATGGCTTCAAAGCTGATGACAAGTTGACTGGGAAGGAAGAATTCCACGCCTGGAAGATGACTTTGGATTTAATGTTGGAAGACCAAGATGTCATGGACTATGTGTAGGGTAAAATCCAAGAGCCTCCATCATCTGCACCTGCTGCCACCAAGTCAAAATATAAGAAGGGGGAAATGAAAGAAAAGTTGATGATCCGGGATTCAATTCATAAGAGTCTGGTTGCCTGCATCTCTGAGCTACACACATCCAAGGAGATGTATGATAAGTTGGTCAACATGTTCAAGGCCAACAATGCAAATCAAGTCCTTTTCTTTAAGAACCAACTGAAGAATCTGAAGAAAGGCAGGGATGAATCCGTTCAATCTTATTTTCTGAAGTTGATTGAAATCAGAAATAATCTTCTGGCCATTGGGGAGACAATAACCAATCGAGAAATGGTTCTCACCGCACTTGGAGGTCTCTTCTCCGAATGGCATGTATTCAATACTACCATTCTCAATAGCAATGTGATACTTGATTTTGACGAAGTATTATCGAGATGCGTACAAGAGGAAACAAGAATGAAGGAATATGAAACTGAAGGTAATGCCGCTTTCACTACTTGTGCTAAGAAGAAGAACAATGGTGGTCAGAGGAACCATGGAAGAGCAGGGGCCCAAGGAAAGAAAGGAAGATGTTACACATGTAACAAGACCGGCCACTATGCTATAGAATGCCCTAATAAGAAGGATTCTCCTGGGGATGATGACAACAACAACATCCGGAGGAATGGAAATCAAAGGAACAACAGGTTCAAAGGGAAGAGGAAGGCTCCCTCTAGTCGCAATGAAAATGGGCAACCTTTCAAAAGGTCAAGAAATTCTAGGTATGAGGAATCTAATGTTGTTGACGATAACAAAAATGAATTCATTCTTGTATCTGCCCTCTCTACTGCATCTCCACCCGACACTATGGATGTCTGGTTGACTGATAGTGGTGCCTCAAGGCATCTCACTGGGTTTAAGGAAGAACTTTCTGATTTGGTTGAGAAGGTTGTTAATCTGAAAATTATTCTTGGAGATATTGCCACATATCCCGTGAAAGGGACTGGGACTGTGACCCTCCACTTGTCTCAAGGTCAAGTCCTCCATTCGCAAGATGTACTATATGTACCTGATTTGAAGAAGAAACTTGTGCCTATTTCGGCCATGGAAGACAAAGGTTTCAATGTGGCATTCTTCGATGGGAATGTACACATCTAGAAGAAGAGTTTCAAGGAAGCTCTCACAGTTGGGTTTAGAGTTGATACACTCTACCAAGTTGAAGGAAGTCCACTGGGGGCTATGACATGTGATACTATTCGTCAAACCGAACTATGGCACCGGAGGTTTGGACACCTTCATTACAAAGCCCTTCCTGAAGCAAGGAAGGTGGTGACAGGGATGCCCGAATTCAAAAATGATCATGAAGGTGTATGTCAAGGTTGTGCCGAAGGAAAGCATACAAGGGGACCTTTCCCCTCAAGTGTCACAAAGACATCTGATGTCTTGCAATTGATACATTCTGATTTGTCTGGTATGTTGCCCGTGACATCCTTGGGAGGATGTTCTTATTCTATGATGTTTATAGATGACTTCTCCTACAAGCCTTGGATATACTTTTTGAAGAAGAAGGATGAGGCTTTCATGTGGTTTTGTACTTTCAAAGCCTTGGTGGAAAATCAAACAAGGAAGAAGATCAAGATTTTGAGGACCGATAATGGCAGTGAATATGAGATGAATGAGTTCAATAACTTTTGCAGAGAAGCTGGCATCAAGGGGGAGACCACAACCGTATATACCCCTGAGCAAATTGGCGTTGCTGAAAGAAAGAACAGGACCATTGTGGAAGCTACCCATGCCATGCTAAGTGACAAGGTCTTTTGAAGTTTCTGTGGGGAGAAGCTACGAACACTGTTGTGTACATACAAAATCGATGCCCGCATTCTGCTCTGGACTCCAAAACTCCCGAAGAGGTTTTCTCTGGTAAGAAACCTGATGTCTCTCATTTTAGAGTTTTTGGTTGTCCCATTTATTTTCATGTGCCGAAAGAGAAGAGGAGGAAGCTGGATGCTTTTGGGAAAAAGGGAATGTTTGTGGGCTACAGTGAAACTTCGAAGGCTTATAGAGTCTATGTCCCTGGTCAAAGAGAAGTGGAGATTTTCCACGATGTTACCTTTGATGAAGATGCTTCCCTCAGGAAAGTAATCAATCTTCCGAATTCTGAGGAAGATCATGAAGTAAGGTCTGGAAATCAGGAAGAACCAAAGGATGAGACGATGCCTGATGTTGAAGGACCGATGGACCCTATTGATTCACCTCCTTCAATGAAGAGAAGATCGTCATGGCTCAGGGACATTCTCGAGGATGTCGAGAGACATATGGACCCAAGGGGGACATTCTGAGAAAGCAAGAAGCCGAAAAGATACCAAGGGTATCTAGCAGGCATGAGTATAATCGCACAATCTGAGCCTGGATCTTTTGAAGAAACCATAAAGCATCAAGTCTGGAAGGATGCTATGCACGAAAAGTACGAGTCCATTATGAAGAATGATGTCTGGGATGTGGTTCTGAGACCGGAGGACAAAGCTGTTGTCACCTCGAAATGGCTCTATAAGATCAAGCATGGATCTGATGGTAGTGCTGAAAAGTTCAAGGCAAGATTCGTTGCTCGAGGATTCTCTCAAAAGGAAGGCATAGACTATGATGACATATTTGCACCTGTGGCTCGATATACCATCATCTGATCTATCATAGCCCTTGCTGCTATGCAAGGATGGAATCTTCATTAGATGGATGTGAAGACCATCTTTCTGCATGGTTCGATAAAGGAAGAGGTGTATGTGGAGCAACCTCTGGGGTTCAAAGTCCAGGATAGAGACACCCACGTATGCAGGATGAAGAAAGCCCTCTATGGGTTGAAGCAAGCCCCCAGGGCTTGGTACAAGAGGATAGATAGTTACTTGATGAAGCTAGGCTTCACTCGCAGTAATGTTGATCTGAACCTTTACTTCAAGGTTGATAGAGAAAAGCCTCTCATTCTGGTTCTCTATGTGGACAATCTCCTCCTGACAGGTGCCGACCCTCTCATTCATCAGTGTAAGAGGGAGCTCGCTTCTAAGTTTGAGATAAAGGACCTAGGACTAATGCATTACTTCCTAGGCCTGGAGGTCTGGCAGAGACCTGGCGAGATTTTCCTCTCTCAAGGAAAATATATTGTGAAGCTACTGGAAGGATTTCGAATGGTGGACTGTAAGTCCATGTCGACATCGATGGAGCTTAACTTTAAGAAGTTGAGTGGAAGCGTTGTTGGGCTCGTGCTAGCAAATCCTACCGAGTATCGTCAACTTGTAGGGGCGCTGATGTTCTTAGTGAACACTCGTCTGGACATATGTTTTGCAGTGAACACTTTGAGTCAACACATGGTTGATCCTCATCACATTCACTGTGTTGGTGCCAAGAATCTGTTGAGATGTCTTCGGGGCACGATAAACCATGGGCTGAGATACACTACCGGGAGTTTGATACTCCATGGATATACTGATGCCGATTGGACTGGTAGTGTGGTGGATCTCAAGAGTACATCTGGATGCTGCTTCACACTTGGGTCTGCTTCAATATCTTGGATGAGCATGAAGCACAAGTCAGTGGCTTTGAGCATCGCTAAGGCCGAATACATTGCAGTGAGTATGGCCTTTTGTGAAGTAGTTTGGTTGCGAAAGCTCTTCAGTGAGTTGTTCGTGCATGTGCTAGATACCACCGTTATCCTTTGTGATAACTAGAGTGGGATTCGGTTGTCCGAGAATCCCATGTTCCACGATCCATCCAAGCATATTGATATCAGGTACCACTTTACCCAGGATATGGTACAACGAAGTGCCGTAAGGCTCGATCATATAGGAATTGATGAGCAGGTCGCGAATATTCTCACAAAGCCCTTGGGGAAGGTCAAGTTTCTAACCTTCCGTGAGAATCTTGGTTTTGTGGAACGACCCTATGTTGAGGGTCTTGTTGGACGATGAGCTCTGGGAGCTCCAAGGGGCCTTGGGGATAGCTTCTTGGAGCTATAAGCAACCATAGGGCTAGGCTTTCTGAACCTTGTTGGTGTGTTTCTGCTCCACCATTATGATATTGAGTTGGTTCACTTCTCATGATCTATGCCCCATCTGCATCCTACCCATTGAGTCTCGAACTCATCGGAAGTACCTCTCATTTGGCCAATGAGGTGGGAAAAGCTAGAGACCAGTAGCAAAGACTGATGGATGCATCGAAGATTGCCGTACTCTCTATGTCTAGGATGGCACGTGTCCAACCACTTGATCAGGGATCAAGTCTAGTGAGGTTTCGGACCTCCAACTGACTTCGAGTCAGTTAAACCAACTTCGGGTTGGTATGTGACTCCTTTGAGTCCTATAGAGGTTTCAGACCTCTGAGCTGAATTTGTCAGCCAGAGTGATGTCTTTGTGGCTCACCTTTTGTTTTGAAATAAAGAAGCCAACAAAACAAGTTACGGCGGGATGACGCACGATGTTTGGATGGCACAGGTGGATGGAGTTCTCCCTAGTTGAGAGCGAGTGTTAATTTTGGACAACTAGCTCCAAACTCCATGTTGTGATGCTCAGATGAAGATGCCAATATTTTTATTAGATTCCTCTTTCGAAGAGGTGCATGATCGATCTAAAGATCATCTTGATCCAATGAGCATAACATTTATTTTGAATTAATTCCACTTATATGCAAGGTCGGCTAGAATTGTAATGTAGGCTTGAAGCCCCAACAAATGTGTCACACACCCTCACTGATGGATATATATAGGTCAATGTTGGAGGTCATTTTCACCATCACTCATCACACATTCTCTCTCATCATCTGATGGGTTCGATCATCATCTTGGAGGCTCTTCTTCTCTCACACGTGGGAAATTGCAGCAAAGGATTTTTTGGTTTTGTCCTAGGGTTTCAACGCAGATTTGACCAGTGTTGACTTTGGTCAATGCATGGTCAAATTGACCTCAAACTCTTTCAAAATTTCGATTTCTGTAGTCCACATTTTTTGGCACAAAAATCGAGGCTAGGCGTTGACTTTGACCTGGCTGCGTTGACTTTTGCTGCTGCTGTTTTTCGTTGACCGTTGACTGGACATCGTTGACTTTTGTTGACTTTGGGTTGACTGTTATAGAGCTGTCTGAGAGGGTTGTGTGACACATTCTGGTTGGTTGACCGTGTAGAGACTTTGCTAGTTGAAGCATCTTGTTGACCGTCGTAATGCACCACAACACATATATTTTGCTGATCAAGTGTAGTGTGTTTTTGGCTTGTCTTTTGTCGATCTATCGGTATGTTCTATCAACATTTTACTTTCTTGTTTATGTGATTGCTATTTGATATTGGGAATAAAAGTAAAGTTGCATCAAGCATAGAACATCTATGAAAATTTACACTCATTCAGGTTTGTTTCATTTGCGCTGTCAACTAGTGCCATTGGAGAATCAAGTTGTAGCTTGTACAATTTGTTTCTTCTTACCCCGATCTATGCTTTCTTCTTCCAACTGGGGTGCTTGACGTAGACTCTATTGCCAATAAAGTAGACGTCATATCCTCGGTTTTGAAGCTGTGACACTGAGAGTAGATTCATCCCCAAACCCAACACATGCAGTACATTAGTGGCCCGAATTATGTTCCCTGCCTCGGTCTGAAAAACTACTGTACCTCTCCCAATGGGAGTGCACTTTGCTTTATTCCCCATGGTTATTTTGAAATATATATGCTCTTCTTGGCAGTCGGAAAAACAGTCCTGTACTCCCGTCATGTGAGCAGAGGCTCCACTGTCAATATACTAGACATCTAAAGACGCAGTGCTTGATACACAAGCAAAATCTTGCTCTAGTCTGGATGCCAATATAAATACATCGTGATCCATCTGTTCTATTGTGGTTCTTCCCCCTCCTAGAGAACTGCATGAACCCTTCTGCGTTGTTGCTGCAACAGTAGATCTCCGTTCATTGATAGATGCCCCCTCTCTGTTATTCATCTCTGGCTCTGATACATGTGAAAACTTACAAACAGTTGTAGTGATAGATTTATTTCTCCTACTTATTATTTCAATAAGTTATTATTCAGAAATCTTCTGGCAAATATCGAAATAAATACTACTGCAACATTCATAATTATATATGCTGAGAAATAAATAGTAGAGAACATAAGCACAAGAATCAATCACATGTACATAGTTATTTTTGGACAATTGTCCCCGGAAAAACCCAATGTGTGAATACCGGTGCAGCAAATGAGGGTTTTATTAATTCTTCAGCAAATGATATCTTTACAGGGAAAATATACAGCAGATAAATTTTGAACCACCTGAGACTGATTTCTAGCTTACTCGGGCAATTCTCTAACACCCAGAACAACCCCTGCATGCCCTTACATCACTCTGCGTGATTATCTGCGCAGTCCCAGCGCTGGACTACGTGAGTCTGCATGGAGACTGTGTGGGGTCTCTGCGCTACAGCCTCAAGCTGCCCCCAGTGACCCAATGCTGCCCTCCGACTCTGGTCTCGATCACCCCTGACCTCCTCCTTCTGTTTCTGCAACTTCTTGCCTTGCAACTCTCCCACTGAGATCGAATTTACATCAGAATGGATCTCCTTTAGGTACTGAGTGTATGCCCGGCTTGTCTTCCAAGTGGCCCTCAAGCCTTCTTTTATAATGTTCCTGTTGGAGAACCAACGACCCAAATTAAAACATTAATTAATGGCTAAGATTAAAACTTGACTTGATCCATGTTTTCTAGAAGATTCACACTCTGACTTATTAATACCCTTTAATTATTTCATTTCCCTAAGTTTAGGCTTAGGGTCTTCATTAAAATAATTAATTATTTTAATAAGTCTTGAATTGAGTGGAATTTCCACAAACTATTTCTAGGTTCTTTGGAATGCTGTTGTCCAAGCCTCCCTGCAAATTTTGAGACTTGGAACACTTTCTGATGCTACAAAAATCAACAGACAATCCTACAGTCCTACTACAATTCAAGAAGAAGAAAAGGATCAAGTGAGCCTATTCAACTTGTGATCATACCGAACACAAGGAAGAGGCCAAATTGGTTAAAATCTACTCTTGAAGATGTTGAAGGACATGAAGCTACGAAAGGAAACTTTAGAGAAAGAAAAAGACCAAAAAGATATTCTGGATATGCTGCATACATGACAAAACTGATTGAAGTTGAACCATCTACATTTGAAGAAGCTACTCATCAAGAAGTATGGAAGAAGAAAATGCAGGAAGAATATCAATCCATCATGAAGAATGGGGTTTGGGAAATCGTTCCTAGACCTAGTGACAAATTAGTTGTCACCTCTAAATGGATCTACAAGATCAAGCATGTTGTTGATGGAAGTATAGACAAATACAAAGCTAGATTTGTTGCAAGGGGATTCTCTCAAAAGGAAGGCATAGATTATAAAGAAACCTTTGCACCTACCGCAAGGTATTGTGAAAATTTTTGAATATAGAAACCCAACTGCAGTATCTTGATTTACTTCTCCTACTTGTTTGATTTAATTAACAAGTTATTTTCTGAATATTCAGTAAAATATATTCAGTAACCACCAAGGTCCAAGGGTCCAATTTTTATTGAAATATCCAATATTCCCTTGATGGAGGACCTCCAAAAATTAATTTTTTTAGGACCCACAAATTTTTCCACTTGGAGAATTAATTTTCGTAAGACATTTTAATTTGAATCTAATTAATTAATTTTTAGGCTTAGGATTTAATTTTATATTTCTAGAAAAATTAATTCATTGACACTTGAGGGGATTTAATGATTTTTCCACCCTCTAATATTTTAACCATGGTGTCTAAGTATGAGGGACCATGCATTAAAATATTTTTTACATAAGATTTACAATATTAACCCTCAAAGGGGGAATACCTGTTCGGCTTCATCAAAATACATACCCAATCTGTGACACAGCATGATCTAGTAGACCAAATGATTTGTAATAAAATAATTTAGCCAACTAGCTCAAATTATTCCCAAATCACTTTTAAATAAGAGTCGACTAGAACACTAGGAGTCACCTAAGAATTTGACGAAGAATTCCACCCTAGCTTTGGGATGAGGTTGGAGGGAAAAACTCTGACGACCATCCGTGTTTAGAAACACAAATGAGTTAGTGAGACGAAAAACCTCCTAGGATGAAACTCTTGCAAAAATAATAGGCTTACCTAGGTTGTCACATACATTCAAGGTCTTACTAGCATCATTTACATACCATAACTTACAGAATGGGTTTACAATGACACATAAACTGATGACAAATAATTCGATCCTGTTGAAAAAAATTGGTGCTTCCGCTTCCTTGGAACTTTGACAAAATCTGTGCAACAATATCTATCCCTTCCCCCATCCTCCATCTCTTCATGGGACGAATTTGTTGAAACATTCGAAAAGGGGTGGTATCATAAAAAAGATGTAGTCCAACTATACAAGGGTCTCCTATTGTTAAAATTGGCAACTAGGGCCAATCTCCACCTTAGACAGCACATATGATGAAGATGATATGTTTATTGTATTCCTCTTTTTGAGAGGCACAAGATTGACAAGTAGAAGTGTGATTTGAATTTATTATTCACACATGTGCAAATTGTCAAGGTCGAAGTCAAATGTAGGCTCATGAAGCCCAACAGATGTGTCTCGACTCTCCACACCCTCAATGATTTGTATAAATAGTAGTCACCCTCTCCTCATTTGGACATCAGCTCACATCACATCAATCATCTCTCTCGTCTCCTTATTGATTCGAACAGCTTGAAGTAGTGTCTCTCTACCTCACACGTGTGAAACAGGAGGACGAATTATAGTACGGATTGCAGGCTGAATTACAGAGAAACATGTCAGCATTGACCAACGTTGACCAAGGGTCAAACCACCTCTGTTGACTTCGGGTTTTGGGCTGAAATTCTGATTTCTAAAGGCTGCATTTATTAGCATAGGTTTCGAGGCATTTGGGCCAATTTGACCAGTTTGACTTCAGCATTGACTTCAAGATTTGACTGCAGAATTACAACAAAATTTGATTGGGTTTGACTGGACTGTTTTGGGTTGACTTTATCTCTCCTGGAAGGCTGAATTGGACTACTGTTGACCGAGCTGTTTGGAGGACATTTTGGAGCCACTTTGACCAACGTTGACTTTCTGGTTAGGGCTGCAGTTGACTGTTGATTTTGACAGGACTGTTTTGGGCAAGTTATTTTTGAAATTTGTACTCTCTCTCTCTAGTGAACTATTGAAGAATAATAAGAAGAATTGATCAAAGGGTTTTCTCCACATTGGGGTTTTTCATCTGCCCAATATTGTGTCCTCTTGTCTTGGCTTGTCTTCTGCATTTTGCTTATGGTCTATCTACATTTATTATCAATGTGATTAAGTTAGTGTGATTGCTAAATTGAAAATTGATATTGGGCTAATAAGGAACATTGAAGTAAATTGTGCTTAAGCATAGAACATACCATTATCAGAGCCCAGGTGAATACAAAGCCCAAGCAAGAGTGAGAAAAGCAATCATTAAGATCTGTTGGACAAGGACAAGATTCAATGGCTTCCTCATCTTACTTCAAATCTGAGGATAAGCTCAATGACAAATCTGATTATCATGCATGGAAGATGTCTCTAGATTTGACTTTGGAAGAGAATGATATCATGGACTATGTGCAGGGAAAGATTGCGGAGTCTCCTTCAAATGCACTGACTGCTACTAAATCAAAGTACAAGAAAGGTGAAGTCAAAGCTATGAAGATCATCAGGGATTCCATTAAAAAACATTTGGTTGCTTACATTTCCGAGTTGGGCACATCTAAGGATATGTATGACAAGGTGGTTGCCATGTTCAAAGCCAACAATGCAAACCAAATCCTCTTTCTCAAGAACAAGCAGAAGGACATCAAGATGGATAGAGGAGAATCCATCCAATCCTACTTCATGAGGATTACTGAAATAAATAAATGATCTTCTATCCATTGGAGAAGTTGTTGTTCAGTGGGAGCTCACTCTTATTGCTATTGGTGGCCTCACCTGAGCATGGGATGTGTTTAATACCACTATCCTAAATAATGATAGGATTACAGGTTTTGATGACTAGATGCACTCAATAAGAGACAAGGATGATGGAGAGAGACAAGCCTTCAAATGGGAATGATCCCACTGCATTCTCCACTCATGCTAAGAGGAAGAACAATGTTGTTCTAAAGAAACAAGGTCAAGGAATTCAAGGATTCAAAGAAGCATGAAAGGGTAGATGCTTCAATTGTAACAGGTTTGGCCACTATGCTAGAGAGTGTCCTAATAAGAAGGATACACCACAGGATGATGATAACAACCACAACAATTTCAAGGGCAACAACAATCAAAGAAACAACAGGTTCAACAAAAAAGGAAAGAGAAATGCTCCAACTACACGATATGAAAATGGTCGACCGCATAAAAGGTCAAGAAACTCCAGGTATGTGGAAACTAATGTTGTAGATAAGAAAAATGAACTTTATTTTATTTTTTCCCTCACTACTACCTCTCCTCTGGACACGTTGGATAATTGGTTGATTGATAGTGGTGCCTTAAGGCACTTCACTGTGTACAAATAGGCCCTCTCAAATTTGATTGAAAAGTAAACTAATTTGGAGATCATACTTGGAGACAATTCCAACAACCCTGTGAAAGGGACAGGGACTGTTACTCTTCATTTAAATCAAGGTCAAATCTTTCATCTACAAGATGTATTATATGTAGTACCTGACTTAAAAAAGAACCTGGTATTGATTTCTACGATGGAAGACAAAGGCTTCAAGGTAGCATTCATTGTTGAGAAGGTACGTATTTGGCAAAGAAACTTCAAAGATGCTTTTACACTTGGATTTAGGGTTGAAGTTCTTTATCAGGTTGGAGGAAATCCTTTGGGAGCCATGCCATGCAACACTTCTGTTCAACCCGAATTATGGCATCGGAGGTTTGCTCGTCTTCATTACAAAGCTCTACCTGATGCAAGGAAGATAGTCAAAGGTATGCTCGAATTCAAAGTAGATCATGAAGGTGTTTGTCATGGTGGTGCCAAAAGGAAACATACGAGGGGACTATTCCCCTCCAGGGAAAGTAAGACTATCGACATTCTTCAATTGATCCATTCTTATTTGTCTGGTATGTTTCCCATAACATCTTTGGGAGGATATTTGTACTATTCCATTTTTGTGGATGACTTCTCTCGCAAAACTTGGATCTATTCTTGAAGAAGAAAGACGAAGTGTTCAAATGGTTCTGCTCTTTCAAAGCCTTGGTTGAAAATCAAACAAAGAAGAAGATCAAAATATTGAGGACCGATAATGGAATCGAATATGAGTCAAATGAATACAATGACTATTGTAGAGAAGATGGCATTAAGAGGGAGACCACTACTGCATATAATCCTGAGCAAAATGGAGTTGTCGAAAGGAAGAAGCCGAATAGGTACCAAGGGTACATAGCTGCCATGAGCACCAGTTTTCAATCTAAGCCTTATACGTTCGAAGAAGTCGTGAAGCACCAAGTTAGGAAAGATTTGATGAATGAAGAATATAAATCGATCATGAAGAAGGATGTCTGGGATGTGGTTCCTAGACCCAAGGAAAACTCTATGATCACCTCGAAATGGCTTTACAAAATAAACATGGAGTTGATGGGAGTACTGAGAAGTTCAAGGCCAGGTTTGTTGGCCGAGGCTTCTCTCAAAAGGAAGGTGTGGACTATGATGAGACATTTTCACCGGTTGCCCAATATGCCACTATCTGATCTATTATCGACCTTGTTGCCTCTCAAGGATGGACCTACTCCAAATGGATGTCAAAAGTAATTTCTTGAATGGCTCGCTTAAGGAGGAAGTCTATGTAGAGCAACCTGTGGGGTTCGAAGTTCTGATCGAAAATCACATGTATGCAGGTTGAAGAAAGCCCTCTATGGGTTGAAGCAAGCCCCCAAGGCTTGGTATGAGAGGATTGATAGCTATCTTATGAAGCTGGGTTTTACAAGAAGCGAATATAACTTCAAGGTTGAAAAGGATAGACCTCTCATTCTGGTACTTTATGGATGATCTCTTTTTGATAGGTGCAGACCCTCTCATTCATCAATGCAAGAGGGAGTTGGCTTCTGAATTCAAGATGAAGGACCTAGGTTTGATGCACTAATTCCTAGGCTTGGAGGTCTAGCAAAACCTAGGAGAGATTTTCCTTTCTCAAGAAAAATACATTGTGAAGCTAGTCAAAAGATGTGGGATGGTAGACTGCAAGTCTGTGACTACTTCGATGGAACTCAACTTCAAGAAACTATGTGGAAGTGCTGCTGGGCCCGATTTGGCAAATCCTTCCGAGTATCGACAACTTGTGGGGGCCCTGATATTCTTGGTGAATTCCCGTCTAGACGTATGCTTCATTGTGAATACATTGAGTCAATTTATGGTCGAGCCTCATCACATAGATTAGATTGTTTCCAATAATCTTTTGAGATATCTCTGGGGCATAATCAACTATGGATTGAGATACACTACGAATTTGAGGCTCCATGGATATACTGATGTTGAGTGGGCTGACAGTATGGTGGATCATAAAAGCACATATGGTTGTTGCTTCTCACTAGGTTCTGCTTTGATATCCTGAATGAGCAGGAAGAAAAAATCAGATGCTTTAAGCACCGCCAAGGCCGAATACATTGCTGCTAGTATGGCCTGTTGTGAAGCGGTTTGGTTGAGGAAGCTCTTTAATGAGTTGTTTGAGCATGTGCTAGATACCACCGTCATTGAGTGTGACTGTTGTAACATTTTTTGGTTTTGATAGGGTAATATTTTAGAAAAAAATGAAAAATTAAAAAATGTCAAGTTTGGATATGAATAAATAAAAATAAAAAATGTTAGGATTTATGGAAAATAAATTATTCATATCAGAAAATGTTAGGATTAGATTTCTCTAAAAAATGAAGGCAAAAATATTGAAAATGTTAGGCATGTTTGAAAGCAATAAAAGAAATAATTTGCTTAGTTTCAATAAAAAGAAAGAGAATTAGTGGCAGCTTGTTAAAATGCGCCCAAAATTTGATTAGAAGTTTAATTATGTTTAGTTAAGTTAATCTCTTTCATTTAGCGGTTAATTAAGTTTGTAATAAAGTGCGTTTTCATTTTAATCTAAGTCCGCAAACAACAAACAAGTTTTGCCGTGTAGTGATTAATCATCGGGCAAGTTTAAACGATCGATCTCTTCCCCACCCAGATCAACGGCGGAGAAGCCTCTTTGCACCCCCCTTGCACATTTCTTGTTAACAACCGGGGGGGTCCGAAATGTAGTATTCCAATGGCGGGCCCTTGTCTACGTGTCACCTCCACATAACTTCGTAACCCGTCCCCCCACTCAAAACCATTTACTCACGCCTACCCCCCTCTGAAATCCACTTTCCTCCCGACGACGGTTTTCAGTCCCGCCAATGTTCTTTTACTTTTCTCCACTTGCTGTTTCCTGACTCCGAATAAAACATTGACACTTGTACAATTCTGTTAAACCCCGCTACCTTACCGTTTCCCTTCTCGTCCCGTTAGGCCCGCTCCATAATCACCGTCTAGCCGTTTCATTGCTTATTGCTCCCGTACCATTAGCATTAAACCTCCATGGTCATATTTTTCTACCAACCACCCGTAATGGTAATCCAAGCACGATTATAAATAAAACCTCTCCATTCCTTCTATCACCTTTGATTCGTTTACTATTTGTTGTCGAATTGCAGGTTTACATAAGATATATTTGCGTTAACAGTTTAGCAAACTGTCACTTTGTTAAGCATAAATTTCTTTTGCAGACACTGCCGTTACTTATGTTATCAGCATAACAAACATATTTATCTTCTTTTACTCTGCAGATCACATGGCCCCCAAGGGAAAAGACGAAAATCCATCACCGAGGAAACCCCTTTTGTCTCTACCCCGATTGATCTCGACCATGTCCCCTTGCCTGATTCATTCTTCAAAATCATTGACATAGAGTGCGAATTCGAACTCAATGAATTTCAGCTGTGGCTAAAACATAAGTATCTGGATCAACAAGATGATATCAAGCTCCGAGAGTCCCTATTGCCCCTATTTTCATTCCCTCAGACCCATGAATTCCTAGATCTTGTCACCTGGTATCAAGCCAGGTATGATCCTATCAAAAGGATTGTGATAGCTCAGAATGGAAACATTCTGATCTCTATCACTCCAGAGACCACTAACCAGATGTTGTTGATCCCACAGGGTGATTCCCTCAGCCTTTTCTCCCAAGCTGCTCTCATGGAGTTATACCATAAGCTCACCTTTCCTCAAAGAGCACAAATATTTGAAACTTTCCTTCCTGATGATGTTCAACTGCCAAAGAAAAACCCTCCTTACCCATTCTCCATGTTTCTTGGAGCCACCAGACATATCATTTCATTACTTTCTTGTGTATTAGGCTATCCAGATGACAAAACAATGGATGATCCCATTCTTGGTTACTTTTCCATTTTTTCAAAAGACCATCAGCCTGCGTTCTTGTATAATTACAACCAATTCTTGGCTGATAATATGCATGAACAAATGATGAACTTAAAAACTCAAGGAATGCTTAACTACACATCTGTAATTATTCATAAGTTTCTATTTCAGCAGGGAGATTCATTGCCAATCACATTGAACAAGCAGGATGATCAGGGAGTTAATCAATCAGTAATTCATTGGAAAAAATTGGTCAGACCCATTTCAATTGAGTTTTCTTTTGCAGATTTCATAGATTCATTTATTCATCCAGTTCCCCAACTTCTAAGCAGACAGAAGGAGCCCAAAATTGGCCAAGACATCAAAAGAATTCTTCACTTGAGTGATCAGGTTAAAACTGAAGACTGTTATTTGTACCAAAATTACACAGAAATTCGAGTATATGGCTGTTAGCTGGCACCATATAAACTACCCAAATATGTTCCAATGAGAATTTTATCTTTGGAATATATTAGACAGATGATTAACATGGATGAATTACACTTTGTTTTAGGAAGAGAAAATCACAGTTTAAGATCAAGTCTAAAATAGGCTCCTTCATATGTAATACTAGATCAGCAGGGATTGAAGAAAATGCCATCCTTAAAATAATGAATTTCCAGCCAAGCTTCACCTGGTCTTATGATCCTTTCAGCATCATTTCAAACTTAAGGGTTGAGTTGAAGACAACTCCCTACAACCATAGACCTATGCCTGAGATTGAAAAGTTTATGAACCATGATCAATGGGCAGAAAATACATTGCAGGAGTAAGAGGAGTAGATCCTTTCCACATCTACACTGCAGACTCCAATTTCCCAAGAGAAACAATAGAGAAGGCCTAGAGAAGAAATATCAACTTCTGCAAACATTGCCAAAGAGTTCATAATTCAGCAAAAGATGCAGAAGACTGACTTTATTATTTCTACAGAGCAGAGCCAAAAAGAATCAAAGATTATAGACTTGGGAGATACAGAGGTATCTACAGCAGCGGAGGTGAGTGTTCCAAATACTCCATCACCTTCTTCAGCTTCTCAAGAACGTATGGAAATCATTCAATCAGTTGGAACCAGTACACCAGATGATCAGAACATCTTCTCTAAATTCTTGGAGATCAAACAGAAAAATGAAGCTTTAAAAGCCAATGTCTACAATCAGTTCTTGAAACAGACTTCTACATCACAACATAGGCTGCTGGCAGCCTTTGACAGTGAAAAGGGAAGGATGCAGATGGCTTTTCTAGAAGCCCAAGTCCCTTCTGCCAAAACTCCATCTGATTATAAAAATACAATTTTCTCATTTGATGCAAATCAGATTCATCCAATAGACCAAATGAACATGCATAGGTAGTTTGAAGATATGCTCTTCTCTACCATGACTAATACAGCCATGACACTGTCCAAATTGAGAACAACATTGTCAAATGTACAATCACAACTCAAAATAGAAAAACTTTCCCCTTTAGCTAAAGACAATAAGTTAAAGTCGTTCGAAGATATTGTAGTCAAGATTGGGTATGACCCAAAGGATTGTAAAGTTGTAGAAGAGATTTTAAAGAAAAAGAACGCAGATATTGCAGCTCTTCGAAAGCAACTAAAGTTTCTTTCCACAAAAGACCCCCAGAAAAAGGAAATAGAGGAGAGTGAACAGAACAAAGAAGAAATGCTCAAACTCATCATTGAGCAAAACATTCAGATAAAGAAGATGGAGGCACAAATTGAAGGATTGCTTAAGGAAAAAGAACAGTCAACTCAGCTTGCCATGATCCTAGTTTTAGCAGTGCCAATTGCAGTTGCAAGTACAGAGTCAAGCTCTTCATCAACGACAGTGGAATCTACATCAACAGCAAGTGATCCAACTAAGCTTATGCATGATTTGACTTTATAGAAACAGGAGAATGAAAAGCTTCTAGAGAAATTTAGAAACTTGCAATCTCAGAAGATAAAAAATGACACCCTGTACATGGAAGAGATGTAGATGTCTCACATACTAACACTGAAGGTTCAAAAGTTAGAAAGTGAGCTTTTAATGGCAAACACCTTGGCCCAAGCCAAGGAAAGTATCTAGGCTTAAATAAGCCCAACAATGACAAAATTTTGGCCATCCATACAAATCATTTTTGAGTAGGAGGAATTAATCAACAAGTGCAAAACAGTCATTGAAGAAGAGAAGGCAACACTCAAGCAGAAACCAATAGAGGCATCAGACATGATTAAAGTGTTGAATTCAAATAGTAGGGCAAAATTGGAGCAGATCAACATTACAGACAGAAAAACCACTATTTTGGAGATTATGAAAGTGTTGCAGAAAAAGAATCTATTGAATCAATTGGAGACTAAATGTCAAGCCTTGGACATTGTTGTCCAAAGATTTCACACTAAGTTTACCCTGCTAAATCAGAGAGGATTTCTTGGATTAGTAGCTCCCATTGATAAATTGATCAACTTGGAGGATTACTACAAACAACTCTACACCATTGCCATTGACAAAGCTATTTGTAGAAATTAAAGGCCATATGACAGGGAAAACTTTTCTGGAAGCTTTATATTTTGTTTTGATAATTAAACATGAAATCAAACATCTCTTCATCAACAAGCCTACTTTTGAGAGATATACAGAAGTAGATGAAGTTTTTAGAAGACTAGTAAATCCAGAAATTCTGAATCAGGACAGTTGGGATCACTTGTGTGAAAGCATCGTGTAACTTTTTGTCTCCAACAACATGCCAACACAACAGAAATTTTTGGGCCATATCATCAACTGTTTCCTCAAAGACAGTGATGGATCACTCATCAATTTTTGTTTTCCTACTATTTGATACTATTTTGTAATCAATTTAGATATTTCTAAGTCATAGAAATTAGTATAAATAACTCTCCATTCGAGTTATTAAGGGTTGCACCCTTGGATGAGCATTTGTAAGAAAAAATGTATCAACTTTTTTATCATTGATGATAATAAAAGGATTCTGGATTTATTTCAATCAGTTTGTTTCCTTGTAAGTTCTTCTAGTATTCATTTCACTCTGTTTTCTGCATATATTTGATTTTTATGAAGATAAGTAGGTAAGAGAAAACTGTGTTTTAGTCTATCTTAAATCCTCTGAAGTTATGATCTATTTTAGAGATTGACTTATTGAACTATCTGTTTGTATAAGTCCCTCTATATCAATTAATTGTCAGTAATCTTCAAAATGTTAAATATGTTTTGTTAAGTTGTTAATCATTGTTTGATATTATTTCATACTTATGATAAATTAAACATTCACGCTGAATATTTAACTAATCATATTTTCTTACAATTACTGCCTTCACACATGCAAAATTAAATCACCGTTTGAAGTAAAGCAACAACCCTTTTCTTAATAGTTAATATTATCATGTGTTTAAGACCTCTGTTTGCATTTGCTTAATACATTGGTCATCCAAAAACCCATTTTAAAACAAACAAAACATTGTAGATGCTCTGGCATGATTAATTGACCTAGACTTGTCTCAGAGGACAACAACGACAACCAAAGTGGGATTCGCCTTTCAGAGAATCCTTGTTCCACGACCGCTCGATGAATGTTGATATCAGGTACCACTTTATCTGGGATATGGTACAATGGGGAGCAATAAGGCTCCATCACATCGACACTTATGAGCAGGTCGCAGATATGCTCATGAAGCCCTTGGGGAAGGTCAAATTCTTAACCTTTCGTGAGTGACTTGGATTCGTGGATAGACCCTCCTATGAGGGTCACACATGAGTTGAACACTGAGCTTTGGAGCTCTTCGGGGCTTGGGGTCATAGTATTAAAAACTGGAACCGGTGGACGTAATGAATCGAGTTTTGAACCGAAACAGGTCAAACAGGGACTGGTCAGATCTCAATGAACCGGTTTTTAAAAAATACATTAAATAATTAATATGAATAAAAAAAACTATTTTTAATATTTGCAACTATGATTCCAAGCCAATAGAGACAAAATATGCAAAGTTTGCTCATTTATATACCATGTAAAGGTGAATATATCAAAATGGCACCGAGTGCAATAATCGACAAATTACATAAGCAATGAGGCTGCAAATGGCCTATAAAGTCCAAAAACAATGCTACAAGCTATGAGGCCATTGGCCTACTACAATACTACAAGTCTAGAGTCTAGGCTCTACAGTGTACAAATGACTTGGACGAGTGGCTTGTCCTTTAGGCATATGGAGTCAAGGATGAAATAGAAAAGCTAGATCCTTTCTAATGAGGCTAAAAACTAATGCTCTAGGTATCAACATTTAATATTCACCCACTTCAAAAGAAAATGGAGTCTGATGGAGAGATTAAAGATTTCCTCAACTAGGAGCATTCATTACATTTTGTACAATGAATAACATATGGAATACTCAACTAGATAGCCTTTCAAAATTAATTTTCAACAATTATGGCACAAAGTAGCATAACCTAGAATCAGTGATTTCATATATTAGACAATTTCAATATAGAGAATATTCAACAATAAGCACTTAGAAGACAACATGTAGTATATCCATCCATTATCCAAAGAAGTATCTCCAAAGATAATAAAAAATAACTTCCAAATAATGAAATTCATCCAAAAGATCTCCAATAGCCAAAATAAACAAGTGCAAATTCGTCTCAAGAAGTCCAATTCCAAGTGTGATGATGATGAGAGACTCAAATTTGGCCTCTTCTATTTATACATGTTCTATCGAGTCTAATTTTAGCCTAAATCCCCTCTTAGTTTCCAAATGGAGGGAAAAACTAATTGTAGTTACCAGCCAACCACATAGCCAATGTAAAATCACAAAGATAAACCCACAAGAGGGCTGAAATGTTGACATCATCATTGTGTGTGTAATATCCCTTTTCAGGGATATCCCTCAAACACAAGCAAACTCCAACTAGAGATGGACTGGGAGGGCGTTTACCAGATATGTCGCCTCTGAAAAGAGGACGAGATCTGGAGGCTACCTGGCCCTTTCCAGACTCTAAGAGTATAGGGGAAAAACACACACAAGTGGTATAGTAGATGGGATGCTCAAAGAGAAGATAACAGTAGTGCAAGCATACAATAGCATATACATGGAATATAAGCAAATACTCAAGAAATGCAGAGAGAAATGCTAAGCCATTTTATTATACTAAGTAATGGAAAGAGTACAAGAGGTGATCGGAAAGATGGCACCTCGACTTGCACTAGCCAAGTGAAGAAATACACTCAGAATCCCTCTGAACTACGTCCAAGCTGTTGGAGAACTGTTGTGCTGCTACTACTGCTGGAATCAAAATGAGGATTTGGGGCTGCTCCCCTCAGAAAACACTGAAACTCTGGAATCAACCTCTGCTCAATAAACCCAGAAAAGCCCAGAAAGCTTTTCGAAAATAGCTGACCCCCGAAAATCACCCCCTTGAGGATCTGTGTTGTCCCTCAAGGCTCTGCCACTGAAGAGAATACTCCAAAACTCCGCCCAGAACTCTGCCAAAATCCTCCAATATGCAAGGGCTGGTCCCTTGCTCAATCTCCAAGCTCAAATCCTCCAAACAATCCCAATCCGGAACTCCCACCAAAAGAGACTACGTCCTCCCTCTCAAGACTGCGCAGTCACCAAATGCACTGCTCCTCCGCAACTCCCACAAATCGATCCTCCTGCAAAAAGACTGATGAAACTAACTTGCCCGAGCAGGCACTCGAAGTCCCCCGGGGCTAAGGGTGAGATCTCCGAACGGAGACACTCGTTGCACTAAACAGTGCTGCAGACAGGCTAAACAGCCAGCGTGCTTAAGAAGTCGAAGTGACTAGCTCAAATGCATAAACTCGAATGAAAAAATGAGGAGCCTCCTCTCTCTTTTATAACGTTGGCTTCTCACAAAACTGTAAGGCCCAATCCTCTAACATAGCATCTCCTTTGCCACGTGCTCCTCTCCATTTGCGCAGTCCCTCCAAGTGTATATGTGGGCCCCCTCTCTACGTGGTCCTTAGCTCCCCTTGGCTCCCTTTAAGTTACAACGTTGTGCTACTAGGGAGTGACTTTTATTCCCAAAGTGAGTTATGTCCCCTAAACTCACCTTTTTATTTATAAATAAACTATAGAAGGAAAAATTGAGCAAAATCGAATATTCCAATTAGCCATTGCTAATTAGGAATATTACTGTCTCCCTCGGAAAAATTTTGCTTGTCCTCAAGCAACTGAAGTGATGGATGCTGCAAAATTTTCTCACTCTCCCAAGTGGCATCCTCATCTGGCAAATTCTTCCACCTCACCAAGAATTCCTGGACCGTCCTGCTCAAGGTTACTTGGAAGCGGGAGCGGGAGCGGGAGCGAAGCGCGGAGCGCCATTTTTAAAAGTTTCCGGGTCCGGAGCGTTTTCAGAAGCGTTTATATATATATATATATATTTTAATATTTTTAATATTTTTAATATTTTGATGCATATATGTCAACAAAAACATGTAGAATGATGAATTAGACATAAAAAACATAAAAACATAGATTGAATCATATAACATCAATCATCTAGAAGTTATAATCTTCATCAACCATGCCCACGAGTTGGAAGCAGACAACATATTGACTCTTGAGTCTCGCAAATCATCAATCTGAAGGTTTCAAGCTTTCAAAATTCAACATATAACATTTATCATCATTGATATATAACATTTATAATCATTGATTTCAAATTTCAATATCTAACATTTATCATCATTGATTCATTGATTTCAAAATTCAATATACATTTATCATCATTGATATATATATTATAACATTTATCATCATTGATTCATTGATTTCAAAATTCAATATACATTTATCATCATTGATATATAGCATTTATCATCATTGATTCATTGATTTCAAAATTCAATATATAACATTTATCATCATTGATATTATGTAACATTTATCATCATTGATTCATTGATCACCATATAACTTTCATTAAGCATCATATTCATAATTCATAATGACTTGTAAACAGTAAACTTATAAATGCCAACTTCAAAGTTTCACCTTTCAAATTCAAACTTCAAACTTAAATTGTCATTAAAAATTTAAATATATGAAATCAGTAGCAAGTCAAGTTTCAACTGCTCAACTGTCAACAACAAATAGAAAATAGTAAACAACAAATATATTTTATCTGGCTGGCCCCTTGCCACGCCCACGAGAAATGTCTAATTTCTGTGAGCCACGAGGAACTGTTGGTCTTCTAGTACTCTCAGGAGTACCATGACCACGACCGTAAGGTGGAGGCTGGATTTGCAAAGGAACAATAGTGTGATATCGAGGAGTGGCACTGGCACTGGCACCCGCACTGCTACCAGTAGATGGTGGGACTGGCCCTGTGTGTGGCGGTGCTGCTGATGCTTCATCATCATCCCTATAAAGTTCTGCTTCCAATTCTTCTAGATGTAACGTGCCGTCCTCCAAATTATCATCCTTTGGGTTGTTGTCCCAGACTCTGTATGATTGATCCTCATTTGCCCGATCACAGTAATGGCTCAACAACCTCAAGTTATAATGCACATAAACCAAGCTTTCAACTCGGTTTTCATTCAGCCTGTTTCTTCTCACATTGTGTATAAAGTTGTAGGTGCTCCAACACCTCTCTGCAGAAGAAGTGTTCACAACTTGTGAGAGAAATTTTTTAGCCAACTTTGGCAAAAGTCCCATGCCGCCATATGCTTCCCACCATGTGAGAGCATCGAATCTGTCCCTGTCTTCCATTGCATGGAATGAACCAAAGTTAGCAGTGCAACTGAAGTATTTTCCTAATTCAAGGCGCAATCTAGCACACTCTTCCCTGTCAGGTACCAATTTGTCCAATGCCTTCATGTACCCTTCTTGTACCTCTGGATCTGTGTGAGGTTTCACCCTAACCCCACCTCCAAGTGCAGGTTGGCCCAACCAAGATGGAGAGTAATATTTTGGCGTAAGGATATATGCCAAAGCATGCAGTGGAACATTGAGTTTATTCCACCGTGCACACACACACTCATGAATCATAGCATACAAAATGGGATCATTATCCTTAACAATATCTTTTATTTGCCCCAACATGCTATCCATCTGCTCATAAACCTCTCCAATCACTGGTTTATCAGTATCTGCAAAGCGAATCATGTTATAAATGGGCTTGGTAAAACTCACAATTTCCCTCATACGTGCCCAAAACCGAGGGTCAAGGGCGGTCTCCTCCACATGTTCAAAACTTTGCCTGTCAACCACTGTTGCCGCCCTGTCCTTTAATAGCTGCCAGTGTGGGCTTGATACCATTGCAGCCAATGACTCTCTTACCTTCAAAAGGCGCCTGAAGGTGAGGTAATAAATAGCAAATCTAGTTTTTCCTATTTTCAACAACTCCAATTTGGAGTGAGTACGGAAAAGCCCATGGGTATTGCTATGATTTGTAATAAATTTGATCATTTTCTTACCTCTCTTGTACAAATCACCAAGCCATTTGAATTGAGGTTGTTTTTTTTTTATGATATCATGCATCAAAAGGTTCATTGTGTGAACCAAACACCCAGACCAAAAAATGTTGGGGTATTTATCCTCAACAATTGCTCCTGCTGCCTTACAGTTAGCAGCATTATCAGTGATGACCCGTATCACATTGTATGGCCCAGTCTTTTCAATTATATCAAGTAATGGTTCTGCAATGTTAATGCCGGTTTTGAATTTATCTGAATAATCATAAGCTGCCAGGAACACTGCACCACTAACCGACACAGCCAAAACATTTATCAATGGTTTTCCTTTTACATTGGTCCATCCATCAGAGACAATGGACAACCCATGCTCATTCCACGAACCCGTCATTCTAGCCAAAGAATGATTTATTTTAGCTCTTTCATGATCAAGACCCACGGTTCTGGCCTTGTCATACCCAGGGCTTTTGTATCCTTTGGGGGCATCATTAATGGCAGAAACCATTTCATGCCAATAAGGTGAGCGAAGAACATTGAATGGCACCCCACATGCATATAGAAACCGGTAAACTTTTGAATCCACATCATTCCTACACCCTTCGTCTAGGAAATCGGATATGGTTCTACGCCTTAATCCAGTGCCACTGCTTCCGAAACCACCGGCATGGGTGGAAGTTGAACTTGTTTGTCCATGATGTGTTGGGCCTGAATCAACGAGACCCCTAGATCTTTTAGATGATCTCTGTAGGGCAACCCCCTCTTCCTTCCTATATATCTCTCTCTGTGGTGCTGGCACATAAGTACAAACTTTGATTCCAAGATTTCTAGTTCCATCTCCTGGCATTATCCCACAAAGGTGCCTTCTCAGACGGGTGTATGAACCATGGTATTGTTTATTGCAATGGGGGCAAATAAATTTAGTGGTTCCACCACCTTTCCCTCCTTGTTTCTGAACATATTTCCACAAAGGATATTGGTCTTGTTTAGTTGGGGATTCTATGTTCTCAGGGTCTCCACTCCCCACTTCCTCCTCAGCATAATCCTCCTCCTCTTCAGGATTTTCTTCAGATCCACCATAATCCTCCTCTTCATCCTCCTCTTCTCTGATTTGCCTCTTTCTTCTAGCACTCTCCAACACCATTATCACAAAGAAAGGAACCAACATGAGGAAAATTCCTAGCCATATAGCCATGATGGAAACAAGTTTCAAGTTTCTAGAATCTAGCCCGCAAAACAAATGGAAAAATGCCAAATGGGAATAGGAAATGCAACATAGGAAAAAAACAATTCATTTTAAAAGTTTTAAATCCAATAAAATGCAACATTCAAGAAAAATTCAAGTTTTCATTTTCAAACAATTTAACAATCTACAAATTCATCCTAGAAAATACAAAATTGGATTAGAAGGCCTACCTCTTTCTTGCAATCCTCCTATCAGCCTTGCTCCTTGCTCTCCTGTCAGCTTTGCTCCTTGCTCTCCTGATTCCTGTCAACCGGTCCTTGCGCTCTCGGCTCTCCTTCTCGCTCAATCTCAACTCAACAAACAATAACTAACAATGAATTGAAAAATAAACCCCCCCCCCTTTTAAAAAAATCGAATTTTTTCATAAAAAAAATTTCGCGCGGCGGGGAGCGTTTTTTTTGCCGGGGAGCGTTCGGGAGCGAACGCTCCCCGAACGCTTCCCGCGTTTAAAAAACGCTCCCAAAGCGTTTTTTAAACGTCGGAAGCGTTCAGGGAGCGTTGGCTCCCGAGCGCTTCCTGAAACGCTCCCGAAAAAACAGGGAGCGTTTTTTCAGGTCGGAAACGCACTCCCGAAAAACGCTCCCGCCAGGAAGCGTTTTCGGAAGCGCGTTTCCTAGCGTTTCCGAAACGCTCCCGCACGGAGCGAGTTTCCGGAGCAGGAGCGAAGGGGGTTTGAAGCTTCCCCGCAACCCTGGTCCTGCTCCATACCTGCCTCTCCCTGGTATCAATAATAGCCTCTGGCTGCAACACCAAATGCCCCTCATCATCCGTGGGTGGTAGCTCATCTGTCACTGTCACCTGCTGCCCCAGTGCCTTCTTCAGGCATGATACATGAAAAACGTTATGAATCTTGCTGCCTTGGGGCAACTCCAACTCATATGCAACCCGTCCAATCCTGCGTATCACCCTGTATGGCCCATAAAAGAGGGGCTTGAGCTTCTTAGCTCCCTTCTGCTTCAGTGACCACTGTTGATATGGCTGTAATCGTAGGTAGACCACGTCCCTTACCTCAAACTGTCTCTCCACCCGACCTTTGTCAACATACAGCTTCTGTTGGTTTTGCACTGTAGCCATATTATCCTTGAGAGCTCGAAGAATACCTGACTCTCTTGGATCCAAATCTTGGCTCTTGGAGCCTTGCTAGCACCAAACATCACATCAGCAAAAGACAAAGAATGATATCCATACAAAGCGTAAAATGGAGACATACCAATGGACATGTGATGTGTAGTGTTGTAGCAGTACTCGCCCAGATGTAGCCACTTTAGCCATGCTCGCTGCTGCCCACTGACATAGTTACACAAGTAGCCCTCCAGCCACTTGTTAACTATCTCTTTCTGTCTGTCCGTCTGTGGCTGATAACTGGTACTCGGTGTCAACTCCGTCCCCACCAACCGGAAAAGCTCCTGCCAAAATCCGCCCATGAAGTAGTTGTCCCTGTCACTGATGATGGTCTTAGGAAGACCATGTAGCCTGAAGACCTCTCTGAAGAACAGCTCGGCCACCTGTGCTGTTGTGTAGTGTGCGGATATGGCGAAAAAATGTACATACTTTGTCAGTCGATCAACGACGACAAAGATACAATCCTTGCCCTGCACCATGGGCAACCCTGTGATGAAGTCCATCGAAATACTCTCCCATTTCCCCTCCAGAATGGGAAGAGGCTGCAATAATCCTGCGGGATGGCTCATCTCCCCCTTGTTCCTCTAGCAAACATCGCACTGCCTGATGTGCTGGAGTACGTCCTCCTTGAGGCCCTTCCATGAGAACCTCTCTCTAATGGCCTTGTAGGTTTTGGTAAACCCCTGATGGCCAGCCAATGGTGAATCATGTGATGCCTAAAGTATCTTCTTCTTGAGCTGAGATCCCTTAGTCAAGAAGATCCGGTCCCTGTAGTAGATGATCTCATCGACCACCCTGTACCTGTCATCCGCCACCTGTCCATCCAGAACCTCACATGCAAATCTGTCCTTGGAGTACTATACTAAAAGTCGAGCCCTCCAGTCTGTGTCCAAGCTCATAAGAGACAACGTGGTTGGCCTACGTGAAAGGCATCTGCTACCACGTTGTTCTTACCCTTGACATACTCAATGTCAAAGTCATATGCCTAGATCTTACTGATCTACTTCTGCTGCCTCTCCTATAACTGTTTCTGCTCCAAAAAGAACCTGAGGCTGTTGTGATCAGTCCTCACCTTGAACCTGTTACCCACTAAATACTGCTGGAATTTGGCCAATGCATGCATAATGGCCAACATCTCCTTGTCGTATATAGAATACAACCTCTCGTGTGGAAGGAGCTTCCGGCTCTCAAAGGCTATAGGGTGACCTCCCTACATCAATACTGCGCCAATCCCCTCTCTCGACGCATCACATTCCAAAACAAACGGCCGCGTAAAATCCGGTAATGCAAGCACTGGGCAGCTGCTCATCACCTCCTTGAGCCTGTCAAAGGCTCGCTGTGCTGTATTCGACCAACTGAATGCCCCCTTCCTCGTTAGATCTGTCAGGGGTGCAACAAGCTATGAGAAACTCTTGACGAAATTCTTGTAATAAGTACAAATGCCAATGAATCCCCGAAGTTCTGTCACGTTCCTCGGCTCCGGCCAATCTCTGATGGCCCGGATCTTCTCCTCGTGGACTCTCACTCCGTCCACCCCTATGATGTGTCCCAAGTACAACATCTCCGTCAACCCAAAATCACACTTGGAGAGCTTGGCATAGAACTGCTGCTCCTCCAAAATGTGCAATATTGTCTCAATGTGCTGGAGATGCCCCTCCCAAGTCCTGTTGTAAATGAGGATATCATCAAAGAACACCAACAAAAACTTCCTCAAGTGACTGCGGAAGATGTGATTCATGCAGGATTGGAATGTCGCTGGGGCGTTGGTTAACCCGAAGGGCATCACCAAAAACTCAAAGTGCCCATAGTGACACTTGAAGGCGATCTTGGGAATGTCTTGTTCCCTCACGCGAATCTGATGGTACCCAGATCTCAAATCAATCTTTGAGAAGAACTGTGCTCCTCTCAACTCATCCATCAACTCATCGATCCTGGGTATGGGGTACCTGTTCTTCAGGGTCTTCTTGTTCAGGGCCCTGTAGTCAATGCACATCCTCAATGTGCCGTCCTTCTTCACCAACACCACGGAAGAAGCAAAAGGACTCGTGCTCTGCTGAATGTGCCCAAGAGCCAGCAACTCCTGGATGGCCCGCTCAATCTCATCTTGATAGGCCTTGGGATGCCTATAGGGGGTAGTAATCACTGCCTGTATGCCCTGCTCAAGCTCAATAGTGTGCTCAAACCCTCGGTTCGGTGGCTGTCTTGGTGGAATCTCCCCAAACACTGTGGCATACCTGTCAAGGATGGGCTGTATCTCTGGGTGCACCATCTGCCCTGTAGTCCCTGCCTCTGATGCATGCAGCTCCACTGCCCACTCTACGTCTCCCTTCCGGAAGACTGCCTCCATCCGATGAGCCGAAACAGTCTGAGGCAGATATGTGTGTTGTCCCCGTATCTTCTCATGCCTCCCTATCTTCTCATCATCCCACTCCATCTCTAGGGCCTTCCAATCTGTCGTGACCTTCCCTAGAGTGATAAGCCACTGAACACCCAGTACCATGTTGGTGTCCGGAATATTGACCACAAAAAAATGGTCGGTCAGTGTAGAGGTGCCCATCGTCAATGACAACTCTGGAACATAACGAGAAAACATCATGGTCTTATCTCCTGGGACCAAAACTGAGAATCCATCGAAGCTATCTGTCTGTATACCTCTCCCCTCAACCATCTGTGCATCGATGAAGTTGTGGGTTGCCCCACTGTCAACCAAAATTGATACTCGTTGGCCACGTATTGTCCCCCGTATGCGCAGTGTCAAATACTTGGGAACTCCTCGCAATGCTGCAAGGGCCCCTCCGGTAGGTGAAAAAGCCGCACCACTTGCTGGTGGTGGTGGAGGTGGCAAAGGATCCTGCGCTGCATCACTGTCTCCTGCCTCCATGTGTTCCTCCTCATCCTCTTCCCCGCTGCTCTCGGAGAAGACCTCAATAAAATGTGCTTTGCCAGCACCACATCTATGTCCCGGTGCCCACGGCTCCTGACAGGTAAAGCACAACCGCTTCTTCTTCAGCTCCTTCCTGGCATCATCATCCATCTGTGCCCATCCTGGATTCCGCTTTGGAGGAGGAATCCTCACATCCTTCCCCTTGGGCTGGAAAGCCTGTCTCTAGGGGTAAGGTACCCGAGTCCTGGTTAAGGCATCCTGTAAATCCCGGGTCTTGCTAATAGCATCCTGGAGTGTGGCTAGTCTAGTAGATCTGACTAGACCCCGAAGTGGCTCTGCTAACCCCTCAACAAACATGTAGATCATCCGTGCTGCGGATAGATCTGGCACCATCACTGAAACTCTCAAAAAGTTTGCAATGTATGTCTCTGGGCTCTTGCTCTGTTTGAGCCTCCTCAACTCAACAAAGTGCTGTTCCGGATCCCTCCAGTCAAATCTCTCTATCAATCTCCTGGTGAACTCGGCATATGTCGTCACTGTGGAATGTCCGAGTGTAACCATCCCATAGAACCACCAGTCCTAGGCCTCACCATCCAAATGTAATGTCGCCACCTTGATGGCCTCTGTCTCTGACATCTGGTTGAGCTAGAAATAGATGTCCAACTTCTCCACCCAAGACTTTGCCGAACTGTTTGATGAACCATCAAACGTAGGCAAGTGGAATCTGCTAGCTGTGCGGTGGGTATCTCCATCATGATAATGTCGGTGCCCTCTATGATGGTCGTGGGGTCTATTGTCCCGCTAGAGCTGAACAAAGTCTCTGAACGAAAGAGCATCCCTGAACTCCTGCCCATAGGCCTGATACTCTGCAAAATAATCGCCCATATGACCGGGCTCTATCTCCTGCTGGGCTCCTGCCCCTGTGTCTGCTCCCAGAAAAGTGGGCATGGTAGAGCGTGTAGGTGCATGTGATGCCTAGTGCTGGGTAGCATCACACTGAGTGGCAATACGCTCTGGCAAATGGTGGGATGTACCCGATCCCTTGGCAATATGGAAACCCCTTGGGGTTTCACGTTGTCTAGCCTCCACAGCGGTGAATCTCTGCCCCATCACCTTGATCTGCCTTGCCAGATCCTATACTGATCTGAGGAGCGCTTCCCCAAACTGTTTTGCATCACTGTCATCTGCCATCGACTCCTCCTCCTCTGCGTCTACCACAGGCTCCTCCTGCTCTACGTCCACCACAGGCTCCTCCTGTTCTGTGTCCACCACCCGAACACAGTCTCCCTCTCCGTAGGTGTTCTCCAACCTACGCTCAAGATCCCTGTACTTCTTGCCTCTGTAGCAGATGTAGGGCTTCTCCCCCGGTGTCATAGACTACTAGCTCCAAAGGCTGAGCCAAATCTATGCTCTGATACCACTGTAATATCCCTTTTCAGGGATATCCCTCAAAGACAAGCAAAATCCAACCAGAGATGGACTGGGAGGGCGTTTACCAAATATGTCGCCTCTGAAAAGAGGATGAGATCTGGAGGCTACCTGGCCCTTTCTAGACTCTGTCTAAGAGTATAGGGGAAAAACACACACAAGTGGTATAGTAGCTGGGATGCTCAAAGAGAAGATAACAGTAGTGCAAGCATACAATAGCATATACATGGAATATAAACAAATACTCAAGAAATGTAGAGAGAAATGCTAAGCCATTTTATTATACTAAGTAATGGAAAGAGTACAAGAGGTGATCGGAAAGATGGCACCTCGACTTGCACTAGGCAAGTGAGGAAATACACTTAGAATGATAAGAAAATGGCCTCCCTCTGAACTGCGTCCACGCTGTTGGAGAACTGTTGTGCTGCTGCTACTGCTGGAATCAAAATGAGGATTTGAGGCTGCTCCCCTCCTCAGAAAATGCTGAAACTCTGGAATCAGCCTCCCAGAAAAGCCCAGAAAGCTTTTCGAAAATAGCTAACCCCTAAAAATCACCCCCTTAAGGATCTACGTTGTCCCTCAAGGCTCTGCGCTGCCACTGAAGAGAATACTCCAAAACTCCGCCCAGAACTTTGCCAAAATTCTTCAATATGCAAGGGCTGCTCCCTTGCTCAATCTCCAAGCTCAAATCCTCCAAACAATCCCAATTCGGAACTCCCACCAAAAGAGACTGCGTCCTCCCTCTCAAGACTGCGCAATCACCAAATGCACTACTCCTCCGCAACTCCCACAAATCGATCCTCCTACAAAAAGACTGATGAAACTACCTTGCTCGAGCAGGCACTCGAAGTCCCCCGGGGCTAAGGGTGAGATCTCCGAACGGAGACACTCGTTGCACTAAACAGTGTTGCAGACAGGCTAAACAGCCAGCGTGCTCAAGAAGTCGAAGTGACTAGCTCAAATGCATAAACTCGAATGACCAAATGAGGAGGCTCCTCTCTCTTTTATAACGTTGGCCTCTCTCAAAACCCTAAAGCCCATCTCCTCCAACGTAACCTCCCTTTTACCACGTGCTCCTCTCCATCTGCACATTCCCTCTAAGTGTATACGTGGGCCCCCTCCCTACGTGGTCTTTGGCCCCCCTTGGCTCCCTTTAAGTTACAACGTTGTGCTACTAGGGAGTGATTTTTATTCCCAAGGTGAGTTATGTTCCCCCGCTTACTCACCTTTTTATTTATAAATAAACTATAGAAGGCAAAATTGAGCAAAATCGAATATTCCAATTAGCCATTGCTAATTAGGAATATTATAGTGTGGGCATCTTGGGGGGTGCGTTGAGCTCCCTTGGTGCTAAATTGAGACAAGAGGGGTCCAAAAATCTTCCTCTAGGGGTTGGCCCCTATATCATGAGGCAAATCGTCAAGTGGACCCCAGTTTTGTGGTTGGGGAACAAAATGGTTTTGATAGATCTCTTGGTGATAAAAATTCCTAGTTACAGTGAATGGTGATAGCTGTCCCATGTCTTAAAGGGTGAAACAAACCTCATCTAGGCATTCAGTCAGCTGCCACACTGTGTTAAGACTGTTAAGCCAATAGGAGGCATTCTAGTTCAAGTGCATTATCTCAAGAACATTGTGGGGCGAAACACAGACTGTTGTGGTGCTATAGGTGCCCATGGAGGAGAATGATGATGCTCTGCAAGTAACAAGAGTCCCATGGCTCTCAACGCTTCACCTTTAGGGTGTCATATGCTCCTTCAAAAGACTTAGGACCCAGTTAGGTTGACTAGCACATAATGAAACCACCTTCCAATCACACATAATGTCTGGTGCTACATGCTCATCATTAGGTACAATAATTCATTAGTGCATCTATGTGAACCAAGCTTGTTGACCAATGAAATATTGAGACTTCATATGGGGTTTCTCTTCCAAATTTGGGCTTTGATTTCGAAGTAGTGTTACTTCCCTAGGTAGGAGTGGTTAATAAACAATCCTATTAGTTGTTCCCTGTGAAAATTCCTAGAGCTGACAATCTTAGGAATCCTACTGCAACAATTGAGTGTACTCCTATTATGTAAATTACTTTTACATAATTAATTCAGACATGAATTATTGAAGTAACTACTGAAGCAGCCTAAACTGAATAACATATGATTCTGAAACAAGGAAACTGAGCAAGAAATCAATCACACATAGGACACCTTTATTTTGGACTAAGTACCTGGGAAAACCCAATGCGCGAAAACCGGTGCAACAAATCTTAGGGTTTGTATTATTAAGCCGTAGCAAATCCTGAAAACATCTCTGACTACCTCAAGGGTTATTAAGTTACAAAGAGAAATACTGGCAAAAAGAAATTGTGAGAATACCTCAATCACTAGAAAATCTGGCTGATCCGGTCACTAGAAAAGCTACCTCTAGAGGTCTCTGCGCAATGACTATGTAGGCCCTGCGTCACCTCCTCTAGGCACTGCGTCACCCCAGCAAAGGACCGATCTGACTCCCGGAAACACAAATCTGGGCCTCCTAGTCTCACACCCTGGCTCCCGGCTTCTGGATCTTATCCGACAGTTGAATCTTGGAAACCCTCTGAGCCTCTGCGTAGCCTTGATTGGCTCTGCACTGGCTATGCGTCATCCTGATTGGCTCTGCACTGGCTCTATTGGACGTCTTTCTACCTCTCTTTATTGATGATTCTTCGACTAAGAAAATCTTTCTCTCGGGAAGCTACTCTACCCTCACTGCACTGAATCACTTAGATCTGATCTTCGTTCGAGTAGTGCTCCATCAGAAGAATTCGATCTCAAGATTCACTCCATGTGTGTCTTTCCAAATGACCCTCAAGCCTTCCTTTATAATCTTCTCGTTGAGAAATCAACAACTGAGATTAGATCTCTAATCAACGGCTAAGATTATAACATGACTTGATCTTCGCTTTCTAGATCATTCTCACTTTGTTTTATTAATGTCCTTTAATTATTTCATTTCTCTAAGTTTAGACTTAGGGTCTCCATTAAAATCATTAATTATTTTAATAAAACATTAACCGAGTGGAATTTTCACAAATGGTTTCTGAGTTCTTTGGAATACCGGTGTCTAAGCCTCTCCACAAAATTTGGGGCTTAGAGAATTTTCCGATGCTACAAAAATCAACACTACAAAAATCAACACTCCCTCTTAGCATGCAAGGTGCTCTAACAAAATTCCTGCTGCGTAATGCTCTGACCATGAAGCATCCTCTGCGCTACTGAAGTCCATCAACCACTACGATATTGCTGCAACTGTACTACTGCCCATGACACTGCCACTGCCACTGCTGCATCTGTACTATAGCTCCCTCTCAAGTGCTCCATCTGCTATTTTGCTAACACTGCATTTGCACTGCAAACCAGCTGCTGAGAGAAACAATTGAACTCTCCCATAACTGAACAAGTGTTCAGTGGATGTACCTTGGTGCTGAAGACTCTGACTACTGGTAACTATTGCGATGTCCCTCTGATGCACTGCGTTGCTGCTGCTCTGCACTGCGTAGCACCACTCTGCACTGTGCTGCTACTGCTACGCTGCTGCTACTCCAGAAATGAGCACTGCTACCCATTGCACTGTCGTCTCCGTCACTCCTCGGCTCTCACTGAAACTCCTTCATCTCGCTACTGCTCATATGGGCTCCTGTAGCAAGGTAATGATCGATGAGGTGGGATCCTCAAGGATCCTGCCCAACTGAAGTTCAAGGTGAACTACAACTTTATGTCACTCCACTTCTTACCAGGAGAAGCATGGCAACTCATAGTGAACTCATTCTGCTCGATCTTTGCGGTTTTAACTGTAGGATCGTGTTTCTCATCCTTGTTCTTTTTCTTCATAAAACACTATCATGCAAAGTGGCCTATCTCACGACATCAGAAGCACTTCACCTTCGAGACATCTCTCTTCTGTCTCTGTTGCTCTTGCTGCCCTTCAGATGCGAGGGCTGCATTCTCCTCCTCCTCTAGACCCTTAGATCCGCTCCCACTGTTGTCGTCAAGCTTGCACTTGACTAGATCTCTCCTCAACTCTTCCTCGTGAAGTGTTGACCACATCTGCTACCAACTAGGAAGTGTAGCCCTGCCCAAGATACTCTGGACAAAAACTTGCAACTCCATGACTGCGTTAAGGGCTAGCCTCACCATAGTCGTTGCAGTTGGGGTGGATCCCACGACTGCCAATTGGTCTCGAATCTTCTGAAGCCTCATAAGGAATGAAGCAATTCCCCCTTTTGCATATGGATCATGCGAAGCTTCTGCTCCAAGTATATCTTCCGCTATTCGGAAGTTCCTTCGTACAACAAAGACAAAGCTTCCCACATTTTCCTGGCGGTGTTCTTGCCAGCTAAATGAGAGACTATGTGATCCTTGACACCATCAAGGATTAGCCTCTTTCTCTTTTCCATATCGGACTTATACTTCTTAAGTTGATCCAGATTTGTAGGTACAACAACCACATTCGCCATGAACGTCTTGAGATCGAATTCATTTAGAAGGAATTGGATCCTTTCTTTCCAGATTGCATAGTTGGAGGAACCCTCCAACCGGTCCTGATCTCGAAGACCATGAGCTGCCATCTCAGTCGAACACTGTCGAACTGCTTCCTCTTTCTCACCCTCTACACAGCCTAGGCAGACTTACGCACTCCCTCTAGAGCTCGTAGATCTGTTGCCTGGATCTGCTACTGAGATCCTGGAAAAATGTTGAATTCCTCAACTTGGAACTCACTAAGGAAGAATTCCCCGCTATGTGCTTTTTCTTTCTTCTGACGCTTCTCTGCCCAACAACGACCTACAGAAAAACTGCGTCCCTCTAGCTCTACGTGAAGGCTCTGCATTGCTCCCTCTACCTCGGAAAAATTTCGAATCAGTTGTCCTACCTCTTTGTCGACTCACCCAGAGAGAGACAATCTCGAAAAAAAAACAACACTCCCAGCTAAAACTGTGCAATCCCTTTGGGGATTCGATTTGTTGCTGTTGCAGCAATTGGACCTTCACTTCAGATTCAGATCATCTCTTCTTGTTTCACATCAAACGCTCTAATTCCATGTGAAAATTTCTAGATCTGACAATCTTAGGAATCCTACTGCAACAACTGAGTGTACTTCTCCTATTATGTAAATTACTTTTACAGAATTAATTCAGACATGAATTATAGAAGTAACTAATGAAGTAGCCTACACTGAATAACATATGATTCCTAAACAAGGAAATTGAGAAAGAAATCAATCACACATAGGACACCTTTATTTTGGACTAAGTCCCCGGAAAAACCCAATGCGGGAAAACCGGTGCAACAGATCTGAGGGTTTGTATTATTAAGCAATAGAAAATCCTTAATACATCTCTTAATACTTCAAGGGGCTTTTAGTTACAAAGAGAAATACTGGCAGAAAGAAATTGTGAGAATCGCTCACTCAATCACTGGAAAATCTGGTTGATCTGTTCACTGGAAAAGCTGCCTCTGGAGGTCTCTACGTAGTGACTGCGTAGGCCCTACATCACCTCCTCTAGGCACTACATCTCCCCAAAAAAGGATCAATCTGACTCCTAGAATCACCGATTTGGGCCTCCCGGTCTCACACTCCAGCTCCTGGCTTTTGGATCTGATCTGATAGGTGAATCTTAGAAACCATCTGAACCTATGCGCAACCTCTGCGTAGTCCTGACTGGCTCTGCGCTAGCTCTGTTGGACATCTTCCTACCTCTCTCTTCTTATGATTTTCTAGCTGAGAAAATCTTTCTCTTCGCAATCTACTTTGCCCCTCACTGCACTGAATCACTTAAATTTGATCTTTGTCCGAGCACTGCTCCGTCAGAAGAATTCGATCTCAAGATTCACTCCGTGTGTGTCTTTCCAAATGACCCTCAAGTCTTCCTTTATAATCTTCTCGTTGAGAAATCAACGGCCGAGATTAGATCTCTAATCAACGACTTAAATTATAGCATGACTTGATCTTTGCTTTCTAGATCATTCTCACTCTCTTTTATTAATGTTCTTTAATTATTTAATTTCCCTAAGTTTCGACTTAGGGTCTCCATTAAAATAATTAATTATTTTAATAAAACATTAACCGAGTGGAATTTTCACAAACGATTTTTGGGTTCTTTGGAATACAAGTGTCTAAGCCTCTCCACAAAATTTGGGGCTTAGAGCACTTTCCGATGCGACAAAAATCAACATTCCCAGTCCCTAAGGGCAAAAATAAGACCCTAGTATGTCCTTCAATTAATAGGTGGCATGTGAATGATGATGAAATGGATGGAAATAGGGGTCTCAAGTCAAAATGCCAGGAGTACAAGGATAACAAAGATGTGGGATTTCCACATATTTGGTGTATAGATGTAGAAGGGAGCAATCATGGATACATGAGTTACCTCGACCTTTGTTTTCCCACCCCTCTTTACTTTCCTTTTGCCTCTTATTGAATTTTCTTAGTATTACTGCTCGGGGCTCCAAGAAACGAGAGCATGTTGTGAATTATGTATAGTAATTATTATGCCCTTAAGGTGAGACAGTTCATTGCCCACCAAGGATTGGGACGTGCATGGGTTCCTTAATGATGTGGGGGTGCTCATAGGCCCTAGGAACCAGGGCGATGGTCATAATGATAAGGGGTAGAGCTCATGTTTGGCTTTTTCCCACATGCTATATTGGATGTCTTGACCATCTTTTGCATTTTATGATCTTCTTTTTCTTTGTTTCTTGCATGTGGCCATAATATGCTTTTAACTTACTTCTAGCTGCATCAACCTCCAAGGCAACATTTGTAAGCTCGACCTAGATATGTGGACAAGGGGAGGGGGTTGTGCCAGTGCCTTGTGGACCTAGAGAAGGAAAGATGCAGGGATTGTAATGTGTGAAAGGGAGTGAAAAATGTGGAAAGGGAAAAAGGGACCACACTACCAAAATCGAGGTTTCCAAGTTGTGCCCCTCCTAAAGCCATGGGCCAATAGGGGAGGTCTTGCGAGAGTAAGAATGAAGATTAACCCCCCATTTAAGGTAAGGGAACAAAACACAGGTCAAAACCCCTCATTCTTCGAAGTTACCCTGTAATCCATGCCAGAGATGCTCAATGAAAAACAAGCATAAGCACCTGATTACACAATGAAAAACATACCTGTTGGGTCGGATTTTCCACCTTTTAACATATTCTCTCGACAAATGGACGAGGAAACATACAACTGATGCAGGGAGGGAGATAAAGCAACACATCACGACGACTATGGGTGACAATCAAGGGCTAGTAGTTGCTGGCTAGAAGAAGATGACCAGGAGAAAAGCTCTTCTAGAGGTACCCACTTTTGCTAGGCAACATCTGGCTCCAACTGAGACATGAGATCACCGTAGAGTGCATCATCCATGTACTCGCGTGGGGAGGTAATGAGAACTCCAGCAATCTCCTAGGACGTAGACATGTTTCTTGCACACCATATAACAATTATTGGAAGCATTTGCATTGGATGTGCTTTTGTCGCCCATGTTTTTCATCAAATAATAAATCCATATGTAAAAGTCTGTAGAAATTTCTATTTTCCCACCCCGGTTTTCAGTTTCACCTTATTTCTCCAAATAGTTAAATGCCCTTTCTCATAGCCTTACATTCAACAAGCTGGAAAATAAATATTTTCTGAAAACACAAATTTCGGAAAATTTTCACAGTGCTGGAAATTGCAGAAATAAAAATCAGCAGACTAAAACAGCCACACAAAACATTTTAACACTGTGATTTTTGGTCAACATGACCCTAGAAAAGCCCCCTACAACTCTTGGGGAAAACCAGTTCGAAAGCTTTTGTTTATTTTCTGAATATTGCTTTTACAGTGATGCAGAAATTTACACAGCAAAAAAATTACAGCAACTTCGAAACAGAACTTATCTCGAAAACCATGCCAAACTCCACCTAGGTTTCTATGCCCACAAAACAGAAAAATTACAGCAGAAATTACAGCCTTCAAAACTGTACGAACAGCCTCGAAAATAGTGCCGGAATGGCTATATGGCCTCTCTCAAAATCTACAGTTTTCTCTCTTCGAAATTCGTGCCCACTTGCCTTGAACTTTGTGCTCTGCCCTGCTGTACGGATTTGCTGAAAGTTAGTGCTGCTGCCCTCCTCCTTCTCACTGTTCAGAAAATTCCCTTCAGCTTTTTCCTTCTCCTTCTCTCAATCTACTCATGAAAGAATTAATGAATGAATGACCTTTTCTCTCATTTTCTTCCTTACATAGAACTCTAAGTGACTTTTGGGTTATCTCCAAATCCAATCGCTGAAATAGCTTTAGATATAGGGCTGAGATTAAATGCTCTTTTAAATCTCACTTTCTATTTTTTAATTCACCCCACTTTAATAAAGACCCACTTAGTCATTTATTTCCAAAGTCACGTTTCCTTTCTAATTTTACATTAACTTTATTAAAGTCACTTTAAAATTAGTCTTTAGTAACTTTTTCATTTAAAGTCACTTTTAAATTAGATTTTACTTTATAACTTTATAAAGCCACTTTAGGAGAAAAATTAAATTCTTTTGGACACTTTTCCCTAGGTCAAAGATCAAAGCCTTAGGGAACCACCTATCCTCCGGTAACCAAATTTCAACACTCCCTCTTACTGAGGAGGTGTTCCTCACCACACCCATCTTATCTCTGAAGTAGACATGCTTGCCCCGTGGTAAGGCTTTGGTAAGAATATCTGCAACCTGCTCATTAGTGGGAATATATTCGAGCTTCACAGCTCCCTTCTGCACATAGTCTCTGATGAAGTGGTATCTGATGCCGATATGCTTTGACCGATCATGAAATACTGGATTCACCGTGAGATTAATGCAACTCTGATTATCACAGTAAATCACTGAAGGTCTCAACGGCTGACCAAATAAGCCAAACAACATTTTGCGAAGCTAGATGGCCTCACAACTAGCTAGACTGGCTGCCATATACTCTACTTCTGCTAAACTCAATGCCACTGACTGCTGCTTCCGGCTGAACCACGACACCACTGCCGAACCCAACCCAAAACAGCACCCTGAAGTGTTCTTCCTATTAGAAGCACAACCTGCCCAATCAGAATCAATGTAACCTGCCAATCTCACTCCATCGCCCTGCGTATAATCCAGACCATACTCCACTATCCCCTGCAAGTATCGCAAAATGTGTTTTGCAGCAATCCAGTGAACCTTCCTATGCTCAACATAAACTGACTCATCGTGTTGACTGCAAAACATATATCTGGTCTAGTGTTGACCAAATACATGAAGGAACCAATCAACTGTCTGTACAATGTGGGATCCACCAACTCGGAATCCGAAGCATGAAGCTTCTTCCAGTTGGTGATCATCGGTGTCGACATGGGTCTACAATCCTCCATGTGGAATCTGCCAAGGATGTCCACAATATACTTCTCGTGCCCCAGGAAGAATGCCCCTCCTCCTGCCACACCTCCAAACCCAAAAAGTAATGCATCAAGCCGATGTCCTTCATCTCAAACTCTGACGCAAGATCTCTCTTGTAGTGCTCTATGAGTCTCTTTGCACCCGTAATGACCAAGTCATCCACATACAGCACCAGAATGAGAGGCTCCTCACCTATCACAATGAAGTATAAGTTCGGATCTGCCTCACTCTTTGTGAAACCGATCTCCTGCAAGTATGTATCTATCCTAGAGTAACAAGCTTTGGGAGCTTGCTTCAGGTCATAGAGGGCCTTCTTCAGTCTGCACACATGGGACTCCTTCCCATGCACCTCAAAGCCCTGTGGCTGCTCAATGTACACCTCCTCCTATATGAAGCCATTGAGAAATGCAGTCTTCACATCCATCTGGTGGATCTTCCAACCCATCTCTGCTGCTATCGATATAATGGAGCGAATCGAAGTATATTGAGCCACGGGAGCGAAGGTCTCCTCATAATCTACTCCCTCTACCTGGGAGAACCCTCTAGCCACAAAACTCGCGTTGAATTTCTCAATGCTGCCATCTGCAGCATGCTTTACCTTGTAAAGCCATCTGGAAGTCACCACGGATTTTCCTGCAGGCCTCGGCACCACCTCCCAAACATCATTCTTCATGATAGAAGAATACTCCTCCTGCATGGCCTCTCTTTAGACCTACTGGCTAGCTGCCTCCTCATAGCTAGAAGGCTCAGAGTCAATGATGTTGGCAACCATTGCCATATAGCTACAAAACCTCTCAGGTGGTCTGCTCTCTCTGACCGGCTCTTAGGCGCAGCAATAGATGTGGCCTCTCTCAAGGTATTCTGAAGCCACTTGGGCTTCCTCTTCCCTGAGCACACCTCTCCCTCTGGAGAATGAAACTCCTCCTCCTCATCAGAAGTCTGAACTCCTGATTGTCTGTCTACTGTCCTCCTGCCTGAACCTGAACCTGTAGACGCTGAAGTACCGTGTGAACTGTCCATCAGTGGACTCCCTAGTGAACTGCTCTGTGGACTGCTCTGCATGCTGCCCGAAGCACCACCCCTCTAACTTTGCGAGCCACTGCTCACTGACGGACCAGACATCGTCATGGATGTACCTCCGGATCCTCCTGATCCCTGCCCACTGGATCTCTGTGACTGACTCAATTGTTGCTGAGGGTCTGGCTGATCCAAATACTCTAACTCTTGTGACCTCCTGAAAGCCTGGTCCTCCTCGAATCTCACATCCCACCTGATAACAACTTTCCTCGAAGCAGGAATATAGACCCGAAAGGCTTTCGAGGTCACACTATAGCCCACAAAGATACCCTTCTCTGCGGTGGGCTCTAGCTTGGTCCTCTTCTCCTTGGGTACGTAGGAGTATGCAATACACCCAAAGATACGGAAGTGACCAACATCAGGCTTCTTCCCAGAAAAAGCCTCCTCTGGAGTCACATGCCCCAAGGCACGATGCGGACTCCTGTTCTACAAGTATACAGCAGTATTGCAGGCCCCTGCCCACAAAAACAAAGGTAACCCCTGATCATGTAACATGTCTTTGGCAGCCCCAATGATGGATCTGTTCTTCCTCTCTGCAACCCCGTTCTGCTAGGGGTTGTAAGGAACTGTGAACTCCCTCCTAATGCCTGCCTCTGCACAATACTCAACAAACTCTCCAAGGGTGTACTCACCTCCATTGTCCGACCTCAGGGACTTGATCTTCCAACCTGTCTATGTCTCCACAAGAGCTCTAAACTCCTGTAACCGCTTGAAGACCTAACTCTTGGTCTTCAAGAAATAAATCCAGGTCCTCCTGGAGTGATCATCAATGAATAACACATAATACTCATATCCACTCAAGGAAACATGAGACATCCGACCGCTCATCGGAATCAAATCAAGTATCCCAGTCGCTCTACTGTCACGTCTGGGAAAAGGGGATTTGGCAAACTTGCCCATCGCACATCCTCTGCATGTATCAATGTGATCAGTACCGAAATCTGGCACACCTGTAGTGATCTCCCACAATGTCCTCAAGGCTCCATGATACATGTGCCCCATCCTGCGGTGCCAAATCTCACACAGCTCAGAACTGCTAGCTCTGTTGTCGGTGCTACTGCTCAATGCCATAAGGGGCTGAAATGAAAACTTGTACACCTTTGCATGGCGTACACCTATCACTCTAGCTGACTCAGCTGGAGTACCCCTGGGATATATCAGCACCTGTCCTCTCCTGAACAATATCTCATACCCTCTGTCCTCCAATGCTGAGACGGATATGAGGTTCTTCCTCATCCCTGGCACATATAAAGCATTTGACACCTTCAAGGGAGGTTTGGGTTCCCTATCAAATGTCAGTGTCCCCACACCGACTGCTCTAACAACTCTGTCATCACTGAGTACTACCTCTATATTAGTGCCACTCTTTGAAATCTCTGAGAAGTACTCACGGACTCCTGTCATATGACGTGAAGCCCCACTGTCCACATACCAGATACCCGAAGATGCTCCACTAGTCGAGGGAAATGCATGCTCCCTCTGAACCTCTGTGGCAGGTGATCCTGCACTAGTGGACTCACAAGCACTAAACCCAAACTCTCGGTCAAATCTATCTGAAAAGTCCTCAATCTCTGCTAATGCTGCCATGGTCTGGTTCTTCCCTTTCTTCTTCTTCTCCGGACACACAACTGCATAGTGTCCCATCTTCTGACAACTCCAACACTTCACTTTGGTGTAGTCCTTCTGCGTGTTCTCCTGTTTACCTTTGCCTTTGCCCCCACCACCACTTGTGGAAGCATGCTTCTTACCTTGCCTCTTGCCTCCGGCCAACAATGCTACATCCTCATCCTGCTCAACTCGCTTGGCTGCCCCAAGCTGAGTCTTTCTGATCTCTGTTTGAATGCAATCATCCCAAAACCTCTCCCATGTGGGAAGGGTCTCACGTGCACAAACCCCATCAGCAAAATTCAGCCATGAAGTAGGAAGGCCATTCACTGCAATCCGCACCAACTCAGTTTTTGGAATGACCTCTCCCACTGCTGCCAATGCATCTCTCACATTTGTTATCTTTGTGAGATAACCAGTTGCACTATCATTCTTCCCCATCTTAATGGTCTTCAACTTCTCCCTTAGGACCATCTTTTTGTTTTCATTGGTACTCTGGTAGAGATTGGTCAAGGCAGACCACATCTCATGAGCATGTCTCTTTCCTTTCACATGAGGAATCACATGGTCTTTAATACCATCCAGAATCAACCTTTTTCCCTTGTTATTCTTTTTATTAAATGCTGCCAACTGAACAGCATCAGTAGGCACATTAACAGGCTGCTGTTGGGTATGAACCATGATATTCGAGACTTCTCCCTCCTCAAAGATGCTTTGCATTCTTTCTCTCCAAACGTTGTAATTACTATGCCCATCCAACCTATCTTCCACCCTCAATCCCAATGACATCCTTGTTGTCCTAAAAACTGAAAATAGCATTGCTGTAGGAAAGATAAAATTTTTGTGTGTGAAAAATCAGTTTGCTGGAATTTTCTGAGTGAAAAATCAGCAACCTGTAATTTTTCTCTTTGTTGTCCCAAACTGCACTTTTAGCACCCAAGCTCCGATACCATGTAAAAATTTCTATTTTCCCAACCCGGTTTTCAGTTTCACCTTATTTCTCCAAATAGTTAAATGCCCTTTACCATAGCCTTACATTCAATAAGTTGAAAAATAAATATTTTCTGAAAACACAAATTTTGGAAAATTTTCACAGTTCTGGAAATTGCAGAAATAAAAATTAGCAGACTAAAACGGCCACACAAAACATTTTAACATTGATTTTTGGTCAACATGACCCTGGAAAAACCTCCTAAGACTCTTGGGGAAAACCAGTTCGAAAGCTTCTCTTTATTTTCTGAATATTGTTTTTACAGTGATGCAGAAATTTACACAGAAAACAATTACAACTTTGAAACAGAACTTATCTCGAAAACCGTGTCAAACTCCACCTCGGTTTTCGTGCTCACAAAACAGAAAAATTACAACAGAAATTACAACCTTCAAAACTGTATGAACAACCTCGAAAACAGTGTCGAAATGTGTAAATTTTTGTAGATGTTCTATGCTAGTAGCAATTTCACTTTTCTTCGGCAATCATACAAGTAGGTAAGCAAAATGCAGATAGAGCATATAAGTAGATCTTACAGAAGACAAATCAGAAACAGGAAAAATGTGTGTGTTCGTTTCGGCGGTCAACAGGATGCTTCAACCAGCAAAGTCTCCTTTGGTCAGCCAGCCCAGCATGTGTCACAACAACCCTCCAACCAGTAGATGAGTCAACCCAAGTCAACTCTGCAAAAGTCAACGCTGTCCTGAAAAGTCAACGCAGGGGCAGCAAGCTAAAAGTCAACGCAACAGCAAAACGGTCAACCCTTTGACCTCGATTTTTGTGCCAGGTAGTACGGCCTTCAAAAATCGAACCTTCCACAAGTTTTCAGCTTGTTTGGACCATGCGTTGACCAAAGTCAACGCTGGTCAAACTTACAGCGAAACCCTAGCAGCAGAAAATCGGACTGCAGCTCAGCTGTACGGTCTGTCCTCTTCGTCCTTCACACGTGTGGATTAAACTCGTCCTTCTTGGTAGCTCGTACTCCTTGATGAGAGAGGAAGATGTGAGTTGTGATGATGATGAAAATCTCTCCAACTTTTCCTGTATATATATCCATCATGAGGGTGTGTGACACATCTGCTGGGCATGCGAGCCTACATTACAAGACTGGCCGACCTTGCACATATAATTTATTGAAAATAATAAATTCAAAATATAAGTTTTGCTCATCGGATTAAGACATATTTTATATGGATTTTACACCTCTCACAAAGAGGAATCCAACAAAAATATTAGCCTCTTAATCTGAGCATCTTAATATGGAGTTTGGACCTAGTTGTCCAAATTTAACACTCCCTCTCAACTAGGGAGAACTCTATCTATTAGTGCAATCAACATCGTGCGTCATCCCGCCGAAACTTGCTTTGCTGGCTTCTTTATTTCAGAACAGAAATGGGTCAGTTACAAAGACATCATCCCCCGACTGACATAGTCAGTCCAGAGGTCCCAGACCTCACAAATCTTGATCCCAGATCAAGTGGTTGGACCGTGCCATCCTAGATAGAGAGTACGGCAATCTCTGATGCGTCCATCAGTCTTTGCTAATAGTCTCTAACTTTTCCACACCTCATTGGCCAAATGAGAGGTACTTCCCATGAGCCCCGAACTCAATGGGTAGGATGCATACGGGGCACAGAAAATGAGAGGTGAACCAACTCAAAATCACAACGGTGGGGTCCAAGCACACCACCAAGGTTGGCAAGCCTAGCCTTGTGGTTGCCCATAGCTCCAAGAAGCTCTCCCCAAAGCCCACCAGAGCTCCCAGAGCTCATCGTCCAACAGGACCCACATCATAGGGTCTTTCCACGATTCCAAGATTCTCACGGAAGGTTAGGAACATGACCTTCCCCAAGGGCATTGTGAGAATATCTGCGACCTGCTCATCAGTTCCTATATGATTGAGCCTTACGGCGCCTCGCTGTACCATATCCCAGATAAAGTGGTACCAGCCATCAACATGCTTGGATCAATCATGGAACCCGGGATTCTATGACAAATGAATCCCCCTCTGGTTATCACAAAGGATAACGGTGGCATCTAGCACATGCTCGAACAACTCTCAAGGAGCTTTCGCAACCAAGTGACTTCACAACAGGCCATACATGTTACAATGTATTTGGCCTCAGCGGTGCTCAAGACTGCCGACTTTAGATTCCTGCCCGAAGCAGATCTTCATGTGAAGTAGCATCCAGATGTGCTCTTGCGATCCACCACTCTGCCAGCCCAATCGGCATCAGTATATCCACGGAGTGTCATACTCCTGGCAGTGTATCTCAGCCCATGGTCTGTCGTGCCTCAGAGATATCTCAAGAGTTTCGTGGCACCAACCCAGTGAATGTTATGATCAACCATGTGTTGACTCAAAGTGTTCACTGCACAGCATATGTTCGAACAAGTGTTCATTGAGAACATCAGGGTCCTTATGAGTTAACGATACTCAGTAGGACGGGCCCAGCAACGTTGCTCCTCAACTTCTTAAAGTTGAGTTCCATCGGTGTCGACACGGACTTACAGTCAACCATTCCAAATCTTTTCAGAAGCTTCACAATATATTTTCCTTGAGAAAGGAAAATCTCTCCAGGTCTCTGCCAGACCTCCAGGCCTAGTAAATAGTGCATCAGTCCTAGGTCCTTCATCTCGAATTCAGCTGCAAGCTCCCTCTCACATTAATGAATGAGAGGGTCATCACCAGTCAGGAAGAGGTCATCCACATATAGTACTAGAATGAGAGGCTTCTCTTTCACAACCTTGAAGTATAGGTTCGGATCAGCATTACTTCGAGTGAAGCCCAGCTTCATCAAGTAACTATCCATCCTTTCGTACCAAGCTCCGGGTGCTTGCTTTAACCCATAGAGGGCTTTCTTCAACCTGCAGACATAAGTGTCTTGATCTTGAACTTCAAATCTCAGAGGTTGTTCCACATACACCTCTTCCTTTATTGTACCATGCAGAAAAGCGGTCTGGACATCCATCTGATGAAGACTCCATCCTTGCGTAGCAGCAAGGGCTATGATTGATCGGATGGTGGTATATCGTGCCACAGGTGCAAATATATCATCATAGTCAATTCCTTCCTTTTGAGAGAAGCCACGGGCAACAAACCTTGCCTTAAACTTTTCAGCACTCCCATCAGATCCATGTTTGATTTTGTAGAGCCATTCCGCGGTGACAACAGATTTGTCCTTCGGTCTCGAGACCATATCCCAGACATCATTCTTCATAATAGACTCATATTCTTCATGCATAGCATCCTTCCAGACTTGATGCTTGATGGCTTCCTCAAAAGATCCAGGTTCAGATTGTACAATAGTATTCATGGCAGCTAGATACCCTTGGTATCTACACGGCTTATCTCTACTTCCCTTTGACCAGGTACATAGACTCTATATGCCTTAGAAGTCTCACTGTAGCCCACAAACATTCCTTTCTTCCCAGTAGCATCCAACTTACTTCTCTTTTTCTTTCGGCACATGAAAATAGACGGGACATCCAAAAATTCTAAAATGTGAGACATCAGGTTTCTTACCAGAGAAAACCTCTTCGGGAGTTTTGGAGTCCAAAGCGGAATGAGGGCATCGGTTTTGAATGTACACAGCAGTATTTGCAGCTTCTCCCCACAGAAACTTTGGTAGACCCTGGTCATCAGTAAATGTCATATAGTAAGAACATCCCCCCATGGATGTTACAGGCAACATACCAGAAAGATCAGAATGGACCAGTTGCAATATCTCAGATGTCTTTGTGACACTTGAGGGAAAAAGGTCCCCTTGTTATGTTATATTCTTCAGCACAGGCCTTACATACACCTTCCTTGCTTCGGGAAGGGCTTTCCAAATCTTCGGTGCCATAGTTCGGTTTGTCGGATAGTATCACAAGTCATAGCTCCCAACGGACTCCCTCCAACCTGATAGAGTGTACCAACCCTAGAACCAATTGAGATAGCTTCCTTGAAGCTCTTCTTCCACATGAGTACCTTTCCATTAGAGAAAGTAACGTTGAATCCTTTGTCTTCCATGGCAGATACAGACACAAGATTCTTCTTCAATTTGGGTACATAGAGTACATCTTGCAAATGGAGGACTTGTCCTTGGGACAAGTGGAGGGTCACAGTCCCGGTCCCTTTCACAGGATAAGTGGTATTATCCCCAAGGATAATTTCTAGATTAGTATCCCTTTCAACCATGTCAGAAAGTGCTTCCTTGAATCCGGTGATATGTCTTGAGGCCCCACTATCAATTAGCCAGACATCCATCGTGTCGGGCAGAGATGCAGCTGAGAGAGCAGATACCAGAATATACTCATTTCTTTTATCAACAACATTAGACTCCTCATACCTGGTATTTCTGGACCTCTTAGAAGGTTGATTGTTTCCTCCAAAGTGAGCCTTCCTCTTTCCTTTGGATTTGTCATTTCTTTGATTCCCATTCCTTCGGTTGTTGTTGTTATCGTCACTATCGTGAGAATCCTCCTTGAAGGGGCATTCTCTAGCATAGTGTCCAGGCCTATGGCAGGTGAAACATTTACCCTTCTTCTCTTGAGTCTTTGTCCTTCTTTTGTCCTTAGAACCACCAGAGTTCTTCTTTCGGGAATGAGCACCATAGGCAGCATTTCTTTCATTATCAAATTCCCTCATCCTTGTTTCTTCTTGCATACATCTTGACAGAAGCTCATCAAAGTTAGGAATGGTATTATTGTTGAGAATAGTAGTTGTGAATACTTGCCATTCATATGGAAGTCCTCCAAGTGCGGTGAGAACCATCTCACGATCAGCTATTATCTCCCCAATAGCTATCAGATTGTTCCTGGTTTCGGTCAACTTCAGAAAGAAAGTTTGAACAGACTCATCTCGGCCCTTCTTCATATTCTTCAACTTGTTCTTGAGGAATAGCACTTGGTTCACATTGTTTACTTGAAACATAAGTATCAATTTGTCATACATCTCCTGGGATGTGCCTAGTTCAGATATGTAGGCAACCAGACTCTTATTTATGGATTCCCTGATCAGGAACTTTGCTTTGATTTCTCCCTTCTTATACTTGTTTCTAACAGCAGCAGAGGCATTGGATGGAGGTTCTTGAATCCTTCCTTTCACATGATCCAAGAGATCATGATCTTCTAATTTGAGATCTAATATCATCTTCCAGGGATGGAAGTCATCACTTCCAGTCAGCTTGTCATTCTCCTTGAATTCAAGACTAGTGGAACCCATTTCCTTCGATGATGATTGCTATAGATTGAGTTTGTCTTCACCTCACCTCTGATACCATGTAAAGTTTTGTAGATGTTCTATGCTAGTAGCAATTTCACTTTTCTTTCAGCAATCATACAAGTAGTAAAGCAAAATGCAGATAGAACATATAAGTAGATCTTACAGAAGACAAATCAGAAACAGGAAAAATGTGTGTGTTCGTTTCGGCGGTCAACAGGATGCTTCAACCAACAAAGTCTCCTTTGGTCAGCCAGCCCAGCATGTGTCACAACAACCCTCCAATCAGTAGATGAGTCAACCCAAGTCAACTCTGCAAAAGTCAACGTTGTCCTGAAAAGTCAACGCAGGGGCAGCAAGCTAAAAGTCAACGCAGCAGCAAAATGGTCAACCCTTTGACCTCGATTTTTGTGCCAGGTAGTACGGCCTTCATAAATCGAACCTTCCACCAATTTTCAGCTTGTTTGGACCAAGCGTTGACCAAAGTCAACGCTGGTCAAAGTTACTGCGAAACCCTAGCAGCAGCACATCCGTACTTCAGCTTGACCGTACAGTTTGTCCTCTTCGTCCTTCACACGTGTGGATTAAATTCGTCCTTCTTGGTAGCTCGTATTCCTAGATGAGAGAGGAAGATGTGAGTTGTGATGATGATAAAAATCTCTCCAACTTTTCCTGTATATATATCCATCATGAGGGTGTGTGACACATCTGTTGGGCATGCGAGCCTACATTACAAAACTGGCCGACCTTGCACATATAATTTATTGAAAATAATAAATTCAAAATATAATTTCTGCTCATCGGATTAAGACATATTTTATATGGATTTTACACCTCTCACAAAGAGGAATCCAACAAAAATATTAGCCTCTTAATCTGAGCATCTTAATATGGAGTTTGGACCTAGTTGTCCAAATTTAACAAAATGGCTATACGGCCTCCCTCGAAATCTGCAGTTTTCTATCCTCGAAATTCGTGCCCACTTGCCTCGAACTTCGTGCTCTGCCATGCTGTACGGATTTGCTGAAAGTTAATGCTATTGCCCTCCTTCTTCTCACTGCTCAGAAAATTCTCTTCAGCTTTCTCCTTCTCCTTCTCTCAATCTGCTCATGAAAGAATGAATGAATGAATGACCTTTTCTCTCCTTTTCCTCCTTAAATAGAACTCTAAGTGACTTTTGTGTTATCCCCAAATCCAATGGCTGAAATAGCTTTAGATCTAAGACTGAGATTAAATGCTCTTTTAAATCTCACTTTTTATTTTTTAATTCACCCCACTTTAATAAAGACCCACTTAGTCATTTATTTTCAAAGTCACTTTTCCTTTCTAATTTTACATTAACTTTATTAAAGTCACTTTAAAATTAGACTTTAGTAACTTTTTCACTTAAAGTCACTTTTAAATTAGATTTTACTTTATAACTTTATAAAGCCACTTTAGGAGAAAAATTAAATTCTTTTGGACACTTTTCCCTCGGCCAAAGATCAAAGCCTTAGGGAACCACCTGTCCTCTAGTAACCAAATTTCAACAAAATCAATCTATCCTATGATGCAAGACAAATCTATAATGCAATCTACTCTAATGTGAGAACATAATATGATGATAGTAGCTATGTAGACATAATATGCAATGAACCTACACTACCATGCATGCTATATTATGCAAGAGATAAGTATAGTCATGCAACCAATGTAACCAACATATTATTAGATCCATACCATTCGTCCTGTCCTTATGATCAATCATGAGATAAATCCAAGAGCAAGAATAATGGTAATCATAGGAAGAATAACAAGGGTGGGAGGTGGGAAAATAAGAAAACCATACATCATGGAAGTGGATAGTGGATGAAGGGAACGAATCCAACTTGCACCATCTAATCTTTTTTTGTAAACATCGACTGGAAGATCCAACTATCAAGCTCATGAAATTCCTTTCAAGAGTTGCCTCGTGCACATCATTCTCATCATTGTCATTAAAAACATCCTGGGCGTGATGTGATGAGGAAGATGTGGGAATGATGAGGTCATCACCAGTGTCATATATTGGATCATTGTCAAAACGATGACCACTTTCCATATGCCCCTTCTATATGTAGGAATTCAGAAATATCAACATCATGTGGATCTCAGTTGAACATTAGATGAATATCTAACAAGAATTTGGTTGGGTTTTCCCCCTTGTGGGGTTTTGCCCTGGTCTCTAACCTAAATCCTGTTGTCTCTATTGTGTATGATTTTCTTTTGTTGTTCCTTATTTTTTCGCTGCATTATTGATGTTATTGTTCTCTCTACATAACTGCTAATGATGATATGATGTTGTGGGGTGAATGTAATGTGAAAACGTTGAAAAAGTCTAAAATTGCAATTTTCTATGGCAAAGAACAATCTAGCCCTAAAAATTAACATGGAAATAGAGTTGGGATGAAGAAAAGTCATTAAGATCACCTTGTGAAGATACCTATGATGGATTTCTTGAGCAAGTAGAGTGAAAGGGATGAAGATGTCAAAGACTAAAACAATGCTAGGGTTTGAAGGACATCCTAGGGAGTCATTTTTGTTCTTACAAATAAAGGTTATGGTTTGGGAGAAACCCTTGGATTTGGCCTTGGATATTTAGAAGGCTTAGATTCTATAGCATTGGAACCCTAGTGTGGTTTAGAATTTATATGATATGATCAGTGAGAAGCTATTGAGTTATTCAAGGGGTAGATTTAATACTTGTAACCCTAGAAGGGCTAGTCTCTCAACAGGAGATGGTATGATCCAGATCCTATAGTTATCTTGAACATTGATAACCAGGCTTGGAAGGATCTAGAATGAGAATACAGGTGGTGCTCAGGAGGATGCATTTCTTCTGAAGACAACATTGACATATGGTTGATGAAAAATGGTGCCTCATGGCCAGAAGGAGGCAAGATCAAGAGGGAGTTGATAGCTTCCTATAATCCTCATTAAATATCAATACTTTCAAATCTTATGTTATTTGTTTGTTTAATACATTTTCTTAGACTATTGTTTATTCTTCTTGCATGATTTTTTGAATGCTTCTTCCACTAACTTCTTGGATGAGGATGTGATTCATCTTGAGGATCATCAAGATCCAGAGTAATGTCGGAAGAGTTAGCTCCAAGAGGGGCCTGGTGCATGAAAATGAACGAGCCACTCTCATATCTAAAGAAGAAAGACACCCCTACCTTATCATCAGGTACACTCTTGCTCTGGTTCTAGGGTCTACAGGTACATCAGATGAATGTAAGGACCTAGTCCTGAATACCAAGTTTGAGGAGGATGCAAAAACATCCCATGATTAGAGTGGCGCTTGAAATGGACAAGAACTCAGATCTTGGAGAAAGGATTGCAGTCTTCCAGGCTAATGATTATGACTGAAGAGGCTTCACATTTAGAGGGAGTAGATGAATGCAATAGTTTGATGCGATGATGAGAGTAATGTGTCCTTCATGCAAGGACCATTCTAGTTGACAGATGCAGTAGTGTCAAATGCTTCCGCGATATTGAGTTCAATAGTGATAAGGAACATGCTCTCAGAGGGAGAAGACTATGATAAGATCCTAGCACTTGTTGCCAAATGTACTATTATCAGATGTATGTGAAATTGGCTTCCTCCATGATGTATTTAAGGAAGAAGCATTCTTAATTACAGATTGAAGAAAGTCCCATATTGATTCAAGCAAGTTCCCTAGACTTGGCATGCTTGGAATGTTGGACATCTGATGTGGACTCCAACCTCTCTTCATGACTGAAGGTATGTCTTTGATCATGATGTTTGGCTTTATATATGCTACCAATTTATTTTTGATAAGATCAGATAATCTCCTTGTTCAAGTGCCAAAGGGAACTGACCTTTGATCCCTGATGATCAACGACTTGAGATTAGAAATGTAACAGAAAGATGATGAGGACTTCCTTGCTAAGGGAAGTATGCTATTAGAGACTTTGGCGTGATAAATATCATTGAAGCAGTTGAAAGAGCCTCCTCTTCAGATTTAGATTGGATGGATCCTATGATGAGCTAGCATTCAGATGGATCTTTTCTTTGCATCGTGTACTCTAAGACAGATAGAGTCGAGACATGTATATTGGGTTGCTGTGAAACATGTGCTGAGATATCTACATGAAACTATTAATCATGGACGGAGATAAATTGTCAGACTTCATGGATACATAGATGCGACCTAAGGTTGAAAATGTTGTTGATAGGAAAAGCACATTTGGGTGTTGCTTTAGCTTGGGGTTTACCATGATTTCCTGGAAGAACAGGAAGTAGAAGTTTGTTGCTTTGGGTACATTAGAGGCATAGTATAGTCTTGATAGCATGAATAGCTCTAAGGCAGTGTGGCTGAGAAAGCTCTTTGGGGAGTTGTTTGAGCATGTGCTGGATATGGTTGTGATATACCGTGACAATAAAAGTGGGATCCGACTTTCAAAGAATCCTGTGTTTCATGATAGGTCCAAGCACATTGAGATTAAGTATCACTATATTTGGGATATGGTGCAAAAAGGAGTAGTAAGGCTCAAGCACATCTAATGAGAAAATAGTTGACATTCTTACTAAGCCTTTGTCGAAAGGGAAGTTCTTGGTCTTCAAAGAGCAGCTTGGACTGGTAGATGTGACCGTTCTAAGAATGGGTCACGACTGATCACGAACACTGAGCTATGCTCTTCCCCCTTGTCTTTTGAATTCCATTAAATCTTTTTTTGGGGGGGGAACAGAGCCAGGGAGCTCTAGGGGTTGAGGGAACATTAGACAATAGGATGTGTTTGATCCTTACCAAAAATGGTAAGTGGTGTCTCTCCTATTGTCAAAGTAAGGCGTGTGTGATCCTTGTTACTTGTGACATGTGTGTATCTGCGCCTATCATCAAGTATGGGTATTAACCGAGTATACCCTAGTATGCATCCTACCCACAAGTTGGGCTTGTTGGGATTGCCACTCATCTAGCCAGTGAGTGAGGAGACTTAGGTCGGAAGATCTTTACCTATGGCAGACATGTCTGGTAAATTGATCTCCCTATGTTTGGGATGCATGGTGTTCAAACCACTTGATCACTAAGAATCAAGTTGGGTGACATAGGGTTTGGAAGGTCTTTGTCACAAATCGATCTCACCTATTGTCGAAGATATAGGGTTGGAAGATCTTTACCCTAGTGGTAAATTGATCTCCCCTATTACCTAGATGGATTTTTGATCAACTTGTTGGACATGGGGTTAGAAGATCTTTGTCAGCTATGGAAAATGGATCTCCCCTATTGTCTTTGATACAGGGTTGGAAAATATTTACCCTAGTGGTATATTGAATTCCCCTATGGTGATTCTTCTTCTTTAGATCAGGATATCATTGTTCAACTGAGATGAAGGTCATGGAACTTGAACTAGAGACCAACAGGGTTTGGAGGATCTTTAGCCTCATGGTAAATCGATCTCCCCTACCATCGGTTATGGATTATCCTTCTTCAATGAGATGAGACAAGTCGAGACATGGTCTCCTGAGATGAGACACATGGTACAACCAAAAATTCCTCCCTAGATGAGAGGGAGTGTTGAAAATTGGGGTAGCTAGAGGATGAATTTCCCCATAGGAACCCATCTACCCTAAAAGATGCCCATGTTACCCAAAAAGAGAATTCAAAATTGGATAAAGAAATATTATTATTAATGTGCTGGACACTCTCCTCATTATCATTTAATGTGGCGCAAATCATTAAGGCATGTGGAAAATATATTTAATATTATTATAAGCAAGTTTGAATTTAAAGTAATACCCTCCAAAATTAATAAGTCAGCCTGTCCAAAGGTGGTGACCCTTTGCTCAAAGGATTAACTATAAATACCTGTCAAAATTCCTCCATTTGACACATACAATTCAAATTTCTGAGGTATAGGATCTTTGTGGCTTGCATTGTGCCTCACATTACTTCCGTGGTTCGTATTTACTTCCTTGTGGCTCAATATATTCATTGTGGTTTGCATACGGCTTGCATATACTCTTTATGGCTCGCATATATTTCTCTATGGCTCACACTGTTTCTCTAAGGCTTGATGATATTCTCTGTGGGTCGCACTATATCTCTGAGGCTCACACTGTTTCTCTTAGGCTCGATTATATTCTCTGTGGCTTGCACTGTTTCTTTGAGGATCGATTATTGTTAATTTTGGGAAACTAGATCCAAACTCCATGTTGCACTACTCATATGACGATGGTCATATTTTTGTTGGATTCCTCTTTCGGAGAGGTGCAAGATTGATCTAAAGATCACCTTGATCGGATGAGCAGAACATTTATTTTGAATTTGTTTTCCACATGTGCAAGGTTGACCAGATTTGTCCCACATGCCTAATAGATGTGTCACACACCCTCATTGATGAATATAAATTGGAGAGACTTGGAGGTAATTTTATCATCATCTCATCACACATTCTCTCATTGTGATCTAATTGGTTTGATAGCCTTTGGAGGCCTTTTTCCCTTCACACGTGTGGAGCGAAACTGTTGTTTTCTGCGCTGATCTGTTTAGGGCTTTCTACTGTAGTGTTGACCGTGGTAAACCCTTGGTCGTTTGACCTCAAAACTCTACAGAAAATCCGATTTTAGGAGGCCGTATAGCTTATCGAGGAATTTCGGGCTATTTGACCAAAGCCCTAGTTTGTTGCGTTGAATTTTCTGCTGCTACCTGCGTTGACTTTTCTGCATTGTCCCTGGTTTGACTTGCATTGACTTGTGATGAGCTGTCTTTTAGGGCTGTGGGTGTGACACGTGAAGTGCTAGCTAACCAAGAAAGACTTTGTTGGTTGAAGCATCCTGTTGACCGTCGTAACGCAACAATATCTCATATCTTTGCTGGACAAAAGGAATTGTAAATCTGATCTATATTTGACTTGTCTTCTATTGATCTATTATTGTGTTCTATCAACATTTTTCTTTTATGTTTATGTGATTGCTATTTTGTATTAGGCCTAAGAAAGATTGAAGTAAAAGTGCATCTAGCATAGAACACCATTGTTATCTAAATTTAAAATGGAATCAGAGCTGAGGTGAAGACAAAGTCCAAGAGTCCTAGCTGGTGTTAGAAGCAATCTCTGAAGGAAGAAATCCCGTCAAGGACAAATGGCCTCCTCAACCTACAATGATTTCAAGGCTAATGATAAATTGACTGATAAGTCTGATTATCATGCATGGAAGATGTCCTTGGATTTGGTGTTAGAAGATCAAGATGTCATGGACTATGTACAGGGGAAGATCCAAGAGCCTCCATCAAATGCAACTAATGCCACGAAGACGAAGTATAGAAAAGGGGAAATCAAAGCAAAGATGATTATCCGAGATTCTATTCATAAGCACTTGGTTGCTTACATTTATGAGCTGAAGACATCTAAGGAGATGTATGATAAGCTGGTGAGCATGTTCAGGGCTAGCAATGCTAATCAAATCCTCTTCTTCAAGAATCAATTGAAGAATATCAAGAAGGGTAAGGATGAATCTATTCAATCCTATTTTATGAGGCTCACTGAAATCAGGAATAACCTCCTAGCTATTGGGGAAGAAATATCTGATCGAGAGATGGTTCTTATTACAGTTGGAGGTCTCCCCCATGATTGGCATGTATTCAATACCACTATTCTCAATAATAATGTGATTCCTGATTTTGATGAAATATTGACGAGATGCACTCAAGAGGAAACAAGAATGGAGTATGCCTGTAATGGTAATGGAAGTGACCCCACTGCCTTCGCCGCTCATGCAAAGATGAAGAACCACGGTGGCTCGAGAAATCAAAACCATGGTAGAACAGGGCCCAAAGGAAGGAAGGGAAGATGTTACACTTGTAACAAGACCAGTCACTATGCAAGAGAGTGCCCTAATAGAAGGGACTCTCCCAAGGATGATGACAACAAGAACTCGAGAAGGAATGGTAGGAACAACAAGTTCCAAGGAAAAAGGAAGGCTCCCTCTGATTGTAGTGGAAATGGGCAACCTTTCAATAGGTCAAGAAATTCTAGGTACGATGAGTCTAATGTTGTTGATAATAAGAGAAATGAATTTATTCTTGTATTTGCCTCTCTGCTACATCTCCACCCGACACCCTGGATGTTTGGTTGATTGATAGTGGTGCTTCAAGGCACCTCACTAGTTATAAAGAAGCCATTTCTAGTTTGGTTGAGAAGGATACTAATCTGGAAATTATCCTTGAAGATAATGCCACCTATCCCGTGAAAGGGACAGGGACTGTGACCCTCCATCTATCTCAAGGTCAAGTCCTCCGATTACAAGATGTGTTGTACGTACCTGATTTAAAGAAGAACCTTGTATCTATTTTGACAATGGAAGACAAAGGGTTCAAGGTGGAATTCGTTGATGGAAAGGTACTTATCTGGAAGAAGAACTTCAAGGAAGCTCTTTCTATTGGTTTTAGAGTTGATACACTCCACCAGGTTGGAGGAAGTCCATTGGGGGCTATGACATGTGATACAACTCTTCAAACAGAGTTATGGCACCGGAGGCTTACTCACCTTCATTACAAATCCCTTCCCGAAGCAAGGAAGGTGGTGACAGGGATGCCCGAATTTAGAGATGATCATGAAGGTATATGTCAGGGTTGTGTCGAAGGGAAGCATACAAGGGGACCATTCCCCTCTAGTGTCACAGAGACAACTGATATCTTGTAGTTGATACATTGTGACTTATCTGGTATACTGCCTGTGACATCCTTGGGAGGATGTTCCTATTACATGACTTTTACAGATGACTCTCCCGCAAGACCTGGATATATTTTTTGAAGAAGAAGGACAAAGCACTCAAATGGTTCCGTACCTTCAAGGCCTTGGTGGAAAATCAAACCGGGAAGAAAATCAAAGTTTTGAGGACCGACAATGGGACTGAGTATGAGTCAAATGAGTTTAATGACTTTTGTAGAGAAGCTGACATTAAGAGGGAGACCAGAACTGCGTATACTCCTGAGAAAAATGGTGCTGCTGAAAGAAAAAATAGGACCATTGTGGAAGTTGCCCGTGCCATGCTATGTGAGCAAGGTCTTCCGAAGTTTCTATGGGGAGAATCTGCGAACACTGTTGTGTATGTTCAAAATAGATGCCCACATTTCGCTCTGGACTCCAAAACTCCCGAAGAAGTCTTCTCTAGTATGAAACTTGATGTTTCTCATTTTAGAGTTTTTGGTTGTCCAATTTACTTTCATGTGCCGAAAGAAAAGAGAAGCAACCTGGATACTTCTATAAAGAAGGGAATGTTTGTGGGCTACAGTGAAACATCGAAGGCATATAGAATCTATGTGCCTGGTCAAAGAGAAGTGGAGATATGCCACGATGTCACCTTCGATGAAGATGTTGCCCTCAAGAAGGTGAGAAATCTACCTAGCTCCAAGGAAGACAAAGAAGATGAAGAAGCAGGGAAGCTGGAAGAGCCGAAGGATGCCCGATGTTGAAGGACCTATGGATCCCATTGATCCTTGAAGTAAGATAAGACCCTCATGGCTTAGGGATACTCTTGAAGATGCCGAGAGACATATTAACCCAAGGGGGACATTCCATGAAAGCAAGAAGCCGAAGAGATAACAAGGGTATCTAACAGCCATGAGTACGATAGTACAATCTAAGCCTGTAACATTTGAAGAAGTCGTAGAGCATCCATGAAGAATATGAGTCCATTATGACAAATGATGTCTGGGAAGTGGTCCCGAGAATGGAGGACAAATCTGTTGTCACCTCGAAATGGCTCTATAAGATCAAGCATGGATCTGATGGAAGTGCTGAAAAGTACAAGGCAAGATTTGTTGCCTGAGGCTTCTCTCAAAAAGAAGGCATAGATTATAATAATATATTTGCACCTGTGGTCCGCTATACCACCATCCAATCTATTATTGCCCTTGCTGCTATGCAAGGATGGAGTCTACATCAGATGGATGTGAAAACCGCTTTTCTGCATGGATCTATAAAGGAAGAGGTGTATGTGGAGCAACCTCTAGGGTTCGAAGTCCGAGATAGGGACACCCATGTATGCAGGTTGAAGAAAGCCCTCTATGGGTTGAAGCAATCCCCCAGGGCTTGGTACTAGAGGATAGATAGCTACTTGATGAAGCTGGGCTTCACTCGAAGTAATGTTGATCCAAACCTTTATTTTAAGGTTGATAAAGAAAGGCCTCTCATTTTGGTTCTCTATGTGGACGATCTCTTCCTGATAGGTGCTGACCCTCTCATTCATTAGTGTAAGAGGGAGCTAGCTTCCGAGTTTGACATGAAAGACCTAGGATTGATGCACTACTTCCTAGGCTTGGAGGTCTGGCAGAGGCCAAGCGAGATTTTCCTTTTCTCAAGGAAAATATGTCGTGCAACTACTGGAGAGATTTGGTATGGTGGACTGTAAGTCTATGTCGACACCGATGGAATTCAACTTTAAGAAGTTGAGTGGCAACGTTGTTGGGCCCGTGCTAGCAAATCCTATCGAGTATCGACAACTCGTAGGGGCCCTGATGTTCTTAGTGAATTCCTGTCCAGACGTATTTTTGCAGTGAACACTTTGAGTCAACATATGGTTGATCCTCATCACATTCACTAGATTGGTGACAAGAATCTATTGAGATATCTTCAGGGCACAATCAACCATGGGCTGAGATACACTGCCGGCAGTCTGAGACCCCATGGATATTCTGATGCCGATTGGGCTGGCAGTGTGGTGGATCACAAGAGCACATCTAGATGTTGCTTCACTTTGGGTTCTGCTTCGATATCTTAGATGAGTAGGAAGCAGAAGTCGATGGCTTTGAGCACCGCTAAGGCCGAATACATTGCAGCAAGTATGGCCTGTTGTGAAGTTGTTTGGTTGTGAAAGCTCTTCAGTGAGTTTTTTGGGCATGTGCTAGATACCACTGTTATCCTTTGTGATAACCAGAGTGGGATTTGTCTTTCTAAGAATCCCGTGTTCCACGATCGATCCAAGCATATTGATATCAGGCACCACTTTATCTGGGATATGGTAGAGCGAGGTGTCGTAAGGCTCGATCATATAGGAACTGATGAGCAGGTCACAGATATTCTCACAAATCCCCTGGGGAAGGTCAAGTTCCTAACCTTCCGTGAGAAGCTTGGAATCATGGAAAGACCCTATTCTGAGGGTCCTGCTTGAGTTGGACTATGAGCTCTGGGAGCTCCAGGGGGCTTGGGGATAGCTTCTTGGAGCTATAAGCACACCCGGGGCTAGGCTTGCCGAACCTTGTTGTGCTTCTGCCCCACCGTTATGATATTGAGTTCGTTCGCCTCTCTTTGATCTATGCCCCACACACATCCTACCCATGGAGTTTCAAACTCATGGGAAGTACCTCTCATTTGGTCAATGAGGGGGGAAATGTGGATAGAGACCATAGCAAGACTGATGGACGCATCGGAGATTTCCGTACTCTCTATGTCTAGAATGGCACGTGTCCAACACCTTGATCTGGGATTAAGTATGATGAGGTTTTATCCTATAAACTAACTTCAGGTCAGTAAACTAACTTCGAGTTAGTATGAGTCTCTTTTGAGTCCGAGAGAGGCTTTTACCTCTAAGTTGACTTCGGCCCAGTTGTGTGTGATGTCTTTGTGACTCACCTTTTGTTCTGAAATAAAGAGCCAACAAAGCAAGTTATGGCGGGATGACGCACGATGTTTGGTTTGGTACATGATAGATGGCACTTGTGGACAGATGGAGTTCTCTCTAGTTGAGAGAGAGTGTTAATTTTGGGCAACTAGGTCCAAACTCCATGTTGCACTGCTCATATGATGATGGTCATATTTTTGTTGGATTCCTCTTTCGGAGAGGTGCAAGATTGATCTAAAGATCACCTTGATCGGATGAGAAAAACATTTATTTTGAATTTATTTTCCACACGTGCAAGGTCGGCCAGATTTGGCCCACATGCCTAATAGATGTGTCACACACCCTCATTGATGGATATAAATTGGAGAGACTTGGAGGTCATTTTCTCATCATCTCATCACACATTCTCTCATTGTAATCTGATTGGTTCGATAGCCTTTGGAGGCCTTTTTCCCCTCACATGTGTGGAGCGAAACGGTTGTTTTTTCTGCGCTGATCTGTTTAGGGCTTTCTTCTACAGTGTTGACGAGTGTTGACCATGGTCAACCCTTGGTCGTTTGACCTCAAAACTCTGCAAAAAAATCGATTTTAGGAGGCTGTATAGATGATTGAGGAATTCCGGGCTGTTTGACCGAAGCCCTAGTTTGTTGCGTTGACTTTTCTGCGATGTCCCTGGTTTGACTTGCGTTGACTTGTGATGAGATGTCTTTGAGGGTTGTGGGTGTGACACATGAAGTGTTGGCTGACCAAGAAAGACTTTGCTGGTTGAAGCACCTGTTTACCGCCGTAATGCAACAATATCTCATATCTTTGTTGGACAAAGGAATTGTAAATCTGATCTATATTTGGCTTGTCTTCTATTGATCTATTATTATGTTCTATCAACATTTTACTTTCATGTTTATGTGATTGCTATTTTGTATCGGGCCTAAGAAAGATTGAAGTAAAAGTGCATCATGCATAGAACACCATTGTTATCTAAATTTAACAATTATATTCTTTGTGGCTCGTTCTATTTCTCTAACACTCGATTATATTCCTATGGCTCATATACTTATCCCTGTGGCTCACATTCATAGTCTTTGTGGCTCGCAATTCTCAGTGGCTCGCACTATTTACTATGGATCGTTTTTATTCTTATGGCTCGCATACGTGTTTCTAATGTAGCTCATATCTATTCCTATGGCTCGCATATTTATCTTTGTGCCTTGCATCTATCTGTATGGCTCACATATGTATCTCTGTGATGTATGGACAACGACTTATGGCAGTAACATCTTCTCTCTTGTTAGTCTTGTATGGCTATGTTGTTTGCACCCTTGACAGTAATAATGACAGTGATGAGGACAATATCCATGGCAGTGATTACCTTGTATTTTGACAATATGCATATGAAAAGTATAGCAGTATAGTTTGGGCTGCATGTCAATGATGTCACAGACAGTATAACAATGATGTTTGAGCATATGACAATGATAACAGTATGTCTACAATACTCTCGATGAAAGCAACCTTGATATGGCAGTGACTCTCTAATGTATGGGAGTGTATCTCAGATGTATGGTTGTGTCTCTATACGATCGTTATATGACTGTGACATGACAAAGATATATGCTACCTGTGATAGTGATATGGATACAACCTTAGCAAAGGTATTATGATTCTCTTCGTGTTTGTTGCCATCCCATGAGACCCTTATATGATTCAAGGTTGGCCCTAGAAGGCCTAATGTATTTGTTGTAGAACTTGTGTCTCATTGTAACTGTACATTGTATCTCAACTGAACATTTGATGAATATTTAAGAAGAATTTGGTTGGGCTTTCCCCCTTGTGGGGTTTTTCCATAGTCTCTGACCTAAATCCCGATGTGTCTATTATGTATGCTTTTCTTCTATTATTCCTTGTTGTTCCATTGCATTGTTGATGTTATTGTTCTTTCTACATAATTGCTAATGATAATATGATGTTATGGGGTGAATGTAATGTGAAAATGTTGAAAAAATATAAAATTGCAATTATCTACAACAAAGAACTATCTAGCGCTAAAAATTTACAGAAAACACCAACCTTTTGCTACAAATTCATCGCATCGCTTGTATGAGCCAGCATGTGAATAACCAAAACTATGATCTCAGCCTTCCAACAAGATTATGGCAATTTTCCTCAGAGAATTTCAAATTCATTTACATGAAAGAAAATTGATGTTAGGTCAATGTAATTTGAGGGAATACGTATGACCTATTTATACTAGAGCGAGGGGATCAATAAGGAATGGGCTAACTAGCCCATAAGCCTTTAGTCGACCTTAACAAAATTTAAAATTGAATTTCCAAATTCATAATTTAGGAGCTATACCTGGACTTCAACTTTTTGAATTATTTCCTCAATAAAAATCCTTGACATAAACCTCCTTAGCAGGTTGATTTGAGCTAGGATATTCCTCATTTGGAGGGTTGATAAGACCCACACATTTTAATCAAATTTTCTTGAATATGAAGCAAATATTTAAATTGCCTTTAATCATCCATTAAGGCATCATGACCACTCTTTTGGGGCACAAAATTTGACAAGGCATATCTCCTCAACCATGAGGAGTTATGTGGTTTGCTACCTACCGTTGGAATCAACTTGATGATCTCTATCAACTGATGATGGTCTCGCTTGCAATTTCATTGAGATTCTCTTCCAAATTCCTCATCCAAAGTAGGGTATCATGACCACACCGCATGTGCTTCTCATCCTTCCATGGCATCTTGACCAATGGAGCTTCCAATTAACGCAATCCATAGACAAATATTAAGAGCATCCAAAGATTTGATGTTGGCATCAAAGACAACACCATTCAAAAAGAGGGGCCCTCCAAGATCCAAGTGCATAAAAATATTTAGAGGCTCGTCATGGAAGTGTTATACATGATTTGAAGTGTCAAAAACGTGTCATAAAACCAAAAAAGTGCTAGGGACACTATCATCAAAGTCAAACTGTGACAATACATATGTAGATCCATGCTTAGGCTAAAGGAGAAATTGTGCCCCTAGGTATGACTACCCTTACATTACATTAGCACAACTTTTATATAGTGGTAAAGTAAAACAAACCTAGGGGTTATCTAAGTCATGTCCTAATAGATCCACTTCAAGACCCACTGAAACCCAACTCATCCATAAAGGACCGCTAAGATATAGTTAGAATGAGCCATATGTGAATTTTTTTGAATGTTACTAATGCAAAAATCTATTGTTAGATCTGGTTATACTTCTCCTACTTAATCAAGTTATTAATGCTGAAATCTTCAGATTAATATTGAAGTAAACACATAACAGACTTTCACAGATTTAGATCTAAAACAAAAAAAGTACATGCAGACATAGACAAAGTGACACAAGATTTTCTGGACAATAGTCCCTGGAAAACCCAATGGGAGCAAATCGGTCTTCTGGCTGCTAGAGGGTTTGTATTATTAAGAGATTTCTGAATACAACAAATTTGGGTACCACACCGATAAACTCGACAGAGAAAAATATAGATCTACAACTATCCTGTTGTTATGAAGCCAAATCGTTGACTGATCCACACCCTCAAACAGGATTTACAAGACTCAGCCAGAGCTTGGCCCTAGAAACCACAATGCTACCCCTAAAGCCCCTACGTCAGACTCTGTGTGCCTCTGCACTGGCCTAGAGAGGGTCGCGTAACCCCATAATGGGTGACGCAGACCCTACACTGCCCCTGAGGGTCTCTGCGTAACTCAGCTGGGTCCATGGCTGACTAGTGCTGCCCCAGAAGGGACTACATAGTTGAAGATGCGCAATTGCTGTCCTCTCTGCTGTTGCTGCCTCTGCTTCTCTGTGCTGCCTCTGGAAGCTGCTCTCTACCTCTTGTTGATTCTAGGCACTGGGATCAGACCATCCCCTTTGCCTAAACTCCCCTCTCTGCAGTTGAAACACTTCTGGAAATTCTTAGCGAACCACGCCCTATAATTCTAGATTAGCTTCAGTGCTCTACCTCTGTGTGCCTCCTCCAAATGACCTCTCAAGCCTTTCCTTTATAATTTTCTCGTCGGGAAACCAACAGCCTTGATCAGATCTTGAATAGATGGCTAAGATTAAAGCTTGATCAGTGTGACTTAAGACAATTTCATCACATGTTTTAATTAATTACCGTTAATAATTTAATTTTCCTAAGTTAGACTTAGGGTCCTTAATTAAAATTATTAATTAATTAATTATCTCCCAAATCGGATGAATTTTCCCAAATCCCTTTCTCGGTATTGGAGATCTCATGTACTCTATTCCCTTCACAAATTTTGGGAGCTAGAGCACATCCGATGCTACCCCATCACTCAAGAAAAATCAACACTCCCTCTTAGTAAGAAATGTGCTCTAGTACAAACTCTGCTTCACCCCGAAGCTCTACACTTATTTCTGGTGTGGGTCTCTGCACTGACGCTGGACCTGCTGCCCTTCATTACTGTGTTGTTGCTGCCATTCTGTACTGCTGCCCATGACACTGCCACCGCCACTGCTACATTTGTACTGCAGCTCCCTCTCAATCTACTGCATCTGTGCTGCCATCTGTTGCATTGCATCTTCAGTTGTTGAGAGAAACAAATGAATCTCCTGCCCAATCTTTGAGAGACAAGTTAATTGGGCTGCATCCTCATCAATGGATCCCCATCGGCTGTTGATTTGTGTTGTTATCTAGAGGATGATGCACAACTACAGCTCTGCTCTGCGTAAGCAAACTCCCTCTGCACTACTGAAGTCACATCAGCCCCTTGTGCTGAAATCTCTCATGCTGCTGTTGCGCTGCGCTGTCCTCCTGAAGCCTCCATGTTGTTGCAGCTCTGCTCTGCGCTGCTGAAGTCACATAAGCCCCTACACTGCTACTACTGCATCTGCACTGCGCTGCTCCTTGCAGCCTTCAGATCTGCCTCTGCTTCATCCGTGATTCTATGCACCAACTACTCCACTTGTCCTGCTACTGTCTTAAGGCTCCCGTAGCTTGGATGTGATCCAAGAGATGAGCTGCTCAAGGATCCCGCCCCCATTCTGTAGCTGCTCTAGAGATCCATGTTGCCCCACTTTCGTGGTTCATGAGCGCTCATGGCTGCATCGTCTTCTGACCCATCGTCTGCCACAACAGCGTTAGAAGTAGAAGCTTCCTTGTCCTTCTTCTTCTGCGGACAATTGCTGGCAAAATGTCCTAGTTCAACACACTGGGAAACATTTGATCTTGGAAAGATCACGCTTCTTCTTCCCTTGCTGCCTCTTTGATGCCAAGGCTACATCATCTTCATCTTCCTTTTCACCTTACTAGATCCCGTGATGTACTGCTTCTTGGTGATTCTGCGGAGTTCTTCTTGACGTAAGATTGCCCATAAGTTGTCCCAGTTGGGAAGGTCCGCTCTGCCCAAGACACTTTGGACAAAGGTTTCCCTCTCTTCTGAGACCGCATTGAGTGCAGTCCTTAGCATCACATCATCCTCCACCTTTGCACCAGTGGTAGTCAACTGATCTTTGATCGGCTGTAATCTGAAAAGAAAGTGCTCCATCTCTTCCCCCTTGGTCATCATGAATGACCACAACTGAGTCTCCAGAAACATCTTCCTCTGGACAGACTTCCCCTCATATAGGGTTGTTAAGGCCTTCCACATCTCATTAGCTGTTTTCGTTTCAGCTATATGTGGAACAATATGGTCCTTAACTCCATCCATTATGAGCCGCTTGACATGTGTCGCAGCTTCCTTATGCTTCTTCAGAAGATTTGCATCAGTCGGTGTGGCTAGGACTCATTCTTCATGGTCTCTTAAACGATATGCCTCTAAGACTACTAGGATTTTGGCCTTCCAGACTGCAAAGTTGGACAGGCCATCCAACCTATCCTGATCACTTAGCCCGTGAGGTGCCATCTGCTCAAAAAATCTATCGGAGCTCCTCCTCTCTGTTAGTCATCAGTAATTTTCACTATCCGTAGATGACTAAATATTGGTTCTAGATTTCTAAAAACAAAATTCCATGAACATTGCGAGTTTTAGAAATCTCACTGCCTTCATTATCCTTAGAGAGAAATTTTCACTATCCTACCCTTTTGCCATTTCATGATCACCTTGTAACTCCTACAGACTCCAAATGGCTTGTGCCTCTCATTTCCATCCTTTTTCGTCCCCATAATCTCATTACTCTGTTTGTCCTTTGCATATGACTCCATTATCCATCTAGGGTTTTCCTATAAGCCTAACTCATTCCCATGATTCTCCAAAATTCCTCAAGCATTGATGGTCTCAAAACTATCTTTGTAGGCTCTTTAGATAAATCAAGTACATTGGATTTTGAATCTTCATTACACCACTTGGTCAATGCTATGTTTTTCACTTAAAGATTCCAAGCCAATTTTCAGTCAAAGAGAGGTCAAAGAACCCCCCACTAGGTCAATTAGGGTTTCATGTATTCCAAGGTCATCATTTCCAAAGAAGACTATCATTCAGTTTCAGAGTCTGCATATGAGGTAATGGACAAGCTTGACACTTTTGCAGAAGTGTTAAAGGGTCATATCAGGAAGCATAAAGCCAGACCAACTCATAAACATCATGCCTCCATCATTTTCCAAGGATTCTTTCCAAAGAACAAATCATTTGTGACACCTAGGGCCAGTTTTTCTTCAAACTATGTTTATGACCAAACAGAGATGAATTTGACAAAAGTGAAATAGGTTTTTGTCCATCATAGGTCCAAGAAGAAAAACCTCCTTCAGTTTTTACACAGGTATCACGGATTGGGAGCAATGTCAAAGATACAGGGGTCACGGGAGAATTGCTGCACTGGTGGAGTGACTTTGGGAAAATCAGATTTTCTCATAGTTGGAGTGTCCAAATGACTTTCTTGATGAATCAAATGACAACTAGACTTGAAGAGCTTTCCAATGAGCTATCATGAGCTCAATTTGGAGTTGAGAAAGGCATCCAAAAGTGGTCTGCACCAGCACTTTGCATTTTTGCACCATCATTCAGCACTTTTTGGCCAGTCTTGGGAGAATCAACTTTCAACAGGTCAAATCAACTCCAATTAGAGAAAGTAGATAGGATAAGCTTTCCAACAAGCTATCATGGGCCCAATTTGGACATCGGGAAGGCCTCCAAATTCCCTCTGCAAAAGGCGCTACGCGTAGGAAGTTCAGGCACTGCGCTTAGGGCAGAAGAGACCCGACAGGCACAGGAAAGGCCCGACAAGCCTGCATGCGGGAAGCGCTGCGCTTAGAGGGACCCGACTGGCCCAGTTTCTGCCCGGCGGTGCGCCCAGGAGACCGGCAGGCCTGCACGCGAGCAGGCGCTGCGCTTAGGCCTGAAACCCTATCAATTGCAAAAGATTGCCCAAAACACAAGGAAAACACCTCCAAGCTGCTTCCAAGAACCTGCAAAAGAGTTAAAAATTGGTAAGTGGACATTTTTCCCCCTCCTCAAGTGAAATTCATGAATTAATGGTTAAAGGAAAATGATCAACCCCTAGTGCCTACAAACCCTAAGTTATCATGGTAAACCCTCTGTTTTGATCTCCAAACAAGAAATTGTCAGTTAAGGGGATTGCCAATTAGGGTTATTACAGTCAGTTCAAGTTAGCCCTCCTGCAAGCTCAAAGAAAATCAATCATAAACCCACACCTTCATCTCACTCACTTGCAGAAAATTGCCTTTCACCATTTTTCCATTTCACTCATCCTATCAAGTCTTACAGACAGTCCTAGGGTTGTTTGAAAGCTGCACTAATCACCATGTCAGGAGAAGAAGGAAATGAATTGAGCATTGATGAAGAAGAGGTCAGCAGTGAAGCAGAAGACATGGAGGTGGATAATGATGATGATGAGGCAAGTGAAAAAGAAACAGAGGATGATCCTAAGCATAACAGTGAGACTCAGAGCCCTAATGACAGTCAAAACAGTGAGGCTCCAAGTCATGACATAGATGAGGGGAAAGATGAAGAGGGCAACCAAGTTGAAGATGAAAACAGTGAGGGAAATGCAGAGGCTAAAGGCAGCAGTGACACCCATGAAGCAAGCATCAGTGATAAACAGGACAACAAGAAAGAAGGCAGTCATGACAGTCATGAAGACAGAAAAGAAAATCAAGAGGTTGGCAGCCAAAATGAAGGTCACAACAATGATTAAGGCAGATACCATGAAAAACAAGATGAGAGTGTACAAATCAGTGAAGAAGCCAGCAGTGAGGCTAATGTTCCATCGATCATCAATCACTTCCCATAAAAGAAGTTGTCTCTGAAACCCATCATCACCCTTATCATCATAATAGCTGCGAACAGCTTCTTTGGCCCTATCCATGGCCTCATACAAGTAGCCCATTGCGGGCTTCTCTCCATCCACCAATCTAAGAACTTTTACCAAAGGTTCACTAATGCTGCACACCTCTTCCACTCCAGCCCAGAAACTTTCCTGATATGACACCAACCTGCAGATGGCCTGTCCCTCTGATTTGCGGCTGATAGTCAAAGCACGCCACTCATCTGAAACAAACATTCTCTTCAATTCCCACTTAGAATTCAAGAGGGATTGAAGAGAGATGAAAGAAGTGGCAAATCGTGTAATAGTAGGCCGCACCAACTCCCTATTGTTGGTGAATGTCCTCATCAAATGAAGCACAGATCCATGGTTATATATAAATTTTGTGATTCTCTTTGATGATTCTACAATATCACTGACAAAATCAAGCTTTCCGATGTCCTCCAACATCAAATCAAGGCAATGTGCCGCACAAGGTGTTCAAAATATGCTCGGATACCTCTCCATAAGCATCTTGCCAGCAGAAACATAGTTTGTAGCGTTGTCCGTTATGATTTGGACAACATTTTGGGGCCCAACCTCCGTAATGAACACATCTAATAAATCACATAATAATCTTGCATCTTTCACATGTGCCGATGCATCAACAGATTTCATAAACATTGTCCCTTTGGGACAACTGACCAAGAAGTTAATAAGGGTCCTACCCCTTTGATCAGTCCAACCATCTGACATAACCGTGCATCCTGTGATTTCCCATGATGCCCTTAACTCTTCCAATCTCTTGGTGCAGTTAGCTTTCTCATTTTGCAGAATGCGCCCTTTAAGGTCACTCTCTGAAGGGGCTTTGTATCCTGGGCCAACAACAGCGATAGCATCAATCGCAGACTGATAAAATGGATTGGTCCTGGCAACACTGAAAGGAATATCACTCCAAAGAAATAGTTTGCCCAACAACTTATCAGCTTCTTCCTTCTCCTTTCTTTTAAGATAGGAGGAGATAGATGGCTGTGCCCCGGGGGTGGTTCTAGGAAGAAAAAATGAGGCAGCAGCGACGGGGCTGCCTGTAGAAGAGGCTGATGCTGAAGAGCCACTACCACTCTCACGCTCAACCACAAACCCTGATATTTGACTTTTCAGAGCTGCTCTGCTGAGTTTAGTGGTTTCTATTTCTCCCAATGAGTTCATGGCTCTTTTGATTATTTCTGGATTGGTGTTTTTGCAAGGGCCTACTTCATGCCCAGGAATTTGTGCCAAGTGGTATTTCAACCTGTATACCCCTCCTGTCATGTGTTGACCACATAATTTGCAAGTCAAGTTTGAACAGTCAAAACCCCCATCAGGTTCACCAAATTCCCATAAAGGATCTAATTTCCTTGGCATGTTGGAAACTTTGAAGTTTGAACTTTGAATGTTGAAATTTGAACCTAGGGCACAAGAAAAATTGCCAGTTAAAAAATAAAATAAAAAAATTACAATTTTACATACAACATTTTGATTTTTTTCACCAAAAAAAAATCCTCAACTCAATCCAAAAATAATTGGAAAAAATACATGTTGAAAGTTGATGAAACACAAACAAAAATAATGAGAAGAAGCTAAGAGCACAAGAAGAAATAGAAAAAACAAAATTTTACAAACAATTTTTTGCATTTTTGACCAAAATAAACCCTCTCCTCTCAATAAAACAAAAAAAACCAAAAAAACACAACCAAATGCAATCACAAGTGATGAAAAACACATGGGTAATAGAAACCCATGGAAGAACCAGAAAAAAACAAAAAAAAATGGGTTAAATTTGATGCCCATACCTGGAAAAACGTTTTGCCGGAAACACTTGGTCCAAATTTGATTTTTCTTCGCTTGGATTGCAAGAAATTCGAAGTTTTGTCCAATCTTGGGCTTCTAAATCTCCTCCTTCCCTCCTTGGCTCTTTCTTCTTCTCTCCTTGGCGCTCATACACAACGCTGTCCAACGAAAAATGACAAAAAAAAACCAAAAAATCGCATATAAACCCGCTGTCCGCCGGCTCCACGATTAATTCTGATCGACTCGCGATTTTTTCGAAAAAATCGCGATTAAATCGCGATGGCGATTTTTTCAAAAAATCGCCCAAAACATCGCCGATATAATCGCCGGGCTGAAAAAAGCGCGATAACATCGCGATTTTTGTTACTCTGGTAAAAAGGTAAGCACCAGTCCAGGTGATGGAAAAGAAGACATAGAGACAAATGATGACAGCCATGAGGAGGACACCAATATGAGCCAAATTGAACCTTTTCCCTTGGCATACCACAGAGGAGAAAGACATATGTTTGCTGCCTCTAAAGGGCAAGGGACCATGCCTTCCATTTCTACCAAGCAGCTAGATAAAGGCAAACAAAAGGTGAAGAGAGGTAGGAAAGGTAAGAAGGAGCTTAAACAAGGACTTGGCATCATTGACCTAGAAAGTGAAAATGAAGACAAGGAGAGGGCCAAAAGCATACTACTTCAAAGCAAGAATGCAGAGATTAAAGACCTACAAAGGAGCCTTGGCATGGCACAATACATTATTGATTATTACAAGGATGAGCACAAGCATATGAAAAAGATGAAAAGGGACCTTGGCCTACAGAGAAAAAATGGCCAAGCACTATGCCTTGAAAAACAAACTTGCTTGTGCCAAGCTCAAAGAGGCCCTCACTGAAATTCAAGCACTCAAAGGGGCAAAAGGCCAAGCTAACTTTGGAATCTTGGCACAAGCTTCTCTACAGGTCTGTCATACCCCATACGGGAGACACCCACCAAATTTGAGAAATTTTTGACAAATTTTGGTTTTTTGTGAATTTGGAGGCCTCTAAGTGCAGCACCCCGGCGCTATGCTTTCATCTCAGGCATCTTCAGAGGGAGAACTTTGCATTTTTGGAATCCTCATGCCTAGTACATTATGCTCACCAAATTTCAAAGCATTTGGAGCATTTTTGACCCCTCAAAAGGTCAAAAAACACCTCATTTTTCACCTTTCTGCCTCATTTTCAGGCCTAGCATTGCGCCTAGAGCAGTGTTGGGAAAGTTGCCTTTTGGATAGGTTAATGAAGCTCATTTAGAAAACCAAAGGTAGATTTGGAAAGTAGACTCGGCAAGCTTTCCAACGGGCCATCACGGAGCAAAATCCGACATCGGGAAGGTCACCAAAACTTGGCTGCAAGTGGACCCATTTTATGCCTGTGATGGTGCTGCGCCTAGATCAGTTTTGGAAATTTTGTCTTTTGGGCAGGTAAATGAAGCTCAATCAAGAAACCAAAGGTAGATTTGGAAAGTAGACTCATCATGCTTTCCAACGAGCCATCATGGAGCAAATTCCGACTTCGGGAAGGTCACCAAAGCTTGGCTGCAAGTGGACCCATTTTCTGCTTGTGAAGATGTTGCGCTTTCAGACCTCACTGTGCGTTTTTGGCCAAAAGTCAACAAAAGACACTCATTAATTGCAAAATGATATTTTAATGTTTTTTGAGGCAAATCAATCCAAAATTAGGTGCTAGGAGTTATTTTGGCATTTATTTCATGACATATTTTGTGCCTTGGGCCTTGCATGGTCTCTTGGGCATTAATGACATTTACGGATGATTTTGACATTTTCAAACCCTAGTTAGGGTTTTTTTCCCTCCTTTGCTAGATAAATAGAGCATGAGGACCTTATTGTAAAAGGTTGGCATTTGATGACTCTTGAGAGCAATACATGGTTTTTTGGAGCTTGAAGAGGAAATTGGTGTTGTGGAGCTTATGAATGGCTTGTTTTGCTTATTGATGGAGAAGGTTTGCTTGCAGGATCCCTGAGCTTGGTTAATGGTGATGTGCTTCTATTCAGTTCATGTTTTCTTATGTATTATGTTGTTTCATCCTTCTATGTTGCAGTAGGACAAAGGATTTAGACTAAGATATGTTCTTCAAAGGCACCTTAGCTCTGTTTGTTCTTCACTGCCTTTATGTTTTCCTCTACTAAGTCAGTTTAGAGAACCCTTAATTGCTCTCTAGACCCACCCAAGTTTGTTTATCTCATGAATGGTTCAATACAATAGATATCATAGATGTTTTATGGTTAGCCCTGCTTGTTTGATATCTCTAAACACTGTTCTTGAGGTCTCTTTTTGAAGTACCATTGTTTAGGTTTGCCAAAGAGGCTATGTTTCGATCATACCCTTTGTCCATGCTTGAAGAATTGTTTCAAAGATATTTATGGCTATGATCAATGATGTTTAGGAGTTCCCTCTTCTTTGATTAAAGTTATATGTTTATCTTATATGTTTTCTAGCCTTGAAGGTGAAATCACTAGAAGTTAAATGAGTTTCTCGCCTTATATATTTCATTGGATTGTTTGTCTGAAATGCTTATTTGCTTGAGTTGAATCAAAGAGTTATTGGTGTGCCCTGTCTATTGATTGCTTATTTATACTAAATAGTGTTGAAGTTCCTTCTTGTTTTAAGTATTTGACAAAGGATTCTTGATTGCCCTTTGCCCTAATTTTTTCACAAACTTGATGTTCATTTCATTTCACACAAACCTTGAAAATCCACTGACCATGCTAGATTTTCCTTGTGATGCTCCCTGATCCATTGTTGAACTTTCCATGACTCTTTATAGACTGTTAGAGTCGGCTCTTACAGCCCTCCGTCAGTGATCATTTCGTCTTTTGCATATTCATTCTTAGGTGTCTCGCTTGTTCCACTTTGTTGCATTTCGCTAGGAGCATGCCATTGACTGACGAAGGGGTCTGTTGTCTTATGTTTCCTCATGCTTACACCTGCAGTGCTATTTTAAAAAAATTTCCTCAAAAATCACAAAATCATTGTCATTTCATTTATGGTCATTAAATGTCAATAAGTGTCTTTGGTCCTAGTGTCTAGGGTTTTCGAGTCATTTGCATACCAGTCATAAAGCCTGCAGGATGAGGATGGTTCCGCAAATTTTGATTTCATGTTTTATTATCATTAGCATTTAAAAACATTTCTAGTCCAAAACTCTGTTTTGGAACTAGAAATTGTTCAATATTATTTTTGTAATAAATTGTATTTATTTCACCAAGAAGCAGTTTCAACGCAGACCTCTGATCTTTTCCTCAGCTAAAGAGTCATACCCCTGCAAGAAGATAACAAAATCATCAAATCAAAACTCAGAAAAGCCAAAAAGAGATTGTATTAAAAAGCCAAATGTGAAAATGCAAAAAACATTGTAATGTGGGTTATCAAATAGATTTGGATCAAATCTGATTGTGAAAGATATTTACATCATGTATAAAAGGGCAAACAAGTTTCATTTCCAAAGATCCATAGCATACAAGTCGAAATCTGGAGTTTGGAGGCCGAAATCGAATTTTGGAGCATTGTTGACAGAGTTGGAGGTCGTGAGACCCACTTGGGCAAAAGCGACCCACTTGGCAAAAGCGACCCACCTGGGCGTTTTTCACAGTGCAAATTATAACGCGTGCGACCCACTTGGGAAAAGCGACCCACTTGATCGCATGCGACCCACTTGCCAGCAGAGTTCAGAAAAGTCGTGTTGAGCGCCCAGTTTCGATTTAAATCGTCTCCAGCTGCCTTCAAACAGGTTCTTAACTATTGCTCAGTAGTTTTTAATGTGTTGGTGGTATCTTGAAGACTTCAAACATCTGAATGGAAGAGTAAAACCCTACATACATGGCTGATTTGTTCCTCAGGGTTTTAAAATATATATGGATGGTTTTATGAGTATTTTTTCCACCTTATATCATTGATATATCCACCTTTGCATGTATGGTCAAAGCCCCACTGTTTTCACATCCATTATACCACTGTGGTCATCATTATCATTTTACCACTGTCATGACTTTGTTCCATGATGATCATTGACATATTGTATCTCATTGCCCATTGACACTTATAACTCTGTTTTCACTGCCCATTGACAAACACAGTCATATGATGCATTGCTCCCTTTGACAAAGTTTACCCAATATTCTAAAGGCTGCCTGCTACCCTTTGTCAAATTTCACTTGCAATTAAAACAGAGACTGTGCTTCTATTTCAATCCACCTAAAACAGAGCTGGTATCATTGTTTGTTTCCTTAATGGTGCTTTGACAGTGGGGGATATTTATTGGGTGTGAAACACACATTATAACTCTGTTTTCACTGCATTTATATCAGTATACATAGTGCCAATATCTTGTTCAAAGCCATGTCAGAGACAGAGTCAGAGTATGAGCAAGGGTCAGGCAGTGATTCTACGACTGAAGGTAATGTGCCACGGGGGTCTCATAGAGTTAGCAGAGGTGGTAATCATCGCAGAGAGGAGCCTACTTCTTTGGCTCGGTTGCAGGCATGTTCACTAGCAATGGATTGTTTTCGGTATTTGTCATGTTTCAGATTTTGTGAGATGATTGCACAAACCCGGCTTCATCGTGAATTGGCCCGTCTGTTTGTTCTACATTTACGGGATGGCCGGGTAAATATTGCCGGGGTTGATTTCATTTTGTCACCCTTGACTATTGCTCAAGCCACTGGCATACCAAACATGGGCGAGGAATGGAACAAACGTCAGCATTTAGAGAAATTCCACTATGAGCCTTACATTAAAACTGGATATATGAGTTACTTGAGCAGATTTTTTCCATTCAGATTCTTGAGGGATGAGTTTGCACCGCTGATGAAACTCATCATTCAGTATTTTAGTTGTGAGGGCAGATATGCCCGTCTCTTTGCGTACCATATTCGTTTGTTGATGCACTTCACAAGGGTACGTATGATGAATATTCCGTACTTCATATATCGCAACATAGAGAGGATGGTGATTTTTGTACAAAAGAAGACGAGTCTAGCGCAGCAGTACAGGAGTATATACCATTACGCTTTGATCAAGATCATAGTGTTACATCAGTTGGCAGAGCAGGGAATCACTTGGGAGGATTTCATTTCTTGTGACTTTTTCACAGTGCCACAGCCGCCTCCCGAGATAGTTCATGATGCGGGAGAGCCTTCACACCAGCCGGACATTCCTGAGGTTGAGCATATCAGTGCTCCATTGGTTCTGACATATCAGTGAGGCCACAGGGCCTTATTTGCAGCTACACGGCGAGTATTATCTCCACATGAGGTGGAAGGGGTCTTGCCGACTTCATCAGCAGAGCGAGTATTATCTCCACATGATGTGGAAGGGGTCTCGCCTTCTTCTTCAGCGCAGGTACAGATACAGGATAGGGGCAAGAGGCCCATGCATGATGAGGGCCCATCAGGAGGCAGGGACACAGATTTTACAGTCATTGATGTTGATGCGAGCTCTCCCAGCTCGAAACTGAGGGAAGTCATCCAGGAGCAAAGGGCCGAGAATGAGAAGCTGAAAGATCAATTGCAGAAGGCTCAGTGGGTGATTAACTATTTGGAGCAGCGCAACAAACAGCTTGAGGATGAGCTCACATATTATGAGTTGCGTCGAATCCGTGAGGACCGACAGTGGAATCGAAAGAGACCCGGTGACATGACACCAGCTGACCGAGATACTATACTCACACATGTGAACATTCATCTGGAGAAATTGTTGGCGAAGGCCAATCGAGACAAAAACATGCTTCGTCACATGAAAGGCCATTATTGGGCTCGCATGCATGTCTGCAAAGCGAGAATGAAGATTCTGAAGAGGAGGTTGCGCGAAGCACTAAGACGACGGAAAAGGCCTAATCCACTTCGGATTTTGGCCGAGGCTTCGTTGACTGGGCAAGATACATGATGGAGGACCTCCGCTCCGAATTTGAGCAAATTCGGAGAAAATTTTGTCATTTTGAAATTTTTGGGTCAAAAAACAGGTTTTTCAGTTAAGTGGGTCTCACCCTCATATGCTCACTTTTTTTTGGGACACTTGCTGGAGGAAATTTTTGCATTTTTGGATTTTTCATGGTTATTTATGCATCCTCAGACATTACCTAAGCATTTCATCAAAATATGGATGGTCAAAGAGCTCAAAAACACCATGAAAACCACCTTGCTGCCACCTTTTACACCAGCAGGAAGTACTTCTGGGAGAAAGAAGTTTTGGAGGATCAAATGAGCTCCAAATTGGGAAATTCCACTTGGGTTGGATAGTCAACATCCGGGGCTTTCCAACGAGCTATCATGAGCTCAATTTGGATTCCGGGAAGTACCTCAAATTCAGGCTGGAACAAATGCGACCCACTCGGCTCAAATGCGACCCACTTAAATTTTTGCTGAATTTTCAACTGCCAGCTCAGATTTTCGCCTAGTATGGACCAGTTTTGTTTGTGGATGGAATTTTTGGGTTTTTATGATGTAAATGTATATTGGGCATGTAACTTTGGCTTATGTTTATCTCTTCTGGAAGATTCACTCTCAAAAGGGTAAAAATCATGTAAATGGATCAGTTTCCACTCTTTTAGAGGCAAGTTGTTAGCTGCCTAGATTGTAGTTCCATGAATAGAATTGGTTGAAACTGATCCCTGAAGAGGGAATTCGACCCCTAGAGGTGGGGAAAGGTGTTAGAGTGATCTATATATTGTAATTTCTGAAGCATTCTACAGGTTGGACTCTTGGGAGACTTTGATATCATTGTACATATTATTTCATATTTTGGCTAAGGAAAGATCAGAGGTTTTGCGGCACTTGTTGGGATCCTTGTGGTGTTCTGTTCTTGATGGTGTTTCTTCTTTGTTTACTGTAAGTTTCTTCATGTTTAAATGTATGCCATCATTTCATATGCTTCTGAACTAAATTGAATGAGTGAATAAGGTTGAATCTGTTGTTTACAGTGCTCGGCCTTTGAATTCAGTTAGTTCTATGTGTTTTCAACTGTTTGGAGAGGATCCAAGTTCTTCTTTGCCCTCTTCAGCTCCTCGTCGGTCTAATATGTTCATATATCCAATCAAAAGCATCAAGACATTCACCTACCTCGCCCCAACTCGAACTCTGCAAAGGTCTGACCTTATCCCCGGACCCAAAATCTGTTTTCCCATTTCTCCAGCGAAAACCCAAAAACCAAAAAATCAAACATACCTATCTCTTTACTAGCCTAAAATCAGTTCCTATTGTAAGTCATCTCGCATCTTATTGCTCATTTTCTCGAGATTGACGGAGAGAGCCCTCTCCTATCCTCGTAGGGCTAGCTACGAGGCTGAGCGTGGTTTGATGTAGCCTTGAGTTTTACTTCATTTCAGCCTGAGGTAGATTCGAGCGCTAACAGACTCCATAGCCCAATGACTTGAATATTTCCTCACTCTATCTATTCTACTTGACCATCTTACCCAACCAAAATAAACAAACAAACCTTACACTTAACAACTAGCCTAAAATCAAACCGTAAAAAGAAAACAAGTTCACATCCTTTGCATACAATAGAGAGAGCCCTCTCTGAGTCCAGGAAGGCTAGGTCTTAGGAATCCAAAGACTGGTTTGATGTTACCCTGTGCATTTGTTCTTACCAATCTATCAGATCACGGGAACCTAACATAATGGCGATCACGGTGGGACCTTCTAAGTCAAAAACCATATAAGTATTCCTTAGGACTTCAAAAACCCTTGTTATAGAGTATCTATTGATTTATCGCCAACTCATAACCTAACATAGTGGCGATCACGATGGGACCTTCTGAATAAATAACATCTTAGACATCTTTAAGACCTCAGAAATCCCACAAACATCCTTAGATTGGCTTTCAGTTGTTGACGATGGACAAAAAGTACATCCTTAAACAGTAAACATCCTCCACCTGGCGACTCCACTAGCCTCCAGTAGGCCTACTAACCCCACTAGTTCTTATAGACTCCCTTGGGAATGCATTAAGCAATCTCAATCATGCTGATGGTGGACAGCAAAGTTGAAATCTTCCACCTGGCGACTCCACAACCCTCAATAGACCTTAAGATTCCACTGGTAGAAGACTCTAGACTGATTGAAAAGATACAGTGACTCTTTCCGATTTACAAACATGGATCCAAGGATACAACGGAGATATGCTCCGATGAATCCCCAGATTCCCCCACAAAATGCCTCAGATAAATTGGTTTTCAAACCTGCCTATGTTTCAAGATGAAAAAGTTGATGATCCTTCGTTACATCTCATCAAATTTCATATACATGTATGGAGGTTAAAAGTTGAATGGCATGAAGACTCCCTCATGAAAATGTTCATGGGGACATTAGAAGGAAAGGCAAGGAAATGGGATGAAGACCTAGAACCTAGCATCTTCTTTTCTTTGAAGGATTTCCACAAGGTATTTTATGAACACTATATAGAATATTGTCCATCTCTGTTATTAGCTGAAAATTGTTGTGATCAATCTGAAGACCTCATGCAACACCTTGTAAACATTGATGAAGATCTAGGAAATTGGCATCATGAAAGCATATTAGAAGCAGTTCATGAATTTCATTCTCAAAACATCTATTATGACAACCAAGAGGAGTTCGTTGAGGATGAAATCAGTGAGGAAATGAAAGAAAACCCACAGGATCTCTCTGAAGACACAAGTGATGATCCAGCATCTCTTGTGTGTAAAGCTCAAGAAGACACTCAGCCTCAGAATCAGCCTTCACAAGAGAAAGAGAGCTATTGTAGTTTTATCCTAAGAAAGAGAAAGATGCCTCCTCTTTTAACTGAAGAGGAAATAGATCAGACTATAAGCATGCAACCAGCCTCTAAACCTTCATGTGAACAGAACATTTCTATGTATTTTCCTGCTAATCCAATATGTTTGATTGGTGACATTACTTATGTTGATGATTCTCCCAAGTTTGATCAGTCTGATAATGATGATGTTCTCCAAATATAAGCTAATCTTGCAGAGCAATCAACAATTGATTTGTGGGATGAAATTCAATATCATCAGCTTGAAAATAGTAATCAGCCAATACAGGTCACCTATGACACTGATGAGGAAAGCCTTGAAAGTTTAAAAGTAAGTGAAGGATCTCTAACTCTTTGCTCTACTTCATTTCAATCCATTAGAAATAACTTTTATGTGATTGGAAATCAACAGTCTTTCAGTTTTGATGTTGAGGTTGGGGAAGACAAAGGAATTCTTGAGAAGATTGTTAATGAGAAACCTCTTCCTGAAATGGATGAGGAAATCATTTATGACATAGAATTCTCCTTAGCTGCAGTTTTGCAGTCACCAAGTCCCATTAAAGTTCAAATTGCAGATGAAGGCTTGGAGATTGACAATCACATGAGAGTTGTTGCACTGCCTTCTCAAGAAGATTTATTCCCAAAGACTACTCCTGCTCATCAACATGATGATCTTCATACAAAACTCAGCCCACTCTATCAGAACACATCAGGTTTGCTAGAGGATATCATTGCAATATATGATGAGTCTACTAGTTCAAATGATCATGAGGAAGAGGAGGGGTTTCTTTCCCAAAAGAGTCCCAAGCTCAGCAAAGTGGAGGAAGAAGTTGTCCTGGATCAAGCTTATCTCCCAAATCCTCTAAGCCAAGTATTGTTTCAAGATCCCTTTGCTATTTTCTTAGAGACAGTTGAAGAGGGAGTAAAATATATCAAGAGCAGTTTGATGCAAGGTTTAAAGACAATTTTAGGCACTACTGTTCAAACACAAGTGAGGAGGGAGTGGCCTTTTGATTTTTTCAAGACCCTCAAAGAGCTGAACCAAGATCCCTCATGGAATCATCTGCTTGATTGGTTGTATTGGAGAAGAGAGTTCACCAACTGAATGTATATCATGTATAAGTTAGATTAGGATTGATAGGAATGCAAATAAGCTCAACACTATGAGCATCTTTCTAGTTTTTAATCTTACAATGTTGATCCAAAATGAAAAAACAAAAACAGAGAAAAGAAGAAAAAGAGGGCAAATGGAAAGAAGAGGTACAGCCCCATACCCAAAAAAGAGTACTGCTGAAAGTGTGCAAGTCTAAATGCCGCCACTACTTGTTAAGAAAAAGAGTCTTGTTCAGTCATCTAGCCTAATCATGGCTGAACATGTTTTGAATTTCTGCTGATAGGTTAGTGAAAGAAGGTTTGTCACATCATTTAAGCTTGACTTGTCATATAGGAATAGATTAGGAAGAAAAGATGTTGGTTCTTAATGCTTAAATTTGAACCAAAGAGAGATAGGAATGCTTAACAAATGATGGATTATAGCCCTCATACTTTATAGTTTTGTTTGTACAAAAATAATGTCTATGTGCAGCTTGTTCTAATGCCACAACCCATGGTGAATCAAATTGCTTAATCTTGGTTCAAATCATGTTTTCATTTTCATGTCAGTAGATTAGAGAATCAAGTCTGTCAAACAGCCTAAACTTGACAGATGAATTGTCTAGGTAGAGAATAAAAGAGTTCACTAGCATAATCTGAACTCTTGGAAGTAATAACAGTAGAAGTAGATAGTTTTTTATGCTTTCAAAAATAAAAGAATGTTAAGGGTTTGCCAGTCCAAGTGCACCCAAGTGAAGAAAAAGTGTTAGGCAAAAGTATGATGGGTAGGTAGAACTAATGTTGAAGCAATCATGTCTTTTCAAATTTCTGAGATCATAGCTTCAAGAGAACATCAACAAATGAAGGAAAGAGATCTGCCAAGTGCAAGTAAGGCAATGATCTTCAAAATTCAGAGATCTGAACTTTGAGGTTCTAGACACCTCCTGAAGAGGAGCTACCCTTCCCAAGTGGAGCCACTATTAGTCATCAGTAATTTTCACTATCCGTAGATGACTAAATATTGGTTCTAGATTTCTAAAAACAAAATTCCATGAACATTGTGAGTTTTAGAAATCTCACTGCCTTCATTATCCTTAGAGAAAAATTTTCACTATCCAACCCTTTTGCCATTTCATGATCACCTTGTAACTCCTACAGACTCCAAATGGCTTGTGCCTCTCATTTCCATCCTTTTTCCTACCCATAATCTCATTACTCTGTTTGACCCTTGCCTATGACTCCATTTTCCATTTAGGTTTTCCTATAAGCCTAACTCATTCCCATGATTCCCCAAAATTCCTCAAGCATTGATGGTCTCAAAACTATCTCTGTAGGCTCTTTAGATAAATCAAGTACATTGGATTTTGAATCTTCATTACACCACTTGGTCAATGCTCTGTTTTTCATTTAAAGATTCCAAGCCAATTTTCAGTCAAAGAGAGGTCAAAGAACCCCCCACTAGGTCAATTAGGGTTTCATGTATTCCAAGGTCATCATTTCCAAAGAAGACTATCATTCAGTTTCAAAGTCTGCATATGAGGTCATGGACAAGCTTGACACTTTTGCAGAAGTGTTAAAGGGTCATGTCAGCAAGCATAAAGCCATACCAACTCATAAACATCATGCCTCCATCATTTTCCAAGGATTCTTTCCAAAGGACAAATCATTTGCCACACCTAGGGCCAGTTTTGCTTCAAACTATGTTTCTGACCAAACATAGATGAATTTGACAAAAGTGAGAGAGTTTTTTGTCCATCATAGGTCCAAGAAGAAAAACCTCCTTCAGTTTTTACACAGGTATCATGGTTTGGGAGCAATGTCAAAGATACAGGTGTCACGAGAGAATTGTTGCACTGCTGGAGTGACGTTGGGAAAATCAGATTTTCTCATAGCTGGAGTGTCCAAATGACTTTCTTGATGAATCAAATGACAACTAGATTTGAAGAGCTTTCCAATGAGCTATCATGAGTTCAATTTGGAGTGGAGGAAGGCATCCAAAAGTGGTCTGCACCAGCACTCTACATTTCTACACCATCATTCAACACTTTTTGACCAATCTTGGGAGAATCAACTTTTGACAGGTCAAATCAACTGCAATCAGAGAAAAAAGAGTATATTTGGAAAGTAGAAAAGATAAGCTTTCCAACGAGCTATCATGGGCCCAATTTGGACATCAGGAAGGCCTCCAAATTCCCTCTGCAAAAGGCGCTACGCATAGGGATTTTAGGCACTGTGCCTAGGGCAGAAGAGACCCGAAAGGCACAGGAATGGCCCTTTAAGCCTGCACGCGGGCAGTGCTGCACTTAGAGGGACCCGACTGGCCCAGTTTCTGCTCGGCGTTGTGCCCAAGAGACCGACAAGCCTGCATGCGGGCAGGCGTTGCGCTTAGGCCTGAAACCCTATCAATTGCAAAAGATTGCCCAAAACACAAGGAAAACACCTCCAAGCTGCTTCCAAGAACCTGCAAAAGAGTTAAAAATTGGTAAGTGGACATTTTTCCCCCTCCTCAAGTGAAATTCATGAATTAGTGGTTAAAGGAAAATGATCAAACCCTAGAGCGTACAAACCCTAAGTTATCATGGTAAAACCTCTGTTTTGACCTCCAAACAAGAAATTGTCAGCTAAGGGGATTGCCAATTAGGGTTATTGCAGTCAGTTCAAGTTAGCCCTCCTGCAAGCTCAAAGAAAATCAATCATAAACCCACACCTTCATCTCACTCACTTGTAGAAAATTGCCTTTCACCATTTTTCCATTTCACTCATCCTATCATGTCTTACAAACAGTCCTAGGGTTGTTTGAACTCTGCACTAATCACCATGTCAGGAGAAGAAGGAAATGAATTGAGCAGTGATGAAGAAGAGGTCAGCAGTGAAGCAGAAGACATGGAGGTGGATAATGATGATGATGAGGCAAGTGACAAAGAAACAGAGGATGATCCTAAGCATAGTAGTGATATTAAGAGCCCTAATGACAGTCAAAACAGTGAGGCTCCTAGTCATGACAGAGATGAGGGAAAAGATGAAGAGGGCAGCCAAGATGAAGATGAAAACAGTGAGGGAAATGCAGAGGCTAAAGGCAGTAGCGACACCCATGAAGCAAGCATCAGTGATAAACAGGACAACAAGAAAGAAGGCAGTCATGACTCATGACAGTCATGAAGACAGTAAAGAAAATCAAGAGGCTGGTAGCCAAAATGAAGGTCACAGCAATGATTAAGGCAGCTACCATTTAAAACAAGATGAGAGTGTACAAATCAGTGAAGAAGCCAGCAGTGAGGCTAATGTTGAAGGTAAAGAGGTAGGTGATGGAAAAGAAGACATAGAGACAAATGATGACAACCATGAGGAGGACACCAATATGAGCCAAATTGAACCTTTTCCCTTGGCATACCACAGAGGAGAAAGACATATGTTTGCTGCCTCTAAAGGGCAAGGGACCATGCCTTCCTTTTTTTCCAAGCAGCTAGATAAAGGCAAACAAAAGGTGAAGAGAGGTAGGAAAGGTAAGAAGGAGCTTAAACAAGGACTTGGAATCATTGACCTAGAAATTGAAAATGAAGACAAGGAGAGGGCCAATCGCATACTACTTCAAAGCAAGAATGCAGAGATTAAAGACCTACAAAGGAGCCTTGGCATGGCACAATACATTATTGATTATTATAAGGATGAGCACAAGCATATGAAAAAGATGAAAAGGGAACTTGGCCTACAGGAAGAAAAAGGCCAAGCACTATGCCTTGAAAAACAAACTTGCTTGTGCCAAGCTCAAAGAGGCCCTCACTGAAATTCAAGCACTCAAAGGGGCAAAAGGCCAAGCTAACCTTGGAATCTTGGCACAAGCTTCTCTACAGGTCTCTCAAACCCCATAAGGGAGACACCCACCAAATTTGAGAAATTTTTAACAAATTTTGGTTTTTTGTGAATTTGGAGGCCTCTAAGCGCAACACCCCAGCGCTACGTTTTCATCTCAAGCATCTTCAGAGAGAGAGAACTTTGCATTTTTGGAATCCTCATGCCTAGTACATTATGCTCACCAAATTTCAGAGCATTTGGAGCATTTTTGACTCCTCAAAATGTCAAAAAACACCTCATTTTTCACCTTTCTGCTTCATTTTCAGGCCTGGCGCTGCACCTAGAGCAGCGTTGGGAAATTTGCCTTTTGGACAAGTTAATGAAGCTCATTCAGAACACCAAAGGTAGATTTGGAACGTAGACTCGACAAGTTTTCCAATGGGCCATCACAGAGCAAAATCCGACATCGAGAAGGTCACCAAAACTTGGCTGCAAGTGGACCCATTTTCTGTCTGTGTTGTTGCTGCGCCTAGAGCAGTTTTGGGAATTTTGTCTCTTAGACAGGTAAATGAAGCTCATTCAAGAAACGAAAGGTAGATTTGGAAATTAGACTCAGGAAGCTTTCCAATGGGCCATCACGGAGCAAATTCCGATATCGAGAAGGTCACCAAAACTTGCCTGCAAGTGGACCCATTTTCTGCCTATGAAGGCTTTGCGCTTTCAGACCTCACTGTGCGTTTTTGGCCAAAAGTCAACAAAAGACACTCATTAATTGCAAAATGATATTTTAATGTTTTTTGAGGCAAATCAATCCAAAATTAGGTGTTAGGAGTTATTTTGGCATTTATTTCATGAATTATTTTGTGCCTTGGGCCTTGCATGGTCTCTTGGGCATTAATGACATTTATTGATGATTTTGACATTTTCAAACCCTAGTTAGGGTTTTTGCCCTCCTTTGCTAGATAAATAGAGCATGAGGGCCTTATTGTAAAAGGTTGGCATTTGATGACTCTTGAGAGAAATACATGGTTTTTTGGAGCTTGAAGAGGAAATTGGTGTTGTGGAGCTTGTGAATGGTTTGTTTTGCTTATTGATGGAGAAGGCTTGCTTGCAAGATCCCTGAGCTTAGTTAATGGTGATGTGCTTCTATTCAGTTCATGTTTTCTTATGTATCATGTTGTTTCATCCTTCTATGTTGCAGTAGGACAAAGGATTTAGACTAAGAAATGTTCTTCAAAGGCACCTTAGCTTTGTTTATTCTTCACTGCCTTTATGTTTTCCTCTGCTAGGTCAGTTTAGAGAACCCTTAATTGCTCTCTAGACCTACCCAAGTTTGTTTATCTCATGAATGGTTCAATACAGTAGATATCATAGATGTTTTATGGTTAGCCCTGCTTGTTTGATATCACTAAACACTGTTCTTGAGGTCTCTCTTTGAAGTACCATTGTTTAGGTTTGCCAAAGAGGCTATGTTTCGATCATACCCTTTGTCCATGCTTGAGGAATTGTTTCAAAGATCTTTATGGCTATGATCAATGATATTTAGGAGTTCCCTCTTCCTTGATTAAAGTTATATGTTTATCTTAAATGTTTTCTAACCTTGAAGGTGAAATCACTAGAAGTTAAATGAGTTTCTGGCTTTATATATTTCATTGGATTGTTTGTCTGAAATGCTTATTTTCTTGAGTTGAATCAAAGAGTTATTGGTGTGCCCTGTCTATTGATTGCTTCTTTATGCTGAATTGTGTTGAAGTCCTTTCTTGTTTTAAGTATTTGACAAAGGATTCTTGATTTCCCTTTGCCCTACTTTGTTCACAAACTTGATGTTCATTTCATTTCCCATAAACCTTGAAAATCCATTTGACCATGCTAGATTTGCCCTGTGGTGCTCCCTGATTCATTATTGAACTTCCCATACCTTTTTATAGACTCCATAGCCCAATGACTTGAATATTTCGTCACTCTATCTATTCTACTTGACCATCTTACCCAACTAAAACAAACAAACAAGCCCTACACTTAACAACTAGTCTAAAATCAAACCCTAAAAAGCAAAAAAGTTCACATCCTTTGCATACAATAGAGAGAGCCCTCTCTGAGTCCAGGGAGGCTAGGCCCTAAGACTCCAAAGATTGGTCTGATATTACCCTGTGCATTTGGTCTTACCAATCTATCAAATCACGGGACACTAACACTCTCTATGCTAGAGATATGGATCTAGGGTTCTTGGTGAAATAGGCACCCTCTGCTCCCTCTTACAACTGATTTCCTCTCTTGGAAATCCGCCAAATCAATCAACGAAACAACTCCCTTCGATCCACTGATCGATCTATAGGTTTCTTTGGCTGGAAACCCTCTGAGAAGTTGATCTCCTCCTGCTCTTTGTCAGTAGTGCTTAGGCTAAATTCTGAAGCTTCAGAAATTTAACCCCACCAGCACCTTCTGAAGTTCTGCAGCTCTGCTTTCGGCACTTTTGAATTAGATAGCTTCAGATCTGTGTCACCCTGGCTACCCTCTGTGTGGGCATATAGTCCCAGCGCTGCCTCTGCACTGCCTTTGCGCAGTAAGTACGTGGGCCTACGTGGAGATAGCGTAAGACTGCAGCACCCTAGCCTCTGCATGACTACTCCCTCTGAAACTGCACTATCCCTCGAGATCTGGCCTTCTGATGCTGCTGCTGCTCTCTCTGCTGCTTTCTGCAGAAAGATTCTTTAGTCTTCCGCTGGTGAGTCTACTAGATCTACAATTGCTCTAATACCATGTGAAATTTTTTGAATGTTACTAATGCAGAAATCTACTGTTATATGTGGTTATACTTCTCCTACTTAATCAATTTATTAATGTTGAATTCTTCAGATTAACATTGAAGCAAACACATACAACATTCACCAATTCAGATCTAAAACATAAAAAGTACATGCACACATAGACAAAGTGACACAATATTTTTTGGACAATAGTCCCCGGAAAAATCAAATGCGGGAAAACTGGTCTTTAGGCTGCTGGAGGGTTTGTATTATTAAGATTTTTCTGAATACAACAAATCTGGGTACCACATTGGTAAACCCGACAGAGAAAAATATAGATTTGATACTATCTTGTTGTCTGAAGCCAAAACATTGATTGACCACACCCTCAAACAGGAATTACAAGACTCAACCAGACCTTAGCTCTAGAAACCCTAGCGCTGCTCCTAAAGCCCCTGTGTTAGCCTCTGCAGCCTTTGCGCTGGCCTGGAGAGGGCTGCGTAACCCTATCATGGGTGACGCCGACCCTACGCTACTCCTGAGGGTCTCTACGTAACCCAGCTAGGTCCCCGGTTGACCAGCACTGCCCCTGAAGGTACTAAGTAGCACCTACGTAGTTGAAGCTACCCTTGCATTGCGCAGTTGCTGCCCTCTCTACTGTTGTTTCCTCTGCTTCTTTGCGTTGCCTCTGGAAGCTGCTCTCTACTTCTTGCTGATTCTAGGCATTGGAATCAGACCATCCCCTTTGCCTAAACTCCCCTCTCTGCAGCTGAAACACTTTTGGAAATTCTTAGCAAACTGCGCCCTAGAATTCCAGCTTAGCTTCAGTGCTCTGCCTTTGTGTGCCTCCTCGAAATGACCCCAAGCCTTTCCTTTATACTTTTCTCATTGGGAAGCCAACGACCTTGATCAAATTTTGAATCGATGGCTAAGATTAAAAGAAAGCTTGATCCGTGTGTTTTAAGACAATTTCATCACATGTAATTAATTTGTAGGAATTTACAGGGTAAGTTCCGTAGATCAAAAATCAAAGGTCACCACTCACAAAGAGATCACAAATCAGTACACAAGTATTATCACGTGGTTAAAACCCTCGAAAAGGGAAACAATCCATAGCCTGCCAACGCGGCCACTTCAGGCAATTTATTAATATAAAAAGAAAAGTTACATATGTTTCTCTCATAAATGGTTACCGGACAAATGACCCTCCATGCTCTTTAAATAGAGATCATGGACCAATCGGGTGTTAAGCCACAGATCAAGTGTCGTTAATACCGAGGAGAGTGTGAACCGTCGGATCACTACAAATCGTGACTGTCGGATTATAAGTTACAAATGTACAAAGTAAAGAAACACACTTTACCTAACTCTAAACTAGACTAAGTTATCCTTAACTATTTCCTATGTGTCGGAATATCCTAACATCCCTCCTTAAGAACAACTTGGGATAGGATTGAAGGATTTACAAAGGTGACACAAAAGGAGCCTATTTCCTATGTGTCGAAATATCCTAACATCCCCCCTTAAGAACAAATTGGGATAGGATTGAAGGATTTACAATAGTGACACAATAGGAGAAGGAAGGAGGCATTAGAGCCTATCCCCCCCTTAATGACAACTTTCCTGAACTCCAAGCATGGATCTAAGTTTGGTAAAATTCGCTTATGTGAGAGCCTTTGTAAAGATATCGGCTACTTGATCATTTGTTAGACAGTACTCCACTTCAAGAACACGATCCTGAATGAGCTTTTTGATGAAATGTATGTGGATTTCAATGTGTTTCATACGCTGATGCTGAACTGGATCTTTACATCGCTGAATGGCACTCTGATTATCACACCAAAGTGTAGTTGGATGCCGTTGATGAAGACCAAATTCAGACAGGATCTGACGAAGCCACATGGCTTCCTTGCTGGCTTCAACTGCACCACGGTACTCTGCTTCTGCTGAAGAAAGAGAGATGGCACTTTGTTTCTTACAAGACCATGTAATAGGTCCTGAACCAAGAGTAAATACATATCCTGCAGTAGACTTTCGATCATCAGGGTCACCAGCCCAATTAGAATCAGTGAAACCAATCAACAATGGAGATGCTCCTGCACTGTAATGAATCCCGAACTAAACTGTACCTCGAATATATCGAAGTATTCTTTTAGCTGCTTTCCAGTGACTTTCATGAGGTTGGTGCATAAACCGAGCGATAAGACCAACGGGAAAGGAAAGGTCAGGACAGGTATGGGTTAGATACAAAAGTTTACCAACAAGTTGGTATAAGGTAGCATCAACTTCAGGGGTAGTACAAGTGACTGAAAGCTTTACTCCAGACTGAAAGGAAGAAGAGGCTGGCTTACAGTCTTCCATGTGAAAGTGGTGTAGAAGATTACAGGCATACTTGAACTGAGAGAGGGTAATACCTTCTTCGGATTGCAAGACTTGAAGACCAAGGAAATAATGCATGTGTCCTAAGTCTGTCATTTCAAACTTCTTTTTGAGGCCAAACTTCACATGGTTTATATGGTTGGGATCACTACCAGTAAGGATAAGATCATCAACATTAAGAACAAGGATGGTGAAGGACTTACCCACTTTCTTGGTGTAGACAGTGTTGTCAGAATGACACCTAGAAAAGCCATTATCTAATAGAAATCTATCCATTTTGGCATACCAAGCCCGAGGAGCTTGTTTGAGACCATAGAGAGATTTCCTAAGGCGACAAACAAGGCTAGAGTCGTTTTGGATAAAGCCAGGGGGTTGTTCCATGTAGATTTCTTCATGCAAATCTCCATGTAAGAAGGCAGATTTAACATCCATCTGATGGACTTCCCATTTAAAGGAGGCAGCAAGGGAAAGAACAACGTGGATAGAATTCATTTTGGCAATAGGGGAGAAGGTTTCAGTATAGTCAATGCCTTCAACTTGTGAAAATCCTTTAGCAACAAGACGAGCCTTATGTCTATCCACTTTTCCATCTAGTCCAAACTTTGTTTTGTACACCCATCTGCATTTGACAAGTTTTCTTCCTTTTGAAAGAGGAACAAGATCCCAAGTATCGTTCGCCTATATGGAACGATATTCTTCATTCATAGCTTCATCCCAATCTAGCTGACCAGAAGCTTCTTCAAAGGTTTATGGATCAGGATTTTCTAGAACTTGAGCCAATAAGGAGGCTCTTTCGAACTGAGAACGTGTATGTCGTCGATCTGTAGGGTCACCTGCAGGAGAACCTGCTGCATTCTGAGTAGAGCGGACCCATCTTGGAAGCTATGGAGTAAAAGAAATAATTTCAAGAGGTGGAGGAGGATTGTCATCCTCGTTGTCATCATCTGAACTAGAAGAAATGCTATTAAAAATAGAAGAGAGAGAGAGAGGTGGCACATATGCCGAATCAGGCTCGCAGGCAAAAGGTGGCACACCCGCTGAATTAGGCTCGCAGGCCGATATATTTTCATCAAATTTTACATCTCTTCTAATGATTATATTTTTGGATTTTGGTTGAAGAAGTCTATATCCTTTGACATCTTCAGAATATCCAACAAAAATGCATTTTTCACTCTTAGGTTCTAAGGCTTTATGTTTCGCATCTGGAATATGAGCCCAAGCATCACTTCTAAAAAATATGAAAGTGACTTACATCTGGTTTGATTGAGCTCCGGGCTTCTTCTGGATTTATATTCTTTAAAACCTTAGTAGGAGTGCAATTTACTATGTAGTTTGCACAGTTAATTGCTTTTGCCCAAAAATTGGAACCAAGTCCTTGAGATTGAAGCATACAATTAGCCATTTCTTTTAAGGTGAAATTCTTTCTTTCAGCTACACCATTTTGTTGTGGCGTATATGGAACAGTGTATTGCAATTGAATGCCATGCTCAGTGCAAAAATTGATAAATTTGTTGTTAACATATTCTCCTCCATTGTCTGATTTTAACTTAAGAATTGGATGTCCAGATTGTTTCTCAACAAAGGCCTTAAAGGCCAAGAACATGTTAAAAACTTCACTCTTGAGTTTTAAGAAGTATACCCAAGTGCGTCTGGAAAAATCATCAATGAAAGTTAAGAAGTACTTGCAACCAGAGAAAGAAACAACAGGAAGTGGACCACATAAATCACTGTGCACAAGTTGCAAAGGGGTTGAAGCGTGCCAAGAGGCACGTTTGTCAAAACTATCCCAATGATGTTTTCCGAGTACATATCCGGAGCAAACACCATCTCGGCAAGATACCATAGGAAGACTCGTCGCCGTATTTTCCTTACATAGAGTTTGAAGAGAGCGATAGTTTAAGTGACCAAATCACTCATGCCAAAGTTTGCTCACTTCAACATTATGAGCAACAAAAACGGAGGGAAGACATGAAGACCCAAAGTTGTCAAACTTATACAACCTTGTGGAATCATCAGCAATGCCAGTAGCTAAAATATGTCTAGGATCTTTGAGGTCCTTGATTACAACATCATGAGGTGAGAATTCTACTATTTTCCCTTCACCTGAATGAGTTATCTGATAAATAGATAGAAGGTTGCATGACAAGGTAGGAACACATAGTACATCATTAAACTGACCATTATCTAGATGAATGGTTCCAGATCCTACAACACTAAGAGATCTATCGTCACCAACATAAATATGTTTGGTGTTACAATCATTTAAAGAAGAAAACATGGCTTTATTTTTGGCCATGTGGTAAGAAGCTCCAAAATTAATGAGCCACTCATGAGATTGAGAAGAAGAAGATACATTTAATGCATAACCAGATCTTGATGCTTGACAACCACAAGCAGAAAGTGCCATTCCTGAGGATGAAGGTGAAGAGTGCTCCAAATTGATGTTGTGCTTCTTCATTGCTGCTTCTAAGGCTTCCATCTTCTTAAAACATTTGGACTCTATATGGCCATCATGATTACAAAAGTTGCAATGTCTATCTGTCTTCTTCCCTTCGTTTTTATTTGTCTGATCATTTTGGTGAGTTGCTTTTTCAGTTTGCAGTTGAAATTGCTTAGGACCCTTGTTTGATTTCAGGCCATACTTTTTAGGATACTACTTCTTGGGATTCTTTTGATATGGTTGTTGTTGGGCTGCTAAGGCTTTCTTAGAAGCGTTTCCAGAAGTGATAAGACCAAGGTGTAAGATTTTTTCTTGTTCTCTTATCAAAGAATCGCAAAAGGCATCAAAAGAGGGGTTCTTGTAGGTGGTTCCTGAAGAAATGATGGCTTCTCTAGTGGAATGGAAGGTGGAAACAAATACAGAGTATGAAGGGCCAAGATTAGCAAGAATGCAATAGATGAGGCTACCATCTTCCTTTTGACCTTACAACCTTCTAAAAGAAGTCTAAGGGTCTTGAATTTGGACAAAAAATCTTCAATAGAGGAGAAATTATTGGGGTCCAAAGTAAGCAACTCATTTTCATGTTGGTGGGCACTGATTTGATTTTGAATGCCAAGGACAGTGTTTAGCTTTTCTAGGGCTTCATTAGGGGTGTGAATGTCAAGGATATGAAATCGAAGATCTTGAGCAATGGACGTTCCTATCAACCCTCGTGCTTGATCTTGTTTATTTTCCCATTTAGCGACTTTATCATCATCGGAAGGTTTAGTTTCTTGTCCTGTGGCTATTCTATAAAGCCCTTTAATTCTAAATATATCTACCATATAAGGTAGCCATTGGAAATAATTGGTGTTGTTAAGAATAACCGAGCATGCACTTTCCATTTTTTTTTAAAAACTGAAGTTGAAAAGAGCTGAAACTAACTGATGCAATGGAAAGATCTCGAAAAAATAGGCCGATTAAAAGAAAACTGCTTGAAAAACGGCTTCCGGATGAAGAAGTTATGCCTTTTTGAAAAAAACTGAGTTGTAGATGCTAAATAGTTACGGGAACGGTTTGAAATTTGATGATGAAGTTCAACTTTTAAAAAATCCCACCCCTTTAACAAAAACTTTTTACAAAAAGAAGCTTGGGAAAGATACTTGAACCCAAGATCATAAACTAACTTCTCACCAAGTGAGATAGTAAAAGGATTCTGTAATTGTTTGAAAGGAGGAAGTTTTTTTTTTTTTTTTAAGTCTTCAGTGTGTGTGTTTTTTTCTGCACAAAAAGCACAAAAAAACGAGCAAAAAAAAAAAACGAAATGCAAGCCTTGCGCCAGAATGTTAGATTTTTCGGTTACCCTTACCGGAACTATCTATTTTTTCACTATTTCTGATTTCCCAAGATCGCACAAAGACGCAGGAAAAGAGCATACGTAGCAAAAAAAAATCCCTTCTCCCTGTTTCTGATTTGCCGAGGTCGCACACAGCGCAGAGTAAAGAGCATACACAAAGAAGAGGGTATAGATCCGGCAAATTAATAAAACCTAAAAACTGAAATAAACAGAGACAACAGAAATAAGCAGAACTATTAACAAATATAACTGCAAAATAGATACTTTATACCTCCAGATCAAGGTTGCAGGAAACGTCTTCCCCACCCCCGTTTCTGGCAAAAAACAAAACGGAAACGCGTACCATACGACCTGGAAATGCGTTTCCGGCCGTACTGGCACGTTTCGCATATAGGAAACGTTGCCAGTACGGCCGAAAACGCGTTTCCAAGCCGTACAACCGCATTTCCTTGCCTTTAAAGCGATTTAACTTAGTTTTTTTTTTTTTTTTATATTCCAGTTTTCGTGCTTTTTAACGTTATTGTAATCATTTATGGATGCTTGTAGATGGATTTTTAAAGCCTATGGCCCTATTATTTATATGTGATTCATTTTCATCCTCTTACTTAAATTTTTAACATTACCATGAAATGACTCAGGATGTTTGAGAGTGGTTCCGACCTCATTGGATTTCATATGGAGAAAGTAGAATTTTAGATCTCATTCAAAATCCAACAGTAGAATTTTAGATCTCATTCAAAATCCAACAGACTTATCAGTTTTTCAAGATTTCAGGATTGGGTGATTGCAATGTTTCCATCGTATTTGTCATGTATTAGGGTATGGAACTCATATTTAATCAAGACAACCATTCCGATATTCCGATATTGCTATTTCCATTGTGTCTGTTATCATTCATGAGTAAATGTGTTGTAACTTTTAATAGTTTATGCTTTGAATTTATCATGTATCATGTATGTTTTAAACTTTTATGATTTCACATAATATTTCTTAAATGTTCTAAATTCTAATATAAATTTTAAAAATTATTATATATATATATATATATATATATATATATATATATATATATATATATATATATATACCGCGTTTCGCTTCGCTTCTCGTTTCGGAAACTCTTTCCGTTTCCCTGTTTCGTGCAACTTAGCTCTAGATCTAAACTGACATAACTTGGGCAACCATAAACCTTTTTGCATGAAACGAAAGGCGTTACTCACTGTAACAGACGCTCCGGACACAACAGAGCAGTTCTCCAGTCCCGAAAATGTTCAGAAATAGTAGATCTAGAAAACGATAGTCGCATGCAGTCAAACCGGCTTTGGATTTGGATCAACAACGAATGCAGCTGTCAAAATAGCTCTGATACCATGTAGGAATTTACAGGGTAAGTTCCGTAGATCAAAAACCAAAGCTCACCGCTCACAAACAGATCACAAATCAGTACACCAGTATTATCACGTGGTTAAAACCCTCGAAGAGGGAAATAGTCCACAACCTGAGCCAATGCGGCCACTTTAGGCAATTTATTAATATAAAAAGAAAAATTACGTATGTTTCTCTCATAAACGATTTCCGGACAAATGACCCTCCATGCTCTTTAAATAGAGATCATGCACCAATCGGGTGCTAAGCCACAGATCAAGTGTCATTAATACTGAGGAGGGAGTGAACCGTCGGATCACTACAAATCGTGACCGTCGGATTATAAGTTACAAATGCACATAGTAAATAAACACACTTTACCTAACTCTACACTAGACTAAGTTATTCTTAACTATTTCCTATGAATCGGAATATCCTAACATAATTACTTTTAATTATTTAATTTTCCTAAGTTAGACTTAGGGTCCTTAATTAAAATTATTAATTAATTAATTATCTACCAAACTGGATGAAATTTCTCAAATCTCTTTTTGGGTATTGGAGATCTCATGTACTCAAGTCCCTTCACAAATTTTAGGCGCTAGAGCACATCCGATGCTACCCCATCACTCAAGAAAACTCAACACCATAATGGTAGCACTAGCATTTGTAGAAATTTCTTGACTTTCCCACCCTGGTTTTCAGTTTCACCTTATTTCTCCTTTTAATTAAATGCCCTTTCCCATATCCTTACATTCAACAACAGAAAAATAATTTTTTGCTGAAAACACAAATTCTAGAAAATTTATAGAATGCTGGAAAATGCAGAAATAAAAATCAGCAGATACAAACAGCCATTGAACACATTATAACATAGAGATTTTTGGTCAAGGTGACCCTGGAAAAACCCCCTACAACTCTTGGGGAAAACCAGTTTGAGAGCTCTTTCTTATTTCTGGAAAATGCTTTTACAGAGAGGTGAAATATACAGGAAAAATTCCAGCAAATTAATTACAGACTTATCTGGTTTCCGTGCTTGCCTCCGCCTTGGAAAACGTGCCAGAACAGAAAAATACTCAAAACAGAAATTTATTACAGCAAACTGTCTTTCTCGAAAATTGTGCTGGCTGCTTTGAAAAATGTGCCCAGCAACCTTGGAAATCGAGCCCTTTGTTGCTGTACTTTTCCTCAAAAACCGTGCTGCCTTTCTCCTCGAAAAATGTGCCACAAAATAGTTGTACGGACTGTTGTCTCGGTTTTCGTGCTGTTGTACGGCCTTGCTTCCTCGATATTCATGCAGCTCCTTGTTGCCTCGAAAACCGTGCCCTCCTTGCTGCTGTACGGATTTGCTGAGTTTGCCTCTCCTTCACCTTCTCAAGCTCTCTTCAGAAAAAATCTCCAGCTCTCCTTCTCCTCCTCTCTCAATCTGCTCATGAAAGAAAAAAAATGACCTTTTCCCTCCTTTTCCTCCTTTAACCTATAACCCTAAGTGACTTTTGGGGAATCCCTAAATCCAATGGTTGAAATAGATTGAGATCTAGGGCTGAGATTAAATGCTCATTTAAATCTCACTTTCTATTTTTTAATTCACCCCACTTTAATAAAGACCCACTTAGTCATTTATTTCCAAAGTCACTTTTCCTTTCTAATTTTACATTGACTTTATCAAAGTCACTTTAAAATTAGACTTTAGTAACTTTATCACTTAAAGTCACTTTTAAATTAGACTTTAGTAACTTTATCACTTAAAGTCACTTTTAAACTATGTTGCCAGGAAACGTGGGTGCGAGGACGGGGACGGGGATGGCACTTTTTGAAACAGGGTGCGTGGGTGCGTTGGGGGTATATACTATATATATATTATATTATATAATATTATATATAAATTATAATTTATATATGTGAATTTGTATAAAACAAGAAAAATAAAATATTTTTGATTTAAAAATTAAAGTTTAAACTAAAAAGATTTAAACATGCACATCATTGAACAATGAACATTCAACATTCACATAATGATATATATAATACGAATCATGATAATATTAAATAACTTAATAAGTTATAAAAGTCACGATATATGTCCATTGTCATACTACATTCAAAATTTCCCTTAAGGGCAAAGAGTCAAGACATCTCCAAACATGAACTAGGAAATTTCAAAATACTCAAATAAAAATTTAAAATAGTGAATAATGGCTTCCTCAAGCCACATCATCAGCATCCATGTCATCAGCATCACTTATATCTTCAGTCAGCATGCTCTCAAGGTAGGAATCACTCTCATCTTGAGCCTCCTGCTCATCCATAACAGTTGAAGGTAGCTCAATAAGGCCATCTGGTTGTATTTCCTCATCCACACACATAGCATCATCTGTGTATTGGTCCCATCTCTTGAAAGGACGCTCCTTGTACCCAGGGTCTTTTCGAGATATGAGACGAAGTGTGCTATGAATGTACACTAAGTTCTCTGCCTTCTTTGAGCCCAACCTATTTCTTTTTACTGAATGGATAAAGGCATAAGTACTCCAATTCCTCTCGCAAGATGAAGAACTAGCTACCTGGAAAAATAGGGGAAGCCCATTAAATTAATTAAAAATTTAAAAAGAAAAGCTAAAATGAAAATTGAAAATCCAATACAAAAATTTAAATGAGAAATAAGATGAGGAACTCCAAATTAGTTACCTGTCCAAGTAACTGTATGGCAAACTGCTGCAACTCAGGAGCATCAACACCATGAAGCCACCACCAATCAATTGGATCCTTCTTCTTGTGTCTATCGGTTGCAGTGGTATAGTTGATAGACTATAGTTCGGTTGCAGTGGTATAGTTCTAACAGTTAACTTCTTAGGGTTGGTCGATCTTAGCCTTTAGGTTTACCGTTTAACTTTAGTGTTATAACTTATAACTTATAACTTATAATTTTTATTTTTAAGTTTTAATTTGATTTTTAGTTTTTAAGTTTATGAGTTAAGTTTTAAATTTTAATTTTTATGTTTTTATTATTTAATATTTAATAAATTAATTTAAGTTTTGAATTTAATTAAAAAATTTAAAAAAATTTAAAAAAAATTTAAAAAAAATCGCCTTAAGAATAGACTATAATTAACTTAAATTATTTAATTTTAATTTTAATAAAAAAATCTTAAATTTTAATTAAAAAAATTAGATTATAGTCAAATTTTGATTAAAAAATAAAAAAAATTAGCCTAAATTTCCCCTCGATGAACCCGAAAAGAACCCATTTTCGGGGTTCTCTATCGCTAAAGAACCCTAAAAGAACCCGAAGAACCCTAAAAGCACTCGAAAAGAACCCGAAGAACCCTAAAAGAACCCTAAAAGCACCCGAAAAGAACCCGAAGAACCCTAAAAGAACCATGTTTTTGAGTTGGACGTTTCGAGTTCTTCCATGAAGAACCGGGTTCTTCAAGGTTCTTCTGGGAAGAACCCGTCCCAGCACCCAGTACGTGGGGACGGGAACCCGGTGCGGGTGCGGGAACCCTACCCCTGGGTGCGGGTACCCGTGCAACATAGCTTTTAAATTAGATTTGACTTTATAAAAATTATAGTCACTTTAGGAGAAAAATTAAATTCTTTTGGACACTTTTCCCTAGGCCAAAGATCAAAGCCTTAGGGAACCACCTGTCCTCCGGTAACCAAATTTCAACACTCCCTCTTACCGAGGAAAGTGTTCCTCACCACACCCATATTGTCTCTGAAGTAGACATGCTTGCCTCGTGGTAAGGCTTTGGTAAGAATATCTGCAACCTGCTCATCAGTGGGAATATACTCAAGCTTCACAGCTCCTTTCTGAACATAGTCTCTGATGAAATAATATTTGATCCCGATATGCTTTGACCTGTCATGAAATACTGGATTCTCCGTGAGTTTAATGCAACTCTGATTATCACAGTAAATCACTGAAGGTCTCAACGGCTGACCAAATAAGCCAAACAACATCTTGCGAAACCAGATGGCCTCACATAACTATTTGATGCCATCTCTTGCTTCATGAACTCAATGCCTCTTATTCTTTGCTTAGAATTTGTTCATGACACCATGGACAGCCAAGCGGCACCCTGAAGTGCTCTTCCTATCGGAAGCACAACCTGCCCAATCAGAATCAGTGTAACCTGCCAATCTCACTCCATCCCCCTGCCTGTAGTCCAGACCATAATCCACTGTCCCCTGCAAGTATCGCAAAATGTGTTTTGCAGCCACCCAGTGAACCTTCCTAAGCTCACACATAAACTGACTCATCGTGTTGACTGCAAAACAAATATCTGGTCTAGTGTTGACCAAATACATCAAGGAACCAATCAGCTGTCTGTACAATGTGGGATCCACCAACTCGGAATCCGAAGCATGGAGCTTCTTCTAGTTGGTGATCATCGGTGTCGACATGGGTTTACAGTCCTCCATGTGGAATCTGCCAAGGATGTCCACAATATATTTCCCCTGCCCCAGGAAGAAATGCCCCTCCTCCTGCCACACCTCCAAACCCAAAAAGTAATGCATCAAGCCGATGTCCTTCATCTCAAACTCCGCCGCAAGATCTCTCTTGCGGTGCTCTATGAGTCTCTCTGCACCTGTAATGACTAAGTCATCCACATACAGCACCAGAATGAGAGGCTCCTCACCTATCACAATATAGTAAAGGTTCGGATCTGCCTCACTCTTTGTGAAACCCATCCCTTGCAAGTATGTATCTATCCTGGAGTACCAAGCTCTGGGAGCTTGCTTCAGGCCATAAAGGGCCTTCTTCAGTCTGCACACATGGGACTCCTTCCCATGCACCTCAAAGCCCTGTGGCTGCTCAATGTACACCTCCTCTTGTATGAAGCCATTGAGAAATGTGGTCTTCACATCCATCTGGTGGATCTTCCAACCCATCTTTGCTGCTATCGATATAATGGAGCGGATCGAAGTATATCGAGCCACGGGAGCGAAGGTCTCCTCATAATCAACTCCCTCTACCTGGGAGAACCCTCTAGCCCCAAACCTTGCTTTGAATTTCTCAATGCTGCCATCTGCAGCATGCTTTACCTTGTAAAGCCATCTGGAAGTAACCACGGATTTGCCCTCAAGCCTCGGCACCACCTCCCAAACATCATTCTTCATGATAGAAGAATACTCCTCCTGCATGGCCTCTCTCCAGACCTGTTGGCTAGCTACCTCCTCATAGCTAGAAGGCTCATAGTCAAGGATGTTGGTAGGCATTGCCATATAGCTACAAAACCTCTCAGGTGGTCTGCTATCTCTGACCGGCCTCTTAGGCCCACCAATAGATGTGGACTCTCTCAAGGTATCCTGAAGCCACTTGGGCTTCCTCTTCCCTGAGCACACTTCTCCCGTTGGAGAATAAAACTCCTCCTCCTCAACATCAGGAGCCTGAACTCCTGACTGTCTGTCTGCTGTCCTCCTGCCTGCACCTGAACCTGTAGATGCTGAGGTACCGTGTGAACTGTCCATCGGTGGACTCCCCAGTGAACTGCTCTGTGGACTGCTCTGCGTGCTGCCCATAGCACCACCCCTCTCACTCTGTGAGCCACCTCAACGAGCGGACACGACATCGTCATACCAGATGTACCCTCCAGGATCGGCACGATCCACCTTGCTTGGATCCTACTGACCAGGCTCAATGCTGTGAGGGTCACAGTGCAGTCCGGACTCTCTCAAGTGACCTCCTAAAGGCCCTGTCCTCCTCGAACTTCACATCCCGTCTGACAACAACCTTCCTCTGCGCGGGAATGTAAATCCGAAAGGCCTTGGAGGTCTCACTGTAGCCCACAAAGATACCCTTCTCTGCGGTGGGCTCTAGTTTGGTCCTCTTCTCCTTGGGTATGTAGGAGTATGTGATGCACCCAAAGATACGAAGATGACCAATATCAGGCTTCTTCCCAGAAAAAGCCTCCTCCGGAGTCATGTGCCCCAAGGCACGATGCGGACTCTTGTTCTACAAGTAAACAGCTGTGTTGCAGGCCTCTGCCCACAAAAACAATGGCAACCCCTGATCATGTAACATGGCTTTGGCAGCCCCTCCGATGGATCTGTTCTTCCTCTCCGCAACCCCGTTCTGCTGGGGGTTGTAAGGACCAGTGAGCTCCCTCCTAATGCCTGCCTCCGCACAATAGTCAACAAACTCTCCAAGGGTGTACTCTCCCCCATTGTCCGACCTCAGGGACTTGATCTTCTGACCTGTCTGTGTCTCCACAAGAGCTCTGAACTCCTGAAACCACTTGAAGACCTCACTCTTGGTCTTCAAGAAATAAATCCAGGTCCTCCTGGAGTGATCATCAATGAATAAAACATAGTACTCATATCCACTCAAGGAAACATGAGACGTCCGACCGCTCACATCGGAATGAATCAAATCAAGTATCCCAGTCGCTCTGCTGTCACTGCTGGGAAAAGGGAATTTGGCAAACTTGCCCATCGCACATCCTCTGCAAGTATCAAAGTGATCAGTACTGAAATCTGGCACACCTGTAGTGATCTCCCGCAAAGTCCTCAAGGCTCCATGATACATGTGCCCCATCCTATGGTGCCAAATCTCACACAGCTCAGAACTGCTAGCTCTGCTGTCGGTGCTACTGCTCAATGCCAAAAGGGGCTGAAATGCAAACTTGTACACCTTTGCATGGCGTACACCTATCACTCTAGCTAAATCAGCTGGAGCGCCCCTGGGATACATCAGCACCTGTCCACCCCTGAACAGTATCTCATATCCTCTGTCCTCCAAAGCTGAGACGGATATGAGGTTCTTCCTCATCCCTGGCACATAAAGAACATCTGACACCTTCAAGGGAGGTTTGGGTTCCCTATCAAATGTCAGTGTCCCCACACCGACTGCTCTAACAACTCTGTCATCACTGAGTACTACCTCTATATCAGTGCCACTCTCTGAAAGCTCTGAGAAGTACTCACGGACTCCTGTCATATGACGTGAAGCCCCACTGTCCACATACCAGATACCCGAAGATGCTCCGCTAGTCGAGGGAAATGCATGCTCCCTCTAAACCTCTGTGGCAGGTAATCCTGCACTAGAGGACTCACACGCAATGAACCCAAATTCCCGGTCAAAGCGATCTGCAAAGTCCTCAACCTCTGCTGATGCTGCCATGCTCTGGTTCTTCCCCTTCTTCTTCTTCTTCTCCGGACACACAACTGCATAGTGTCCCATCTTCTGACAATTCCAACACTTCACCTTGGAATAGTCCTTCTGTGTGTTACCCTGTTTACCTTTACCTTTGCCTTTCTTTCCTCCTGCCAACAGTGCTACATCCTCGTCCTGCTCAACTGGCTTGGCTGCCCCAAGCTGACCTTTCCTGATCTCTGTCTAAATGCAATCATCCCAAAACCTCTCCCATGTGGGAAGGGTCTCACGTGCACAAACCCCATCAGCAAAGTTCATCCATGAACGGGGGAGGCCATTCACTGCAATCCACACCAACTCAGTGGGTGGAATGACCTCTCCAATCGCTGCCAACTCATCTCTCACATTAGTAATCTTTGTGAGATATCAAGCTGCACTATCATTACCCATCTTAATGGTCTTCAGCTTCTCCTTCAGGACCATTTTCCGGTTCTCATTGGTACTCTGGTAGAGATTGGACAATGTTGTCCACATCTCATGAGCATTTCTCTTTCCTCTCACATGAGGAATGCAATGGTCTTTGATTCCGTCTAGAATCAGTCTCTTACCCTTGTTGTTCTTTCTATTATATGCTGCCAACTGAACAGCATCAGTAGGCACATTAACAGGCTGCTGTTGGGTATGAACCATGATATCCCAGACTTCTGCCTCCTCAAAGATACTCTGCATTCTCTCTTTCCAAACGCTGTAATTGGTATGCCCATCCAACCTATCCTCCACCTTCAATCCCAATGACATCCTGCTGTCCTAAAACTGAAAAATAGCACTGCTGTAGTAAAGATAAAAATTCTGTGTGAGAAAAATCAGCTTGCTGGAATTTTCTTAGTGAAAAATCAGCAGGCTGTATTTTTCTTCTTGTTGTTCCAAACTGCACTTTCAGCACTCAAGCTCTGATACCATGTAGAAATTTCTTGTTTCCCACCCCGGTTTTCAGTTTCACCTTATTTCTCCAAATAGTTAAATGCCCTTTCCCATATCCTTACATTCAACAAACTGGAAAATAATTTTTTGCTGAAAACACAAATTCTGGAAAATTTACAGAATGCTGGAAAATGCAGAAATAAAAATCAGCAAATATAAACAGCCATTCAACACATGATAACACAGTGATTTTTGGTCAACATGACCCTGGAAAAACCCCCTACAACTCTTGGGGAAAACCAGTTTGAAAGCTCCTTATTAATTCTGGAAAATGCTTTTACAAAGAGGTGAATTATACAGGAAAAATTCCAGCAAATTAATTACAGACTTATCTGGTTTTCCGTGCTTGCCTCCACCTTGGAAAACATGCCAGAACAGCAAAATACTCAAAACAGAAATTTATTACAGCAAACTGCCTTTCTCGAAAAGTGTGCTGGCTGCCTCGAAAAGTGTGCCCAACAACTTTGGAAATCGAGCCCTTTGTTGCTGTACTTTTCCTCAAAAACCGTGTTGCCTTTCTCGAAAAACGTGCCACAAAACAGCTGTACGGACTGCTGTACGGACTGTTGTCTCAGTTTGCGTGCTGTTGTACAGCCTTGATGCCTCGATATGTGCAGCCTCTTACTGCCTTGAAAACCATGCCCTCCTTGCTGCTGTACGGATTTGTTGTATTTACCTCTCCTTCACCTTCTCAAGCTCTCTTCAGAAAAAGTCTCCAGCTCTCCTTCTCCTCCTCTCTCAATCTGCTCATGAAAGAATGAATGACCTTTTCCCTCATTTTCCTCCTTTAACCTAACCCTAAGTGACTTTTGGGGAATCCCTAAATCCAATGGCTGAAATAGATTGAGATCTAGGGCTGAGATTAAATACTCATTTAAATCTCACTTTCTATTTTTTAATTCACCCCACTTTAATAAAGACCCACTTAGTCATTTATTTCCAAAGTCACTTTTCCTTTCTAATTTTACATTGACTTTATTAAAGTCACTTTAAAATTAGACTTTAATAACTTTATCACTTAAAGTCACTTTTAAATTAGACTTTAGTAACTTTATCACTTAAAGTCACTTTTAAATTAGATTTGACTTTATAAAAATTATAAAGTCACTTTAGGAGAAAAATTAAATTCTTTTGGACACTTTTCCCTAGGCCAAAGATCAAAGCCTTAGGGAACCACCTGTCCTCCGGTAACCAAATTCAACAGCATTGAAATGGGGGCTACACGGATGGGCCCTTACAAGCCACAAGGATCTAGAGAAACCACCTTAGTCCACCACACTATACATAAATCACTAGCATTGTCTAGTGACAATATTGAATGCACAAGATACATAGTCACAACTTTTTCCTCATCATGATACAGAATAATAATCCTTGTGGAGGCACAACTGATCATGAGACATTAGGCTCAAACGTCATCTGAAAACATGCATGACATCAGCTCTGAGGCTGGGACAATCTGGCAGAAAAAATGTATCATCTTGATGTGAAACTATGGAGAAACAAGCCCTAATGATCATTTTCTTTCTGATGATCAGATGAATAGGCAAACAATTTCATGTAACTCCCAATATGAAAGGGTTGTCTAGTTCTGTCACGTTTAAGGTAAAATCGTTAACAAATGGTTTCAGCATATTCTATTTTCCAACTGCTAGAGTGCCTTGATATCTAAATACCATATCCTGAGTGACAGTCAAGTAAATATATAAATATTAAATAGATATCGAGAAAATCCCTAGTTTATAGGATAGTTAGTCGTAGTAATATTTCTCAAAAAATCCTAGTGAGACAGGCACTCTCAAGTTTCAATTAATTGCAATCTGCCATTTCACAAAGATAGTCTGTGCTGTGGTATCCAGGGCATACCTCTGTAGGTTTGTTCCACTACTCTTTTCTGTGATATAAGGAATTCTAGCTATCAATATGTTTGATTTAATATTTATCTATGTGAAAAAGGCAGAGATTTTATGCATTAGATGTTCTGTTTGAAGTAAATCAATTATGGCATATGACACAGGGGACAACAAAAATAAATATTGCAGTAGATAGATTGCCAAAATTCTACTCATGCAAACGTAGCAGCAGTGAAGTTGGACCTGAGCATCACGGTACTATACACCTTGGTACTGAGAGGTAAGTTTTGCTGCTTATAAACATTAAAAAAATACTATTAATGATGCTTGACCACATGTTTACTAATTTCATATATGGGTTTAAGAACGAATCAAATAGAATTTGATACTTGGCATCTGGTACCTTCACTATCTAACTATCTAATTTCTTTAGGCATTAACCCAGGTTAACAACAGCAGTTCCAGTCTCGCAAAGGCTTTTGAACATATGAACAATTACAAAAGCAGCAAAGATGAGAGACATATTGTTACAGGCCTAATCTTCTAAGAAAAGAAGAAATATTCATTTAAGAAAGACATCCTTTATAGAAGAAAAGATGCATGCTGCAATTAACACCATAACCGGCTGACTTGTACCCAGTAATGCAATTAAAAACACATGACGACAGGCTGACATGATGATGTATGTGGGGTTGGCCTTGGAGAAGTCTTTATCAAACTAGGGTATATTTTCACACAATGTCACGTGTATTTATTTCAAAATGTGATGTGTCTTTATCTACAACTATAGCACTTGCCTTCTAACACTCAACATATGATTGAACACCGAAAGCTAAAGTAAATACGTACTATCTAGTACTTGGTGAAATAAGGCTGTTTGTCACAGGAGGACAATTTGTAAACGTGATGTATTCATCTTTATAAATTTTATATAAGGAAGCTCTCTAATATATTTGTTGTACATATTTCAATTGCATATTTGCATAATACATTTTACCCTTAGTTCTTGCCAAGGGTGGTGAGCAGAAACTATGCTGCTGACTTCCTTAGCACCCAGGATTGTTCCCTTTGAAATCTCAATGCCAACTTCCACATCATGCTTGCATCCATGAATTTATAGTAATCAAAATTACTTGGAGATTGTTTTTGACACATCAGTTTGAGGCAGATGTCCGGAAAATTGTTGGAAGCAAAAGCTGGCACCCACAAAAGTGTAAAGTCCCAAACACCAAGGTGTTAGCTTTGTGTAACTCAGGAAGGATGCTCACTATCACCTTAGCAACTCTTCCCCAAACTTTAGATTGGCTCTTCTCCAATGCATGGGGGGTTTCCCTAAGATTATCTAGGCTATGAAGTGGAAGCTCAAGGTGAAAATGAATAGCAGGCCTTGTGTTGCCCCCTTAGGCGTGACAATGTAAAATTCACCCAATTAGTAAGGGCGATATGTTCCAGCCTGTTACCCACCAAAATGGGTAACCCCATAGGAGAAAACTTTTCTCCTACATTTGACAGCCATCCAGTCATCCAGATATCCAGCAGCCCCTGCCAACCACCATTAGTTGATGATATGCCATGTGCCTCCACCACTTGCATCAACCATATGCTTCTCACCCATCCAGTATTAGCACTTGGATGAAGGTGGGTTGCCAATCAAAAGGTACTTAGATCATTTTGCAATCGGGTGCTTATACTTGTTTGTTTTGGGGAATTTATTATGGATTATGGGGTGATATGGAAGATTGACAGACCTTGACCGTATTCCTTTTCTCTCATCTCACCAGGGGGGTTGATGCTTGACCCTAGTCCAATGGGACCTCCTTTAAAGACCTTTTTGGGTTATAGGAGGGGCGCTGCCTGGGAAGCCATGATTGAGATAGCGTGTTCCATTTTCCCTGTCACACTGAACACCTTCCATCCCACATTACAAGCCCATATTTTGTTGAAAAGTCTAACTAGGTTCAATCTTCGTAATGACATGTAATTATGTTTTTCTGTAAAGAAGAGACAAGGGAAAAATAAAATGTATTTATTGTATTACTTGCATCATGGGTTTCATGAGCAAGAATTTTATTTATAGGTCAAAGACTTCTTCTTGATGTCTTTAGGATTTTGTCATCTTGTCATAAAAATAATTCGAGTCATGTTACTCTTAGAAGTGTCTGGATTTCCCTCCAATAGATAAGCACAGTCATCTTCTTCACGTCGGCCTCAACATATATGCTCAAATATCATGTCGGCTTATATATCATTATATGGAGTCACACCCCTTCATGATGGTCATGTCAGTTCAAGTATAGGGACGAATAACTATATAAAGGATCATATACCCTCGCATTTCAGACAGATCAGTTCGTGCTATCTCTAAGATTTTCGAATGGGTGCAGTTTGGATAGAAACTGCAGATCAACAGTGACAGAATTCGAGCATATCACAGTGATTCTCAATGGTCAAGATAGCAAGGAGTTCGTGTACCACAGTGATCACAGTGCGGACTGTTTGGGTGACATTACAGTAATATCTTCCTCACTATCTTGGCATATGTTCTCTGTGATGAGAATGGATCACCCACAGTTGGATGGCACACACATATATATTCTCTGCAATGTGGATATGTCACAATGGCATAAGTTCTTGGTGCTGTGACTAGGTGCAGTGCTTGGTGGTGCAGTCATAATCAGTGATGCTCTGTGCTACATGATACGCAACATGATGACATGATGTACAGTAAACCACAGTTCGGGTATACCATCATTCAATGATGTGTCTCTAGGTTGGGATGATACTTCCAGTGGTCAGGAAGGAATCAAAGAGAATCAAGGAAGAAGGATGACTGTGTCTTGGTCTGGGAGTAGCAGGATAGGTCAAGGGTCATGGTCTTGGTATTCATCAATTGGAATCTCTATAAGAAGAATTTGATGTGGGTTTTTCTCTCAAAGAGTGAGAGGTTTTGGCCCTGGCTTGTGCCTACCTATTGTGCCTCTTGTGTATCTAATAATTGAATTGAAGAACATAATAATATAATGGAGATAAGATATAAGAGGAAGAAGCGTAAAGTAAATCACAAGTAATTTTCAAGAAGAGAAATTTTAATAAAAGCCCTAATTTCTCAACTTGGTATCAGAGCTGTTATCACTCTGCCAGATTCCCAAGGCTGAGGAAGGAATCCCAACAGAGGTAACCACATTTGACTTGATAGCTAGCCCTATCAAGTTGGAGAGGGCTCTCTCCAAAGGGTCACAGCCAAGAGGGCTGGAGAAATTTGAGTTTTAGGCTAGATAATGAGTGCAAGGGGCTGTTTTGATTTGGTTTTGGTGGGGTAAATCAACGGATAATGAAATTAGGTCAAGGAAAACTAGGTCAAGGCTATAGAGTTAGGGTTGCAGGGATGAATGGGGCAAGGTAGGTATAATGTCAATCATTTGAAGATAATGGTTATGGAATGGTTTAGAAAATTTAAGGAGGCTGAGGGAAGCATAAGAGATGTATTTCTCTCAGACAGAATATATGAAACAAAATATGATCAGTTACCCAAAACAGAGCATGGCTAGCATGTATTCTGAATTTCACACTTGTAAAAGATCATAATCATAGACATGAAAAGGAAATGAACAATACATTCACACAAATGTCACTGAAGAAGAAACTATGAAAGACATTTAATACCACAGGTATCCCATAAATATAGCTGCAACTCCTCTTGTATTAATGGCCAAAAACTGAGTACAAAGTCTCCTTGATCAACTAAGCAAAATGAAACTGATTCCAACTCCAACCATTGAAAATGAGTCAAAAATTACGTGATATAGGCCTCAAACAACCTCTCCCAACCTCAAGGATCGAATCCCTAAGAGGAGGAGTTGATCCACCAAAGTTTGAACTGAATCCTAGAGTGTAGGGTGGTCAAAGTGACTCAACCCTAACTTTTTTCAAACTGATTCATTACACCTCATATGCTTGATTTACCTAATGTATTTACCCTAGTAAATTGTAATAACATGATAATTACATTCATCTTCATCATTTACATAGGTAAATTCAACATTTCCCAAGGTAAAAGTCAAAACTGGAGTGAAACTCAGAAAATTTCTGAAGACTGCCAAATGCACCATTTTCTTGTTAAACGCGCAACGACCAGGCAGAAAATATCCTTTGTGTTCAAGGATGAATTTGAGTGCCTTCCCAGTGTCCAAATTTGCTCCAAGACGGCTTGTTGGAAAGCCCTTCAAGTCTACTTTCCAGAACTACCTTTAGATTGCAAAATGAAGCCCATTTGCCCTGTCAAAAATCACTTCTCCCAAGACTGGTAAACGTGCAGCGACCAGAAGGAAACGCGCCCTCTTTGTGAAGCACCTTTTTGCAGACCATATTTGGAGGTCTTCCCGGCGTTCAAATTGGGCCCATGATAGCTCGTTGGAAAGCTTATCCTATCTAATTTCCAAATCTACCTTTGGTTTTCTGATTGGAGTTGATTTGCCTTGTCAAAAGTTGATTTTCCCAAGACTAGTCAAAAAGTGTTGAATGAGGGCGCAAAAATGCAGAGTGTTGTTGCAGGCAAATTTTGGAGGCCTTCCTCAACTCCAATTGGAGCTCAAGATAGCTCATTGGAAAACTCTCCCAGTCTAGTTGTCATTTGACTTATCAAGCAAGTCATTTGGACACTCCAGCTAGGAGAAAATTTGATTTTCCCAAAGTCACTCCAAAAGTGTAGCAACTCTCCTGTGGCACCTATATTTTTGACATTTATCCAAAACCATGACACCTGTGTAAAAACTGAAGGAGGTTTTTCTTCCTTGACCTATGATGGACAAAAACCTCTCTCGTGCTTGTCAAATTCATCTTTGTTTGGTCATGTTGACCACACTTTGTTAACGATCCCATAACAGTACACCCCCATTTTTTCAAATGGGGCTTATCATGTTTGAGGTTCACGTCATCCAGATTTCATCGACAGACGACATTTTGATATAAATGATGTAAACCCATTCTGCATTTTATGATGTAAATGATCTAAGTAAGACTGTTAATGTATGTAACAACCTAGGTAAGCCTAGTATGTTGTTGATGATTTCTATCCTAGGAGGTTTTTTGTCTCACTGATTCACGTAAGTGATCAGCGGAGTTTTTCCCTCCAGCCTCACCCCAAACCTAGGGTGGATTTTTTCATCAACATGCTAAGTGAGTCCTAGTGTTTTCTATCGAGTCCTTGTAAAAGTAGTTTGGGAATAATCCTAACTATTTGGCTAGATTATTTTTTTACAAGCTACTTGGTCTACTAGATCATGTTTTGAGTCGCAAAATTGGTATTTATTTGAGGGTCTATACGAATGGGTTTTCCCCCTTCATGTGTATAAATGTATTATCTTGTGTAAAGAGGGTTGGAAAAATAATTAAAATCCCCTCTCAGTCAATTAATTAAATTTTCTGGTCAATTAATTTAAAAAAATCTTAAACCAGAAATTTAATTAATTTAGGGTCCTAAGTTAGGATTAAATCTTTCAAAGGCAAAATTCGTTGGTCCTTAAAAAATGAATTTTTAACGGCCCCAGGCTAAGGGAAAATTGAGAATTTTAAGAAATTTTGGACCTTTGGGCCTAGGTGGTTAAGTCAAAGTCAAAATTTTGGGGTAATTAACTCAAAAATAGCATTTTTGAGTTAATTAAAATGAATTTAAATAATAAATTCGTTTTTTCCCCAAATTTATAATTTCGACGGTCCAGATTAAAAGATGATCAAATCTTATCGACGATCGAGATTATTTTGACATGGATCAACCGAGCTAGCCGTTGGAGATTTGTCCTATAAATTAAGAGGTCTTTGTCAGTCTTGAGTCATCCGATCTTAGAATCATGCACTTGTCTTGGAAGCTCTTGTGAATTTTCTTTGACGAATAAAGCATAAAGACTTTGGGGTTACAAATTTTGGTGTTCCTTTTCCAGATCTATGTGGTGATATTGTCTCTAAACTCTACTACTTTATTTGGTATTTTATAGTTGATGGCCTTCATGGATTAGTCTGCATACAAGTATCTTGTGCAGTTTTCTGGATTCATAAAATGACATTTTGATTTTTCTGAAGGATCTCATGTTATTTTCTTAAATCTCTATCGATCTAAATTTCAGATCTAAGTGTGCAAAGAAATATTTTTTAAGGTTTTGAGGGTCTGGGGAAGTCTTCGGTTGGACCAGCCAACTCTCATAAAACATAAATCTGAAAAGCTCATTATTTGTTAAATTCCAAATCTATCTTACGAAATTGGTGGTTTTGCAAGGTTTTCTAGGGCTTGTGTCTCTCTCTAAAATTTTAAATCTCTAAAAAATGTGCTAAAATGGATTCAAATCTGGCCTTGAGGGCCTCAGATCTGTAAATTAGTTTGTAAATTTGTAATTCTTTACGTCTGTAAGGGTTTAATAATTTTCTTGGTGTGTATATCTTTAGGATCTGATTGGTTTCTTGTAGGTTGTAGGTTTCACTTAGAAAGTTTTTAAGATCTGAGCCAGATCCAGCCCCCAAGGGCCAGATCTGGCCTCAAATCGCCTCTGTGAGAAAAACTGGACGTTATTGGATTCAAAGAGCATTGAAAATTTGAGCTTAACAGAAAAAATTGGAGTTTGCGAAACGTTTTTGTGTATTGGGTTTATTCTAAATTTATCTCCGCATAACCTTCAGCATCCCTCACTCTCTGCCATCGATTTTCATCGACCCTACATTCCTCTTCCTGTCTGCCGACCTCCCTTTTCCATCGCAGATCTTTCCCATCTGCTACCCTTAGTTTTTTCTTTCTCACACTGTATATTTTTCCTCTACGTTTGTTTTTTCTCCTTGCCATCTTGCCTTATCCTATCCGCCGTCCAGCCTACGCTCCATTCTTCACCAATGTTATCAGAGTCGAACCGGTTCTGAAAAACCGGCCGGTCCGACCGGTTTGGAGGCAAAACCGGTCCGAACCGGCCCTCCGAACCGGAAATGACCGGTTCAGTACTGAACCGGCCGGTTTCGTCACTGAACCGGCCGGTTCTGGACCGGTCCGGTTCAGAGACCGATTCCACCGGTTCACAAGCCTGGGCACTAAATTTTTTTTTTTTTTTCTTAATTTTTTTAAAAAATTTTAAATTTTTTTTCTAAATTATTATTTTTCCTAGTTAATAACGCTACCCTAGCCCCCCCTAAAGCTACTTAAACACCCCCACCCCCTCTATTTCCCTCACACTATTCATGGTAATGTTAAATTCTTAAAGTAAAAGTGACATTTTCCTTAATCTTCATTTTCATCCTTTTACTTAAATTTTTAACATTACCATGAAATGACTCAGGATGTTTGAGAGTGGTTCCGACCTCATTGGATTTCATATGGAGAAAGTAGAATTTTAGATCTTGTTGTCGCACAGATTGTTCAGGGCACCGCGACAACGGCTCAGACTGGGGGCTGTCACCTTTATCCCCAATCTCTCTCTTTAAGCTGTCTCCTCGCAAGCTAAGGGAGGTAGACCCTATTAGAAATGAAGAATAAATCCAGGAGACACAGCTAGAACATCAAATACTTAATAAGATTAACAGGATTTCATAGATCTAGATTAGATTTCACGCTTATGATCAGTGCCTTATGGAGTCAAACAAGATCTCGTTATGCAATTATAAACCAGTAATTGATGACTAACTGTTGCTTATGGAAATACGATTTATCAATGATATTTGATTAAAAACACCACAACCATGAATGATGAAAATGCCAACTGTTTGAAAGATTTCCAGATTTATGATGCTTCAATTAATTTCGATCCAGAAAATGTCTCTATAGTCAAAACTTTAGATAAAAACAAAATTGGCACATTTGACTATTGAAATTTTGAAATTTTTTTATATTTTTATTATTTTCCAAATTTTTAAGATTTTTTTGGAATTTTGGAATTTTTATTTTTATTTTTTATAATTTTTATTCTAAAACAAAAATTCTAAATCTAAGTTAAAACTAAGTACAAAATTAGAGTCTAAACTAAACTAAAATTAAAATTAAAATTAAACTAAAGTAAAATTAAATTAAAACTAAGACTTAAAAATCAAATCCTAAAACCAAACTAATCTATAACTAAAACGAAATGTAAAATTAGATGTAGCCTAAATTAAATCTATACAAAAGTCAAATTTCAAAATAAAATAAAAATCTAAGTTGAACTAAAAAGTTAAATCCTAGCAATTAAACTAAGTAAGAATTAACTCAAATCTAAACCAAAATCTCTAACGCTAAGCCTAACATTCACTAAATCTAGCACACTAAAACTAAACTAAAATCTAAATTTAAAACTAAACGAAATATATTAAGAAAAAGAAAGCCGACTCAAAAATAAAAAGAAAAATCTACGACTAATACTCCACGTATGTACCAAAACAAAACCTTTACAAAAAAAAAAAAAAATCGAACAGAATTTAACAGACTGTCGTTTTAATTATGTGCGTTTCTTTTTCTTGTTTTGAATGAGTTAGACGGAGATTATGACAGGCGGTGGACGGCGAGGAAGGAGGCAAAGCGTGCCATGAGAAAAACGACAAAAGAAATTACATTCGGAGTTTTGAAATGGCGTTGGAAGAAGTTTGGACAAGGAGCCTAGTTATGCAATTATTACAGGATAGTATGGACGTCAACGAGCATAGAGAAAGGATGGACGGAGCAAAAGCGAGAGATGTAGACGCGTGAAAAAATCGCACCAGAGAAGAAATCGAATGCGAAACACAGAAAACAATAGTTGTGTGTTGCGGCTTGTTGTGGAGCAAATGGACAGCGTGAGAATAATCGGATGAAACAGGACGTCCTGGCAGCGTAAGTTTGTTTGGAGAAAGCTGGACAGTCAGCAATAGATGGAGTGGAAAACCCAGTAAAAATGTCGAGCAAAATTTCAATTTTTTCCTCTCAAAACTCAGATTTTATGCTTCTTGAATCAAATATGGTCCAAACCTTGTCCACAGTGGCAATTCTGAGGCTAGATCTGGCTTCCCAAGCCAGATCTGCCTTAGATCTTTTAAAAAAAATTAGTTGAACTTTGTAACACCAAGAGCAGCAGAGATACAGAATGCATGTTTACTGATTAAACCCTAACAATCTTGAAAAATTTACAAATATACACGCTAGTTTACAAATTTAAAACCCTCAAGGTCAGATTTAAATCCGTTTTAGCACAATTTTCAGAGATTTAAAATTTTCGTGAGAGGCACAAGCCTTCGAAACCCTGCAAAATCACAAATATCGTAAGATAGACCCGGAATTTAACAAATAAAGAGCTTATCAGATTTATATTTATTGCGAGTCGGCTGGTCCAACCGAAGACTTCCCCAGACGCCCAATCTTAAAAAAAATTTCCCTGCACACTTAGATCTGAATCTTAGATCGATAGAGATTTAAGAAAACAACATGAGACTTTTGCAAAAAAATCAGAATGTTATTTTATAAACCCAGAAAACTGCATAAGATACCTATATGCAGATTAATCCATGAAGGCCATCAACCATAAAATGCAAGAAACCAAGTAGCAGAGTTTAGAGACAATTCACCACATAGATCTGAGAAGGAACATCTAGATTTGTAACCCCAAAGTCTTTAGCTTTATTCCTCAAAAAGTTTACAAGAGCTTCTAAGAGCAAGTGCACGATTCTGAGATCGGATGATCCAAGAATGACAAAGACCTCTAAATTTATAGGACTAGATCTCTAACGGCTAGTTTGGATGATCCTCGTCAAAATAATCCCAACCGTCCAAAAGATTTAATTATCTTTTAATCCGGAACGTTGAAATTAAAATTTTGGGAAAAAAACGAATTTATCATTTAATTCAATTTTAATTAACTTAAAAATATTATTTTTAAGTTAATTACCCCAAAATTTTGACCTTGACTTAACCACCAAGGCCCAAGGGTCTTAAAATTCTCAATATTCCCTTGGTTTGGGGCTTTCAAAATCATTTTCCAAGGACCCACAAATTTTGCCTTTAAAGATTTAATCCTAATTTAGGACCCTAAATTAATTAAATTTCTGGTTTAGGATTTTATTAATTAATTGACCAGAAAATTTAATTAATTGACTAAGAGAGGATTATAATTATTTTTCCAACCCTCTTTTACATGAGATAATACATTTACATACATAAAGGGGGAAAACCCATTCGTATAGACCCTCAAATAAATACCCAATTCTGCGACTCAAAATATGATCTAGTAGACCAAGTAGTTCAAACTACTTTTACAAGGACTCGATAGAACACTAGGACTCACTTAGTATGCTGATGATAAAATCCACACTAGCTTTGGGGTGAGGCTGGAGGGAAAAACTCTGCCGATCACTTTCGTGAATCAGTGAGACAAAAAACCTCCTAGGATAGAGATCATCAACAACATACTAGGCTTACCTAGGTTGTTACATACATTGACGGTCTTACTTAGATCATTTACATCATAAAATGCAGAATGGGTTTACATCATTATAAAAATTGTCGATCGGCGATGAAATTTGGATGACACGAGCCTCGAACATGATAAGTCCCATTTGAAAAAATGGGGGTGTACTGCTATGGGGTCGTTGACAAAGTGTGGTCAACATCTGGCTCTACTTGGGGACACGTTGCTTCATCGAAGGAATGTGAGAATCCAGAATCTGCATCCAAGCAACACACAAGATTACATAAGTAGCGTCCATCCAAATATCATTATATAACATTAAGCTCATGAAAAATAAAAGCTCTTCTTTTATTTACTATTCTATTTGACATGAAAAAGAAATCTTACTCTAACTGCAAAATGAAATGCTGAAATAACGAGGAGTAGGGTTAGAAACACGATACAGAGGATGCCCTATGGCATCAGATGTGCTCAATATAGTGTATGCCGAGCATTTGCCTACTTTCAGGCAAGTCTGTAGGCTGCTTTTTAGATGTGCCATGTCCAATCTTGCTAATTGTAGGACTCTGTCTTATCCGAGTATCAAGCTGCTCTCGACCATCAGACGAATCAAACCACTTATTTCTTTTTTGCTTCTTTCTCTTCTTCTAAGTGGGTTGTGATGTCAACAATGAGACCACTGTATATTTCTTGTCCTCATCTTGAAGATGTTTGTACAAAATATCTGAAGAACCTGGAGCATGACCAATGTTATTCTGGATATACTCTGTCAATGGTGACACATAAGCTTGGTCTTTCTCAACATCCTTTGAAACCATAGTGAAATCCTCCGTGTGATGAGATGAGAATGGCTTTGGCAGATAAGAAGTCTTATGATCTGTTGATGAATCTTCATAATCAAATTTCGGCTGAAAATGTGATTTTTCCATTTTTTCCAACTTCTTTTGCATATCAGTCATTTGATTAGAATGCTTAATATTAACAACAGTCATTTCCTTCGCATGACTCTCTTCAATCATCAACAATCTATGTTCCATGCTTTTTATTGATTCATCATTATCTCCTTTCATGGCCATGAAGAAACTTTGCATACAATTCCTCTCTTTCTTATGATTTGTTTCCATGATCGTCATTTCCTTAACATGTTTTTCTTCCATGGCAGTTATTTGATTGGAGTGACTAAATTCCATGATCTTTATTTTTATTACTTGTTGCTTCCATGGAAGTTATCTTATTTTAGTTGATTTGATTAGCTTCCATGTTTTGAATAATTTGCATAAAATTGGAAGTTTATTCACAGTCATAAAACCGATTCCTTAACCTGACTTTCATAATCTTCTATATGCATGTGATAGTCCTTACCAACAACATTAATTTGATGACTTGACCTTGCCATTCTACTAGCTATGATTCTTTTGACAACCTGGCAAGTAACCTCTTCATGAAGTCAAAATCTGGAGTTTTGGACATTCCAGATGCTTTCTTATCCTTTTCAATCTCCTCGGCTAAAGATTGACAAGCCTTATAATTTGCAGTTTTAGCCCGCCTTAACTCATATGAAGTATCAGAATCAAAAGCATCAATGTAAAAATTCAGAAGAGATCCATCGGGAGGTTTATGAGTTTGAGATATTTCTCTAAGGATACCATTAAATCTCCTGTTAAAATCTTCAGTCGTTTCATTTTCTTTCTTTTTTATGGTACTGATATCTATTACCAAATGCCGATCTTCCCTTTTATCACCATACTTTTCCTTAAAAGCAGTTACAATTGATTCAAAAGTATTAAATGAATTATCAGGCTTTTCCATGAACCATTCAGCAACATCCTCGCCGAAAGTAAGAACAAAAGCTTTCATCTTTACATCATCGAAATTATAATTTGCAACTGCAATTCTATTCCACCAGTTAGTGAAAGCAAACAAATGAGATTTAACACTAACTGCATCATTTCCTTGAAAGATAGGTAATTTATCCATTTGCGGGAGATCGTGGGGATAACCCTGAATATTAGCAAAATTACACGGGGCAAAAATATCCATGATATCGTCTTTAAGATTTTAGAAATAGATCCGTGTTCAAGAATAGTCAAAAGGTCCTCGAGAAGCGAACTTCTTGGCAGGAACTCTTGTAAGAAATGAAAGAGTTGGAGTCGCCACTTGAACATGAAACTAATTCTAAAACAGAAGAAATAATCGAGAGCTAGCAGATGGATATCACGGGGGGATTCTTGTCTGGGAGTAAATAGATGAATAAGTAGAGTCGCCACCCAAACAAGAAGCCAACCGAAATGTCAAGGTGCTAAAGATACGATGATGAAATGATTAGTGATATGACGAAAGATAAGACGATGAAAATATGAAGAGATGAAAGACGCCAGAAAATGTGATTCCTTGTGATAGGCTAATGAATGGCAAAAGATCAAAAGATTATAAAATGTCGTTAAGACCAAGGACAGAAAAACTCTATCCCCGGCAACGGCGCCAAAAAATGTTGTCGCACAGATTGTTCGGGGCACCGCGACAACGGCTCAGACTGGGGGCTGTCACTTTTATCCCCAATCTCTCTCTTTAAACTGTCTCCTTGCAAGTTAAGGGAGGTAGACCCTATTATGAATGAGGATGACAAATCCAGGAGACACAGCTAAAACATCAAATACTTATAAAATGAATGAGATTCCACAGATCTAGATTAGATGACTAGTGCCTTATGGAGTCAAATAGAATCTCGTTATGCAATTATAAACCAGTAAGTGATGACTAACTGTTGCTTATTAAAACACGATTGATTAATGATATTCAATTGAAAAACACCACAACCATGAATGAAAATGCCAGATGTTTGAAAGATTTCCAGATTAATGATGCTTCAATTAATTTCGATCCAGAAAATGTTTCTATAGTCAAAACTTTAGATAAAAAACAAAATTAGCACATTTGACTATTGAAATATTGAAAAAATTTTATATTTTTGTATTTTCTAGATTTTTTAGGATTTTTGGGAATTTTTATATTTTTTTATTATTTTTTGAGTCTAAAATTAAAAAATTTAAATCTAAGATCTGAATAAAATCTAAATCTAAAACTAAATTAAACCTCACAAAATTAATACTAAGTTAAAATTAAACCAAGACTAAATTAAAATTTAAAATCTAAAAATTTAAAATCCTAAACTAAATCTAAAGTCAAATTTAATCTAAATCTAAACTAAGCCCAAAAGTTAGAAATTAAAAACTAAATCTGAAACACAAATTTAAAAATTAAACTAAGTTACAATTAAAATAAATCTAAATCTAAAACTAAAAAGAAATCTAAAACAAAATTAAAACGAAACTACAACCATGCCAAAACTAAGACTAAAATTGAATTTAAATAAAACGTGAATCCTAAAGTTAGAACCTACAAATAAAATCGAAACTTTTATGAAACCTAAGACTTAAACTCTAAACTATATACACCCAAAAAAAACGCGTTGAAACAAAGACCTGAAACTATACACCAGTTGAAACGCGGGTTTGACGCAGAGGGATATGGACGCGGGCAGTCTTGTCTTTTCTTTTTTTTATGATGCGTTTTGAGTTTTGTGTGAATGCAGGCAGCTCGCTGGATGGCAGCTGCGGCGGTCAAGTTTGGATGCTGGACGGAGAAAAATGCAGACGGCAGGCAGAGATAGATGTGGGAGAACGAGTTTGATAGGGCTCGATGGATTTGCTCAAAATCGAAACGCAGATTAAAGGAGATGGCGGCAGAGAAAGAGGGATGGGTCAATGCTAATCGATGGATCAATTTGATGAGGACGCAGGGATAAAAAAAACGAAAGTCGATGGCTGAGATAGTGAACGTAAGGATCGATGCCAGACAGAGGAAAAAGACAGCGTTTTACTTTGTAGTGAAGACAGAATGATTTCGATGCGCCCAGTATGCATAAAATTTACCCAGCAAGCTTAGAAATTAAAATTTCTCCATCAAACTCTGATTTGATATACTTCTTCAATCAAATGATGCCAAATCTTGCCCACAGTGGCAATTCTGAGGCCAGATCTGGCCTTTGGAAGCCAGATCTGCCTTAGATCTTAAAAAAAATTTCGATTTGAACCAATAACCTGCAACAATTAGTCAGATCTGAAGACACACACGCCGATTTAATGATTAAACCCTGACAATCCTGAAAAATTTACAAATTTACAACTATTTTACAAATTTAAAACCCTCAAGGTCAGACTAAAATCCATTTAGCACAATTTTCAGAAGTTTAAAATTTAAGTGAGAGGCACAAGCCTTCGAAACCCTGCAAAGTCACAAATATCGTAAGATAGACCCGGAATTTAACAAATAAAGAGCTTATCAGATTTATGCTTATTGAGAGTTGGCTGGTCCAACCGAAGACTTCCCCAGACGCCCAATCTTAAAAAAAATTTCCCTGCACACTTAGATCTGAACTTTAGACTGATAGAGATTTAAGAAAACAACATGAGACCCTTAGAAAAATCAAAATGTTATTTTATAAACCCAGAAAACTGCACAAGATACCTGTATGCAGATTAATCCATGTAGGCCATCAACCATAAAATGCAAGAAACCAAGTAGCAGAGTTTAGAGACAATTCACCACATAGATCTAAGAAGGAACATCCAGATTTGTAACCCCAAAGTCTTTAGCTTTATTCCTCAAAAAGTTTACAAGAGCTTCTAAGAGCAAGTGCACGATTCTGAGATCGGATGACTCAAAAATGAAAAAGACCTCTAAATTTATAGGACAAGATCTCTAACGGCTAGTTTGGATGATCCTCGTCAAAATAATCTCAACCGTCCAAAAGATTTAATTATCTTTTAATCCGGGACGTTGAAATTAAAATTTAGGGGAAAAAATGAATTTATCATTTTATTCTATTTTAATTAACTCAAAAATATTATTTTTGAGTTAATTACCCCAAAATTTTGACCTTGACTTAACCACCAAGGCCCAAGGGTCCAATATTTCTTAAAATTCTCAATATTCCCTTGGCTTGGGGCTTTCAAAATCATTTTCTAAGGACCCACAAATTTTGCCTTTAAAGATTTAATCCTAACTTAGGACCCTAAATTAATTAAATTTCTGGTTTAATATTTTATTAATTAGTTGACCAGAAAATTTAACTAATTGATTAAGAGGGGATTATAATTATTTTTCCAACCCTCTTTTACATGAGATAATACATTTACCATACATAAAGGGGAAAAAACCCATTATTAGTGTGATACAAATAAATACCAGGTTACAACGACTCCAAATTATGATCTAGTAGACCAAGTAGTTCAGACTACTTTTACAAGGACTCGATAGAACACTAGGACTCACTTAGTATGCTGATGACAAAATCCACCCTAGCTTTGGGGTGAGGCTGGAGGGAAAACTTCCGCCGATCACTGTGATCCGAGACCAAAACCTCCTAGGATGGAAATCATCAACAACATACTAGGCTTACCTAGGTTGTTACATACATGGATGGTCCTACTTAGATCATTTACATCATAACATGCAGAATGGGTTTACATCATTATAAAAAATTGTCGACCGACGATGAAATCTGGATGACACGAGCCTCGAACATGATAAGTCCCATTTGAAAAAAATGGGGTGTACTGCTATGGGGTCGTTGACGAAGTGCGGTCACTGTATCTCATTCAAAAATCCAAAATAGAATACGCTTTTTCAGGATTTCAGGATTGGGTTATTACAATGTTTCCATCGAATTTTGTCATGTATTAGGGTATGGAACTCGTATTTAATCAAGAGCACCAATCCCTCTATGTACCTTGATGTTAGTGACATTGGCTGTCAAACTCCTCTATCATGACCCTACTAAAAATGTACCCATCACTCAAACAAAACCTTGACTATCTAAGATGATAGATAAATCTATGTTTAAATCAATGAATTAAGTATGAATTTGTGTAAAAAATATCTAATTTTTAATATATATATATATATATTTTAAAATATATATATTTTTTAATAAAATAATATATAACGTATCGTATCCCAGAAGTATCCTGTTCCGGGGTCACCGTACCCGTATCCGATTCTTCGAATCCCCGTATCCCCGTATCAGGTGACTTAGGGATTCTGATGATGATTGATGATTTGATCATATGTAGTTTGTAGTATTGTAGGCTATAGTATAATACTATGATCTAACATGTTATTTTGGACTATAAAGGCCTTTTAGAGCCTGTTTCTTGATGTTTGTTACATTTTTTGTTCAACGATGTTTTGCACTAAGTGCTATTTTGGCTATCTGCACCTATATAATGAAAAATTTTGCATATTTGTGTTTAAATGGTTTGGATTAATATGGATGTACATGAATATATCTGGTTTTTCTTTAAAATATGAATATTTTATGTGTTTTTGGTAAACCGGTTTTTTTTCCGGTTCTTTTCCGGTTCTGGTCCGGTTCCGACCGGTTCCCGGTCCACAAGGTTTTCCGGTTCGATAACCGGTTCGGTTCCGATAACATTGTTCTTCACGCCATCGAGCTACCTCTATTCCCCTCACGCCATCGTTCCTCCTTCTTCCGCAAACCCCTTTCTCCATTTCGCTGCGTATTCCTCCCTTTTCCCTTACGTTACCCTCGTCCTCCTCTACTATCGATTTCCCATCTGCCTGTTGAATCCTCTGCAAGCCATCGACCTTCTCATCTTCTCCGCCATCCGACTTGCATTAAAAAAAAACCTCACTCTCTCTGCTCCACACTGACCTTCGCTTCCACTACCTCCGTCCCAGCTTCACTGCCTTCTTCGCAAACCACAGCCTCCTCCTCCGCCATCCGTCAAACCCTTGTCCCTCCTCAAGCCATCGACACGACCACTTGCAAACACAAAACAACAAACGAAAACACACATGATAAAAATCCGATTCATACAAATGCGTTGAAATTTTGAGTTGGATTTGTTTTTAGCAGTTAGTTTAATTTTGATTTTTGTTTTAGTTTAGTTTTAGATTTTTTTTTTAGGATTTTAAATGTTAATAAATGATAGCGTTAGTTTTTAATTGTTAGATAGCATTTGTGTCGGTTTAGTGCTAGGTTTTAAAATAGATTTCATTTTTTTTTTTTTTTTTAGTTTAAGTTAGATTTAGATTTTAATTTTTTTTTTTTTTTAGATTTTAATCTTTCAGATTTAATTTAGTTTGATTTTAGATCTAACTTAGATTTTAGTTTAGTTTAGATTTTATTTTTTTTTAGATCTGACTTTTAAAATTTTAGTTTTAATTTAGTTTAGAGTTAGTTTTGTTAAGTTTTTTAATTCATAATGTTAACTGTAGTTTAGTTTAGATTTCAAATTTGTTTAGTTTTAGATTAGGATTTTGATTTTTTTTTAGTTTAGCTTTTAGCTTTGGTTTAATTTTTAGGATTTTAATTTTTAGTTTTGTTTAATTTAGATTTAGATTTTTTTATCATTTGTTTTAGATTTGAAAAATAATAATAATAAATAAAAAATTTTAAAATTTTAAAAAAATTTCTAAGTCCTATAGTCAAATGAGCCTAAAATTTTCTATCTGAAGTTTGACTGTGGAGCATTTCAATTTCTGGATTGGGTTATATTGAGACATCATAATTTCGGAAATATTTCAAGCATCTGGCATTTATCTTAATGATCATTTCATGATAAGCTTTACTATTTGCTTCAGTATCTTAATGAATGATTGTGGTACTTTTTTTTATTGAATATCATTGTGGTCATAGCAGCAGTTATACATCCATTGCTTGTTTTTAATTGCATAACGGGATCTTGTTTGACTCCATAAGGCACTGGTTTTAATCCAATCTTTAAGAATCTCATTAAGTCTTATCAAGTACTTGGCCTGTCACTGTGTCTCCTGAATTCTTCCTCTTCATTCCTAATAGGGTCTACCTCCCTTAGCTTGCAAGGAGGCAGCTTAGATAGAGAGATTGGGGATAAAGGAGACAACCCCCAATCTGAACCGTTGTCGCGGTGCCTAGACAATCTGTGCGACAACATTTTGTGGCGCCGTTGCCGGGGACCAATTTATTGGACTTTGGCTTTACGACATTCATCTCTTTATTCATCTTTCATCTCAGGTATTTGGGTTAGCTTCCTGTCCTAGTGGCGACTCCATTGGCTTCATCTTCCACAAAAATTTATACGAGAAGGCATCCAAGTAGCTTGATTAATCCTACTCCAGATCCTGAAAGGGTTTTTAGAGTCCGATTACACAAGCTCTCTTCTCGTACACTTCTTGATAATCTTGGCTAGGAAGCTCTCTCTGATATCCATTCTCTTTTTTGTGATCCACCTAAACACGATATCATGGATGTTTTTACCCCGTGTAATTTTGCTAATATTCAGGGTTATCCCCATGATGTCCCTCAAATGGATAAATTACCTTCTTTTCAAGGAAATGATGCAATTAGTTTTAGATCTCATTTGTTTGCTTTCACTAACTGGTGGAATAGATTTGCAGTTGCAAATAATAATTTCAAGGATGTAAAGATGAAAACTTTTGTTCTTACTTTTGGCGAGGATGTTGCTGAATGGTTTACGAAAAAACCTAATAATTCATTCGATACTTTTGAATCAATTGTCACTGCCTTTAAGGAAAAGTACGGTGATAAAAGGGAAGATAGGCATTTGGTAAGAGAGATCAGTACCATAAAAAAGAAAGAAAATGAAACGATTGAAGAATTTAACAGGAGATTTAATGGTATCCTTAGAGAAATATCTCAAACTCATAAACCTCCTGATGGATCTCTTCTAAATTTTTACATTGATGCTTTTAATTCTGATACTTCATATGAGTTAAGGCGGGCTAAAACTGCAAATTATAAGCCTTGTCAATCTTTAGCTGAAGAGCTTGAAAAAGATAAAAGGGCATCTGGGAAGTCTGAAATTCCTGGTTTTGATAGGGTTGCAACTAAGTTAAAAGGACCTAAAGGTAAAGAACTTCTAGAAGATGATGTTGACCCTATGAAAAAGTTAATGCAAAAGCTTGAAAGCATGGAGCTTAATCAAGCGAAATTAATCTCTGACCATGCTAAGGAAATAAGCACTTTACAGTCTAGGTTGGTTCAAATGGAAAGAGCTCAAACGCAGAATTCCCAAACTAGGAATCATAATAATAATAATCGAGGAAATAATACTTGGCAGAAAAAAGGTCAGTCGAGTGAGCAGAGAGCTTCGAATCCACTTGAATCTACTAATTTGGTTGATGAAGCTCTTCCTTATTGTAGAGTTTGTGATGCTCTTCATGAAGAGGTTACTTGTCCCATTGTTAAAAGAGTCATAAATAATAGAATGTTTGGGGCAAGTAATCAGATAAATGTTGTTGGTAAGGAGTTCTCTTTGTCTATGGAAGATTGGATGGAAGTTAAGGAAAATAGTCCAGATGTTAGGCCTTTCACATCTTCGCATAGTATCAATAATTTTGATTATGAAAGTGATTTGATGATTAAATTATTTGGTGAACAGCCTTCTTCTGATCAAGTTTTGGAAATTTCTAAGGACAAAGAATTAACTTATCAAAGAAGGGATAAAGAGCAAAGTAATAATCAAAATCCCCCTCAAATTTTTAATCCTAGTCCTGGTTTGGATATTGATTTGGGTGCATGGTTGAAAAATGCTAAGATCTTGCTACCTGTTACTGAGGTTTTAAAGTTTCCTAATCAGAGAGCTAAAGTTTTAGATGTTCTTGGAGCTTCACATGTTAATGTTACTCAAAATGAAACTGCTAAAGTATCTTATCAAGATGCCACTATATATTTGCAAAAAATGGAAGCAGATAACAAAGATCATCAGCCATTTTTTGTTACTTTGATGGATAATGGTTATAAATTGAATAATTGTATGCTGGATTCTGGTGCTTCAGCTTGTGTCATGATTAAGAGGGTCATGGAACAGCTTAATTGAAGAGTTTCTAGACCTTACTACAACATATGTGCCATGGATTCTAAGAAAATTGAAGTTCATGGGTTAATCAAGGATTTACAAGTTCATTTATCGGTTTACCCTGATATCATGATTGTTATGGACATAGTTGTAGTTGATGTTCCGGATGCTTGGGGTATGTTGTTATCAAGAAAGTTGGCTTCTGATCTAGGAGGAAGTATTCAGATGAACTGGTCTTATGCTATGATTCCTTCCCCTAGAGGTGAAGGGTTTGTGAAGCTTAATAGAGAACCTGAAAGAAGATTCCATGTAGAAGATCCTAAAAGACCTCATAATGAAATAATTAAGGAACAACCTGACATGGGGAATTATGCTATTATGTCTAATTTCACGGTTCCATTAGATGACAAGGTTGATGAGAAATTTGAGGACTTAAATGATCAGGTTTGGTACATGCATTTTGATGGTGCAGGATCTAGGTATGGTAAGGGTGCCGGAATTGTTTTGAAGTCTCCCCTTGGTAGTGTTTTAAAGTTTTCCTATAGACTTGAGTTTAATGCAACCAATAATGTGACTGAGTATGAAGCCTTGTTGTTGGGTTTTGAATTGGCAAAGGCTTTAAGAATTAAGTTGCTTAGTATCAAGGGAGACTCTGATCTGGTTATCATGCAAGTTAAGAACAAATTCACAGGTAAAAATCAGAGGTTAAGGAATTATCGAAATGCTGTGTGGGATGCTATGTAACACTTTGATGCCATTAACCTTGAAGCTGTCCCAAGAGAAAAGAATGCCTTAGCGGATGAGCTCGCTGTGGCTGCTTCTACTTTACAATTATCTGATGAATTAATTAAAGAGGAAATAAAAATGGAAATTATTTTCAGACCGTCAGTCCCGGATAATTCAGAACATTGGCAGGTTTTTAATGATGAAAAGCAGGCTATTCGTTTTTCTTAATAATTTGGATGAGTTTGAAGATTTTCAGATAAGTTCTAAGGAGGATGGATCTGAGGATCATGATGATATTATAAATCCTACTCCTTGGAATATTGTTGCTTTAGAACAACACTTTGAATCGGCATGATGCCACAAAGCTGAAAGAGGAGAATAGAAGGGATCTAGGTGAATTCATTGAAGTAAATCTTGGTACTTCTAAGGATCCTAAGATTGTTAAAATCGGTAAAGGTACTAGTGAAGAAGAAAGGAAAAAGTTAACAAATTTACTTCATGAGTACAGGGATGTTTTAGCTTTTTCATATGATAAGTTAAAAGGATATAGGGAAGATGTCATGCAACATATTATCCCTTTGAAAGATGAGAATGCTAAACCTTTTCATCAAAAGCTTAGGCAAATAAATCCTAAGTTAGCCCCTTTGGTTCAGAAAGAGCTTTCGAAAATGCTCGCAACTGGAATCATTGCTCAAACTAGACATTCAACATGGTGTTCCAACTTGGTGATTGTTAGGAAGAAGAATGGTACCATTAGACTTTGTGTTGATTTTAGAAACCTTAATCTAGCATGTAAAAAGGATAATTACCCTTTGCCCAACATAAAGACTATGTTGCAAAGAGTAACAGGTTCAGGAATGATGTCATTGCTAGATGGTTTTTTTGGATACAATCAAGTTTGGGTTAAAAAAGAAGATCGTCACAAAACTAAATACACCACACCATGGGGTACTTTCGAATACATTAGAATGCCTTTTGGTATGACTAATGCTGGGGCTACTTTTCAAAGGGCTATGAATTATGCTTTTAAAGGTTTAATTGGAAAAATTATTGAAATTTATCAAGATGATCTTACTGTTTTTTCTAAAGATGGTATTGCTCACATAGGTCATCTTAGGCAGGTCTTTGATAGATGTAGAGAGTTTGGGATTTCCTTGAATCCGGCTAAATCTGTTTTTCGGGTTACTGAAGAGAAATTACTTGGTCACATCATCTCAAAAAGATGGGATCAAGATTGATCCTGAAAGAGTTGAGGCAATCCAAAAGATTCCTCTACTTCATAATCTTAAATCGCTTCAGTATTTTCTGGGAAAAACTAATTTTCTTAGAAGATTTATTCCAAATTATGCAGAAATAGCTAAGCCTATTCAAAGTCTTCTTAAAAAAGATGTAAAATTTTTATGGAAAGAAGATGGTAAAAAGGCTTTTCAAGGGATTAAGGGTGCTATTGCTTAAGCCCCTGTTTTGGCGAGTCCTGATTACTCAAAGGATTTTATGATTTTCTCTTTCGCTTCTGAAGACACTATTGCTGGTGTCTTGTTACAAAAGAATAAGGAAGGTCACAAACAGCCTATTGCTTTCATGAGTAGAGTGCTTCAAAATTCTGAATTAAAGTATACTACTATGGAAAAGCAAGCCTATGCTTTGGTTAAGTCTCTTAAGCATTTTAGGACTTATGTGGGTTATTCTAAAATTATTGCTTTTGTCCCACATTCCACAATTAATGATATCTTAACTCAAACTGATTACTTAGGGACTCGTGCTAGGTGGGTTACTAAAATTCAAGAGTATGATCTAGAGATTAGACCCACTAAGTTAGTCAAAGGTCAAGGCTTGGCTGAGATGTTGACCGAAGGTAATGAAAAAGCGTTTGGTTTGATCTGTCTTAATAATGCATCTTCACCTGAGCTGCAAAGGTTGGGAGAGCATGAATGGTATAAGAACATTATGCATTATTTGTTAAATCTTACATGTCCTGACCATTTAGTTGCTCATAGAAAAGGGCTCTTAGATTAAAAGCCACTAAGTATTGCTTCATGAAGGATGGCTTTGGATGGAGAAATCCTGAGGGGATAATCTTAGGTGTGTTGATGAAGTTGAGTTTAAAAAGTTGATTTCTGAGTTTCATTCAGGATTTTGTGGTGGTCATTATGCTGCTAGAACTACTGCCCACAAAATTCTGAGAGTTGGTTATTTTTGGCCTTCGATTTTTTCAGATGTGCATAAATTTGTTAGAAGTTGCCAAGCCTGTCAACTATTCAATGGGAAGCAGAAGCTAGCTTCCTTGCTCCTACAACCTGTGTTTGTTGAGGCACCTTTTCAACATTGGGTTCTGGATTTCATTGGAAAATTCCATGGAAATTCTAGCAATGGCTACTCCTGGATTTTAACTGCAACTGATTATTTTACAAAATGGGTTGAAGCCATTCCTGCTAAGAATGCCAATGAAAAGGTCATTATGGACTTTATTGAAAATCAAATCATTACTAGATTTGGTGTCCCTGCCAAGATCACTACTGATAATGCCAAGGCTTTTAGTTCTCTTGAATTTTCATCTTTTTGTTTTAAGTATGGCATTACTTTATCTCATTCATCTAATTACTATCCTCATGGTAATGGCTTAGCTGAGTCAAGTAATAAAAATCTTATAACCATTATCAAGAAGATAGTAGGAGATAATAAGCGATCTTGGGACAACAAAATCAAGTATGCTTTGTGGGCAGATAGAATTACTAAAAAGAAAGCTACTGGTAAAAGTCCTTTTGAATTAGTTTATGGCTTGGATGTAACTTTGTCTGTTCACTTTAAATTTCCAGCTTACCAACTCCTTCAACATTTTTCCATTGGTAAAGATGTTGTTCAAAATAGAATTGATCAAATTGTGGAGTTGGATGAAACTCATAGGAGAGCTTTAGATAATATGTATAAGAATCAATCTAACATTAAGAAAAGCTTTGATAAATCATCTAGATCTAGATCTTTGCAGGTTGGAGACATGGTCTTACTTTGGGACAGAAAAAATGAAAAGCCTGGAAAACACAAGAAATTTGATAGTTTGTGGCTGGGACCCTATATTATCAGAGGCATTGTTGGACCAAACTCATTCCACTTGAGCACGTTGGAAGGCGAACCACTTCAACTACCTGCGAATGGCCAATTGCTCAAGTTGTTCTTCAAAGATGACATCTGATGCCATTTGGGCATCCTCTGTATTGTATTTCTAACCCTACTCCTTGTTATTTCAGCATTTAATTTTGCAGTTAGAGTAGATTTACTTTTCATGTTAAATAGAATAATAAATAAAAGAAGAGCTTCTATTTTTCATGTGCTTAATGTTATATGATGATATTTGGATGGACACTAATTATGTAATCTTGTGTGTTTCTTAGATGCAGATTTTGGATTTTCACATTCCTTCAATGAAGCGAGATGTCCCCAAGTAGAGCCAGATGTTGACCATACTTTGTCAACGACCCCATAGCAGTACACCCCCATTTTTTCAAATGGGGCTTATCATGTTCGAGGTTCACGTCATCCAGATTTCATCGACATACGACATTTTGTTAGAAATGATGTAAACCCATTCTGCATGTTATGATGTAAATGATCTAAGTAAGACCGTCAATGTATGTAACAACCTAGGTAAGCCTAGTATGTTGTTGATGATTTCTATCCTAGGAGGTTTTTTGTCTCACTGATTCACGTAAGTGATCGGCAAAGTTTTTCCCTCCAGCCTCACCCCAAAGCTAGGGTGGATTTTGTCATCAACATGCTAAGTGAGTCCTAGTGTTTTCTATCGAGTCCTTGTAAAAGTAGTTTGGGAATAATCCTAGCTATTTGGCTAGATTATTTTATTACAAGCTACTTGGTCTACTAGATCATGTTTTGAGTCGCAGAATTGGGTACCTATTTGAGGGTCTATACGAATGGATATTCCCCCTTCATGTGTCTAAATGTATTATCTTATGAAAGAGGGTTGAAAAAAATAATTAAAATCCCCTCTCAGTCAATTAATTAAAATTTCTGGTCAAATTAATTAAAAATCTTAAGCCAGAAATTTAATTGATTTTAGGTCCTAGGTAAGGATAAAATTCTTCAAAGGCAAAATTCGTTGGTCCTTAAAAAAAGAAATTTTAAAGGCCCCGGGCCAAAGGAAAATTGAGAATTTTAAGAAATTTTGGACCCTTGGGCCTAGGTGGTTAAGTCAAAGTAAAAAATTTGAGGTAATTAACTCAAAAATAGTATTTTTGAGTTAATTAAAATGAATTTAAATGATAAATTCGTTTTTTCCCCAAATTTATAATTTCGACGGTCCAGATTAAAAGATGATCAAATCTTATCGACGGTCGAGATTATTTTGACGTGGATCAACCGAACTAACCGTTGGAGATTTTGTCCTATAAATTAAAGGTCTTTGTCAGTCTTGAGTCATCCGATCTTAGGATCGTGCACTTGTCTTGGAAGCTCTTGTAAATTTTCTTTGATGAATAAAGCATAAAGACTTTGGGGTTACAAACTTTGGTGTTCCTTTTCCAGATCTATGTGGTGATATTGTCTCTAAACTCTGCTACTTTATTTGGTATTTTATGGTTGATGGCCTTCATGGATTAATCTGCATACAGGTATCTTGTGCAGTTTTCTGGATTCATAAAATGACATTTTGATTTTTCTGAAGGATCTCATGTTATTTTCTTAAATCTCTATCGATCTAAATTTCAGATCTAAGTGTGCAGGGAAATATTTTTTAAGGCTCTGAGCGTCTGGGGAAGTCTTCAGTTGGACCAGCCGACTCTCATAAAACATAAATCTGAAAAAGCTCATTATTTGTTAAATTCCAAATCTATCTTACGAAATTGGTGGTTTTGCAAGGTTTTCTAGGGCTTGTTCCTCTCTCTAAAATTTTAAATCTCTAAAAACTGTGCTAAAATGGATTCAAATCTGGCCATGAGGGCCTCAGATCTGTAAATTAGTTTGTAAATTTGTAATTCTTTAACGCTGTAAGGGTTTAATAATTTTCTTGGTGTGTATATCTTCAGGATCTGACTGGTTTCTTGCAGGTTGTAGGTTTCACTCATAAATTTTTTAAGATCTGAGCCAGATCTAGCCACCAAGGGCCAGATCTGGCCTCAAATCGCCTCTGTGACCAAAACTGGACGTTATTGGATTCAAAGAGCATTGAAAATCTGCGCTTAACAGAAAAAATTGGAGTTTGCGGGACGTTTTTGTGTACAGGGTTTATTCTGAATTTATCTCCGCATAACCTTCAGCATCCCTCACTCTCTGCCATCAATTTTCATCGACCCTACATTCCTCTTCCTGTCTGCCGACCTCCCTTTTCCATCGCAGATCTTTCCCATCCGCTACCCTTCGTTTTTTCTTCCTCACATTGTATATTTCTCCTCTGCGTTTGTTTTTTCTCCTTGCCATCTTGCCTTATCCTGTCCACCGTCCAGCCTACGCTCCATTCTTCACACCATCGGGTTGCCTCTATTTCCCTCACGCCATCGTTCCTCCTTCCTCCGCAAACCCCTTTTTCCATTTCGCTACGTATTCCTCCCTTTTCCCTTACGTTACCCTTGTCCTCCTCTGCTGTCGATTTCCCATCTGCCCATCAAATCCTTTGCAAGCCGTCGACCTTCTCATCTTCTCCGTCGTCCGACCTGCATTAAAAAAAAACCTCACTCTCTCTGCTCCACGCTGACCTTCGCTTCCACTGTCTCCGTCCGAGCTTCACTGCCTTCTCCGCAAACTGCAGCGTCCTCCTCCGCCGTCTGTCAAACCCTTGTCCCTCCTCAAGCCATCGGCACGACCACTTGCAAACACAAAACGACAAATGAAAACGCACATGATAAAAATCCGATTCATACAAATGCATTGAAATTTTGAGTCGGATTTGTTTTTATCAGTTAGTTTAATTTTGATTTTTGTTTTAGTTTAGTTTTAGATTTATTTTTTTTAGATTTTAAATGTTAATAAATGATAGTGTTAGTTTTTAGTTGTTAGATAGCATTTTTTTCAGTTTAGTGCTAGGTTTTAAAATAGATTTCGTTTTTTTTTTTTTTTTTTAGTTTAAGTTAGATTTAGATTTTTTTTATTTTTTTTTATTTTTAGATTTTAATCTTTCAGATTTAATTTAGTTTGACTTTAGATCTAACTTAGATTTTAGTTTAGTTTAGATTTTTTTTTTTTTTATAGATATGACTTTTAAAATTTTAGTTTTAATTTAGTTTACAGTTAGTTTTGTTTAGTTTTTTAATTCATAATGTTAACTGTAGTTTAGTTTAGATTTCAAATTTGTTTAGTTTTAGATTAGGATTTTGATTTTTTTTAGTTTAGCTTTTGGCTTTGGTTTAATTTTTAGGATTTTAATTTTTAGTTTTGTTTAATTTAGATTTAGATTTTTTTATCATTTGTTTTAGATTTGAAAAATAATAATAAAAAATAAAATATAAAAAATATTAAAAAATTTCTAGGTCCTATAGTCAAATGAGCCTAAAATTTTCTATCTGAAGTTTGACTGTGGAGCATTTCAATTTCTGGACTGGGTTATATTGAGACATCATAATTTCGGAAATATTTCAAGCATCTAGCATTTATCTTAATGATCGTTTCATGATAAGCTTTACTGTTGGCTTCAGTATCTTAATGATTGATTGTGGTACATTTTTTTTGCTGAATATCATTGTGGTCATAGCAGCAGTTATACATCCATTGCTTGTTTTTAATTGCATAACGGGATCTTGTTTGACTCCATAAGGCACTGGTTTTAATCCAATCTTTAAGAATCTCGTTAAGTCTTATCAAGTACTTGGCCTGTAACTGTGTCTCCTAAATTCTTTCTCTTCATTCCTAATAGGGTCTACCTCCCTTATCTTGCAAGGAGACAACTTAGATAGAGAGATTGGGGATAAAGGTGAGAGCCCCTGATCTGAGCCGTTGTCGCTGTGCCTAGACAATCTGTGCGACAACAGGTCAAAAACATAGTTAGAAGAAAAACTGGCCCTATAAGTGGGAAATGACTTGACCCTTTGAATGATTTCTTAAAAAATGATGGAGACATGATCTTATGAGTTGGAATGGCCTCATACTTACTGATATGACCTACCTTATGGCTCCTCTGCTCAAATGTCTCTTTTCCATAGAAAACCCTAGCTTAGTGGGAGAGGAAATTAGGGTTTAGTGCTTGTGAACAATGATGACTTGGGCACCCTTGGAAAAAAAGGTGAAAATGGTTTAAAAACAAAGTGAGGTCAATGATAATGACGGAGATGAGGTGAAAGCAAATTAAAATAAGGCTGGATGGGTGGGATGTAAATACCAGTGCTAACAAGAGCTATGGTGCTAAAGGAAAAGGAAGGATCTAAGAGGCACCTAACGATTAGTCAACAGTTTGTATGCTATCTCAAGAAGGAGCTCGGTCAAAACAACACTCGATCTATATGAAATCAAAGTGATTCAGTTTCAGTGTTGTCTTAAAGAATCAATTTCAGTGCCATAATAAAATCTCGGATCATAACAAAGCTAAGACAGATCTCGGTGCTAAAATCAAATGCAGTAGGCACAGTCACATTATATCACAGAATTTGGTTCCTTGCCACATTTGGAAAGCAATAGATCAAAGTGGCAGTCTACAACAGAAAAGAGTTTTGGATCCTATAAAAAGATCACAAAGATCCTCATCAAGCTATCTATAAAGCAAGGCAACTCAATATACTTTTGAATATTTCATCATCTTGGAGAAGGCAGTGATGAATATGGTCTTCTAGCACAGTCACAACTACAGTTCGGATATCTTCAAAAGAATGTATTAATACGGTTCAGATATGGTGCCATTCTCTGCTATAAATCTCAGTTCTATTCAATGAGGAAAAACTCAGAAATACTACCTTGTTGTTATCACAGCAAGGAAAGATCTTGTTCTGATGCGACATGGCAGAAAAATGTTGGATCCTTTAGTCTCTCATCAAGCCAAAAGGATCTACAATACAAGTAGCAGAAGACATTGACAGCCAAAGGTAGCATTTCAGATTTACACTTATTCACCTCCAAGAAAGTCTAAGTATCGTAAAAAATAGAAGGCATTATCATTATTGCAGCAAGGATCTAATCCTTATCCTTGAAGAAGATCATCCAAGGAAGCACCAATACATCTTCTTCAACCACCATCAAAGTGATCAAGGTATTCATTGGTCAAGTAATTATTTTTCATCCTCTAATTAAATTTGATAAATGACTTCGTATTTGCAAGAAGATCTATAAGCTGGTTGGTTCCTAGAAGTTTCTTGCGTGTAAAAAGGAGGATAGACATAATCCTCGAAGGAAGTGAAGTCATTGATCATATCTATGGAAAAGTCTCCATAGGTCAAGCATTATCTGAATACATGTAAAGGGATCAAAGGGCTCAAAGGATTCCTATGAATTTAGTCAAAGGTCCTCTCATCCCTATGTAGCAGAAGTGGAGACATCAAAGAAATATATGATAAGCTAGAAGATATATTCTCTGAAGATGCAGTAAAGAAGGTCATATAGAATCTCAATTATGAGATATGGAAGAAATGATAAAAGGATAATCATCAATGTTCTGATGTGCAAGGACGAAAGCTCATATCACCGGAAAGATGAAGGAAGTTGGAGGAAAGGAGTAAGAAATCTTTACTATATTAAAGATAGTCTCCCTCACAAAAATCTCTTGTCATAGCTCCTAAATCTTTCATAGGATATGGCTGTAATAAATAATGAGTGCAATATGGCATCATAAAAGCATTAGAAGCAAGAGCTCCTGACATAACCATGGGGAATCATGAAGGACAAAAGGAACAAAATCCGTGGCAATCAAATATGGAGGATATAGCTCTTGGGAACCTCATTGAAGAAAGGAAGAAGTCATCCAGGACAAGGCTCATCATACATCAAAAGGAAACATCTGTCAGATAAGGATATACAAGATCCTCAAGATTCTTTGATGGAATCCTCATTGAAGGATTCACCGATCTAGAGAAGATGCAAGTGTTTCATTAAGAACTCCAACTTGTGAAATTCATGGGATGATGGTATAATGACATAAGAGATGAAGCAGGTCAAGGGATTGAAGATCTCTCAATCAAGGAAGCTATTCGAAGAAGTCTAAATGACCTGAAGGTAAATGAGGTATGTATGCTTGTATGTATGCCCTAAATGCAGTCACAAAGGACTAGGAAACATTTGTCCAAAGCCTTTTGGGCAGAGTGGACCTTCCTAACTGGGACAATATGTGGACTATCCTCCGACAAGAGGAGATCCTCCGAATGACCAAGAAACCAGTGTTGCGAACATCTCGATAACATCTCGATTTTATCTTGAAATCACGATTTTTTGCCCTAGCCGATGTTTGCCCATTTTTAAAGATATTTTTATGGTATTTTAATTTTGCCGATGTTTGCCGATTTTTTACTGATATTTTCCGATTTTTACGGTTTTTTGGTTTTCTAGACCCTTGCCGATTTTATCTCGATGTCGATGTTCGCAACATTGCAAGAAACAGACCAGCAACGGATCGGGCAAAGTGAAGAATGAGGAAGAGGAAGATACAGCCCTGGCATCAAAGAAACAACAAGGGAAAAAGAAGCATGATTTGTCAAAGATCAAATGTTTCCAATGTGGCGAACTTGGACACTTCGCCAGCAATTGTCCTCAAAGGAAGAAGGACAAGGAAGCTTCTAGTTCGAAGGTTGCTGTAGCAGACGATGGCTCCGATGATGACATAGCCATGAGCGCTAATGAACCACGAAGGTGGGGCGATATTGATCTGTAGAGCAGCTATAGAGTGATGGCGGGATCCTTGAGTAGCCCAACTCTTGGATCACATCCGAGCTACGAGAGCCTTAAGACAGTAGCTAGGAATGACTGGAGCGTGGGTGCAAAGATCACGGATGGAGCATATGGCAGAGGCTGAAATGCTGGAGAGGGAGCAATGCAATGCAGAGGCAATGCAGAGGAGGCTTTCTTACGCAGTGCAAAGCTGCTGCATCGCAATAGCTTCAGGAAGACAGAGCAGAGTAGCAACCTATGGAGCTTCAGTGATGAGATGCAGCCCGACTGACTTGTCTGTCATTGGGCAGGGGTCCTTTAGTTGCTTACTCTCAGCAACTGAGTTGCAGTGTAGCAGTTGGCAGCACGATGCAGCAATTTGAGAGGGAGTTGTAGTACGAATGTAGTAATGACGGTGGCAGAGTCATGGGTAGCAATACAAAGAGTAGCATCAACGCAGTAATGTAGGGCAGCAGGCCAAGCATCAGCGCAAAGACCAATACCAGAGATCAGAGCAATACTTCTGGGTGAAGTGTATTGCTAGAGCACATTCCTCGCTAAGAGGGAGTGTTGAGATTTTGGGGTGTTGGGGTAGCATTGGATGTGCTTTAGCTCCCAAACTTTGTGGAGGAGATGGAGTACATGAGGTCTCCAAGACCCAGAAAGCGTTTAGAAGAATTCCATCTGGTTTAAGTTTTATTCAAATAATTAATCTTTTAATTAAGGACCCTAAGTCTAACTTAGGAAAATTAAAAGATTAAAATGAATTAAATTAAATATGTGATGAGAATGACTTAAGTGACGCGGATAAAAAAGCTTCTAATCTTAGCCATCGATTAGAGATTAGATCACGATTGTTGGTTTGCCAACAAGAAAAGTATAAGAGAAGGGCTTGGGGTTAGTTGGAGAACACACACACTGGTAGAGCACTGAAGCTAAGCTGAGATTCTAGGGTGACGTTTGCTAAGAATTTCAGAAGTGTTTCAGCTGCAGCGAGGGGCAGTATTGGCGAGGGGGATGGTCTAGTCCCAAGCCAAGTGTACAACGAGGGAAGAGAAGGGGCATTCCAGAGAAGCGCAGAGGCAGCAGCTACACATTCCAGCCAAGAGCCTAGCAGGACCAACAAGAGCCAAGCAAGGTTGACGCAGGCACAGTTAGGGTAGCACAGGGGCAGCGTAACCCCTTCTAGGGTGACGCAGGCCCTTCCTGAGCAGCGCAAAGGCTGACGTAGGCCAGGAAGGCTGACGCAAAGAGCTTCAAAGCATTGTTTGGATTTCCGGAGACCAGAAAGAGGCTAAGTTCTATAAATCTCATTTGAGGGTGTGAATCAATCATATTTTTCTGTCTCCGGGATAGAGGTATTGCTGCCATTTATATTTCTTTGTCGGGTTAACCAGTTTTGGTGCCCAGGATTGTTTTACTTAGAATTTGCATAATAATAAAAACCCTCTAGAAGCTAGCAGCATCGGTTTTCCTGCATTGGGTTTTTCCGGGGACATTTGTCCAGAAAATCCTTGTGTCACTTTGTCTATGAACATATTATTCAGTATTTAATCTGTATGTGTAAGTTGTTAACTATATTTTCTTCGATGTTAATTCTCAATATTCAAATTAATAACTTATGTAAGTAGGAGAAGTAAATCAAGATTTAACAGTATGGTTTCTTAAGTTTAAGAAATTTTCACAGTTGAGGCGTTGCCCCAACATATGACAAATGATCTCAGACCTCATGAATTATGGTATGGAAGGGGTTTATCCCCTCCCCTTTCTGCATCCAGATGCATCTCAACTTCTCCTCAAGGTACATCTTCCGTTACTCAGAAGTACCCTGATACATGGCAAGAGCATCCCACATCTGCTTCGTAGTATCCTTGCCAACTACATGTGAGACTACATGATCCCAGACTCCATCTAGGATTAACCGCTTCGCCCGTATCATCTCCTTTTTGTACTCCTTCAGTTGATCTACATCTGTGTGAACCGCCACCACATTATTGATATATGCCTTAGGCCAAATTCATCTAGAAGGAAGGAGATCCTTGCCTTGCAGATGACGTAGTTGGAAGCACCATCCAACCTGTCGTGATTACTCAGCCCTGCAATGGCCATCTCCTGAAAAATGTCGAAAACTCCCTCTTCCCTTGTGCTCGGTCGCTTCTCTGCTACTCCCACTTCCTTTTGGAATGCGTGGCTCTGTTAGGTGCTACTGTCAATTTGCAACTGGAAATTTGAACTTCCAAGACTAGAAGTTCCCTGAGAGAAATTTTCCCTGTGTGTGTGCTCTTCTTCCACTCAACGCAGGTTCTTCTCTAGCAACTGTGCTGCTCTGCATAGTTGGTTGAACGTCTAGCCTCAAACTGATCTTTGATGAAGTCGTTTTGCCTTCTGTTGACTGGAAAGATGCTTCTCCAACACTCTGGGACTCCTTCCCAGCCTTTGGAACTGAAAATGTCTCTCCCTCTCAACAAATCGATCTTGCCTCTAGAGACTACTGCAGTGTCCCAGCGCCAGCCTCTCTGTTGCTCTTCTGCCTCTCTGCAAATGCACTCACTAGATCTAGAATGCCTCCTCCAACCTCACTATTTCTTCCCCTCTCTTACTGCTTCAATCTCTCTGACTCTCTCTCCAACAACTGATTGTTGCTACTCTGGAAATCAATCTGTAAATGAAATCGAACTCTCCAAGTGTATTCTCCGTCACCACATCAACGTCCTCTTGTAATCCTTTGTTGGAGTACCAATGTCCAAGATTAAAACCTAATCGCTGGTTAGGATCATCTCTAGATCGATCCATGTGAGTTTCTAGATTATTCTCGCCTTGAATTAATTAATATTGATTAATTAGCCTGTTTTCCTAAGTTTAGACTTAGGAAACATTACAAAATTGGTTAATAATCCAATTAAGTCACTTCTAGGCAGAATTTCCAAAAACAATTTCTGGGTTCTGGAGAACTCATGTATTATTGCCTCTCCACAATTTTTGTAGCTAGAACACATCCGATGCTACAAAAACTAACATTCTCACCTAGCTTGAGGGGCTTGGCAAGTCTTCTGTGGTTAACGCGATGACCTTACAGTCGTCAGAGCCACAGGCTCTGCAGCACTGGAGGCCCCGGGTGATAGGAGCACAACAGAAGGTATCGTTAATCAAGCCCTAGCTTGCTTTCTGTTGGTCTCCTTCCCACAACCTACCTTGGAGCCCAACTTCAAAACAGTTAAGGGGAGGTTATAGGTAGACTAGGCATATAATTAAAAATAATCAAGATCATTGCATCACACATAGATTCTAGGACTTGCAGATCATCTAGGTTAGTCTATCATCTAAGCAACGGGTGTCCATCCGATTACTTGGCATTAATGTACATTAAGCAAGAATTGTGACTCCATAAGGCATTGGTCTCATACTTAAGAAATCTAATCTAATCATTAATCTTGTTAAATTTAACGAAGTAGCTAGGAAACTCATCCGTGTCTCCCAAACAAGTTGGTTCCCATCATTAATCATTAATCTTGTTAAATTTAACGAAGTAGCTAGGAAACTCATCCGTGTCATTCCATAGGGACTTTCCCCCATAGTCTGTTGTTGGGAGACAGCTAGAACGGAGTGGGCGGGGATCAAAGTGACAGCTGCCACCCTGAGCGGTTGTCGCGGTCCCTGTACAATCCAGGCGAGAACAATGACCAAACACAGTTTCTAACTATGGGTTAATCATGGCCAAGGGTGAGTAGTTTTATCTAGTTATGTTTGGATTTTGGAAGAATACTTGTGTTTTTCCCTTTATGTTATAGTAGTATATATTTAGTTGACTTTCTAATAAAAATTCTAGGCGTTGTTATAGGCTGGTATGTAGAATAGTGCAGGTCCTAGGAAGAATTTTCTTTTCTACAAAATTACTCTATTTATTTAACAGTGAATTAATTGTATGGCTGATTTTTATGATATTTTAGTATGTCTGACCTTTTTCTTTCGCAACTTGGATGTAGCATGGAGGAAATTGATAAAGCGTATAGGGAAGCACTCAATGGCCATCCTTCAACAAGACCTTTGATTGAGATGACAATACCTTCAGTTTTAGACAAAACCATCGCTCCTCCAGGTGTCAGTAGACTTCTGTATATATTTTCCCATGTATAAATATCTCTTATGATGTCTACATCATCAATAGCTTGAATTATCTTGTCTGTTTCATTTACTTTGTTATAATATGATATTCAACAATGCATTGCATTTTTGCAAATTTCTCTGCTGACAGGGAAGCACATTATTAATCTTTTCATTCAATATACACCATATAAACTCCAAGAGGGTGATTGGCAAGACCCAGCTATCAGAGTACGTTTATTTATTTTCATCATAAGCCAGAATTTTCTATTTTGATAGTTAATGGATTTATGTTCTAAGTTAATTATATTTGGTTCCCTCAAAAGAGGATGTCAAGTAATACTACAACCAAGTATTTTCAAACTATTTTCTGTGTATTTTAAGTATAATTAATCTAATTTTCATAAGAAAGCTTGAGAACTATTATATGTATGCATAATATTGTAGGCAATTTCATTTTAGTTAAATCCTAGAATGGATTTGGCATGTTAACATTTGAAGGTTCCTCAGAGTTGAATATTTATAGAAGCGTATTTTTACCTGATGCAGGATGCATTTTCTCAACAATGTTTCAACTTAATTGATGAATATGCTCCAGGTTTTAGTTCATCAATTATTGCTTACGATATGTTAGCACCTCCAGACCTTGAAAAGGTGTTTGGAATTACAGGTAATTATAATATATATTTAGAAAATTTGAGATGGTATTGTGCTCCTAATTATTATGTAATTGTTTTCTTTTCACCTAATCGTTATATATTTACTTTCCTTCTAAGAATATGGAAAAACAATCACTTTTTGTTCGCCTAGCTTGTGTTTGGATATGGGCTGGCTTGATCATCTGATCCCCGCACCAGGAGAACCTAATCATTACTGTAGCTCATTTGCACGTACTAAAATGAAAACATTTTTTTACAAAGATGACTCAGTAGTACTATAGTCAAGAAATTCTGACACTGTATGCTATGGTGTCAGTCACTTATTTGTATATTGACATTTACAGGTGGTAACATCTTCCATGGTGCAATGGGGTTGGATTCACTCTTTCTCCTACGACCAATTAAAGGGTGGTATGTATGTTTATGTTTTATATTCCACGAAAACATGTGAAAAAATTATTAATGTGTGTTTAGGCATTCTAAGGTGAAAGTTTTGACTCCATAACGTCGGAAGTTGTTGAAACTTGAAATGCAGGTCAGGATACAGGACTCCTTTGAAAGGACTCTATCTATGTGGAGCTGGTTCACATCCAGGAGGTGGTGTGATGGGTGCAGCTGGTCGAAATGCTGCTCAAGTTGTTCTTCAAGATAAAAAAGAAAAACTTTGAATAGTAAGTTGTGCCACAAAAGAATAGCTAATGGCAGGACCAGTCTATCGAATTGATTTTAACTAATGATCTTGAAGCTTAATGTAACCTAAGTATATTTTGAGATATTGAGCTTATAATTCTAGCATACCGAAATCGTTTTATAAGCATCTGCTTTTATATTCTCTCTAAAAGCATGTCGTCCTCCTTTTCTGTTTGCAGTGACTCCGTTGTCATCCGATTATGTATTTTTAAAGAAGCCTGTCTATTCTTAGAATAGATTTTTATTCTTTCTTCTTAGAATGTTAGATGAAATGAAAAAGTTTTCGATTATCATCGACACTATTTCTTACACTTCCATGTCTCATCAGTCAAAGAAAAGGAGAAAGAAATAGTCTCGCTTGGCTTTGATGGCAAAGATGCCAAATAAAAATTACAACATACTCGTATTTCCAACTCCTAATTAAAATTCCTGCTTAGCTGTAAGTTGATTCATCAAAAATATACCTGGGTGTTTATCAATTCAATTGTTTTAGATTTAATCATAGTGATTTTATGAGCGGCAAATGAGGATTACACATGGCCAGTCAGTATAGTCATTGATCTTTCAACGTAGAGGTACAAGGTTAAAATCTCATTGGACCCTTCTCCCCAAGTTAAAGTGGGTTTTTGTATTGTGTGTAATGTGTAGTTGTGGCTCAAAGCCCCGCATATCTTAAAGATGGGTTTTTGTAAGACATAATATGGGACTTTATTCTATACATGTCACTTGGTTAGGATATGTTTCCTAATTTTCCAGTAGCATTAAAAACTCTTTTCCTGTGAGTTTATCATTAAGTGAAAATTAAAAAACTCACCTATTTCCAAAGATCTAATAGACCTGTTGTTTGTTGTAATAAAACTTTCAGAGAAATGCTGATTTTAATTTCTTGTTTTGGAGCCCTTGATGGCCTTTGCATTGATGTAGTTGTGGATGCTTATTTGAGACTGTCTTTTTCATAATAATAAAATAATAATATAGTATAAGGTCGCAACCTAGCCAAACACCAAATTGATGTATGAGACCTCTTTTTTTGTGGTATAGTAGACCCTATCCATTCAACGATTTCACTACTTAGTCTCCAAAGGTGTACTTATCTGTTGTCACTATGACAAACACCCTCCAAAATTTTGCTTACACTTGAATTTTGGAGCCTACTTGTGATCTTACATTTTGTCGTTCCAAGTTAATCATAGTTGCTTCATGATTGGTTGATGTTTTCCTAAGTGTTTAAGTCTTCTTCTAAGATTCTAACTGTGGAAACCACTTGCTTACACATGCATAGTTCTTGATGTATTCATAAGCGCACCTTTCCTATTCAAACTCAGCAATCAATGCCTATCTTCGATAATATGCATTGAACATTCCTTAAGGATAATGTTTGCACAATCCGTAGAATTAATGTCTACGCAATTTCTAAAAATAGTGCTTGGGCAATCTCTAGAAACAATGACTGCGTAGTTCTTAGAGATATTGATTCCGCAGTTTTTAGAGATATTGATTGCGCAATTCTCAGTGGTAGGCATTGCACAGTGCCCGGGCATTGTGCAGTTTCTTATGACAGTGTTTGTGCAATTGATAAGAACAATAACTATGCAATCCATGGCAACGGTCAGTGTGCAACCTCAATTGACAATCTCTCTCACTTCTAATTGCAAGTGTATCATCATTCCAATGAGTTTTTTCAACTGTCACTTTTGTGCACCTTCGCTTTCACAAGTGTCGCTTTCACTTTCATGATTGTTGTTTCTGCTTGCTTTCACTTTAACAAGTGACGCTTTTTCTTTTTCTTCTCTCTAGCATGTGTCGCTTTCACTTTTTCTAGCTTTTGCAAGTGTCGTTTTCACTTTTTCTTACCGTTACGAGTGTCTCTTTTAACTGATTGCACTCCTAAATTGGTCGCATTTTGGCACATCACTGGAGGCACCTCTAGTGCACTCTTCTACATTAGTTGATCATATATATCATAACAACATGTGCTAAACAAATTCCCACGACTTAGCGCACTTTTTGGTTGCAATCGACACTCCTTTCATAACTTGTATTCTAAGTGTCGCGCTACGTTTCAATTGTTGCACTTAGAAATAAGTGTTGACTTGATGTCGTTTCAAGGTTTTTGAGTATTTTGCATTCTCTGGGCTTGTGTTCATGTTATCTAAGTGTGAGATCATTGTTTTGAGACTTGTTTGCATGTCTGGTTCTCTCTTGTTTGATTGATTCCGCACTTCTTCATTTTCGGAGCATTCACTATCTTTACAACTTGCTAACTCCCTCCTGGAACTGCGCCACTACGCATTCTCAAGTCACAGTGAAGCATCCTTGCCTCTTGGAACTGTGCACTGCACAGTCTCTACCTCTAAGAATTGTGCATTGCCTAATTTCATTACTCAACCCCTACCTCTTGCATATGTCAACTACGCAATTCTCCCTCACAGCCAGTCTTCCACTACGCAATCTCAGTCAACAATTAGGCCTCACTACCTCCTTGACCTGTGCAACTGTGTAATCACTTGGCTTAGTCTTCCTTGAACTTCACATTGCGCAATCATAGTGAGAAAGTCTACCTCATTGCATCACTATCTCCCTCAATTGTGTGGTTATGTCTTCCAGCCTCTCAACCATTGCACATTGCTCAATCACAGTGACTAGATCTTCATCACTGCCTCTTGGAATTGCGCACTGCACAATCCCTGAGCCTCCTTAGTCATGAGTGAATTCCATTTGTAGGTATTGTTATTTTGTTTTGATAGGATGATGGTCAAGGAGGAAGCCAAGGAGAGGCTACAAGAGAGCACTTGCAGAGAAGAAGCATCAAAGGGACTGTCATGAAGAACCTGAAGGAATCTTGGACCAATATAAAAACATGGCAACTCATGTTAACTCGGAAGGTTTTGATACTCATCTAGACCCTTTGGAGGGTGAAGATACAAAACAAGCAAAGATCCATCATGAAGAAGATACAAATATGGAAACAAAGAGAAAGTCTTGGCCTAAACACATCACAATGAGGTTCCATGTCATCAATGCCAAGTCATGGCTTGTTCAAGTGTCATCACAAAGTCATATGTGTCAATGTATCTTTCCACATCATTCATGGAATGTAATTATTGTATTTTCAAAATGAGAAAATGTAAAGTGTGTGGAAGACCAAGGGTCCCACATGGAATGTGAAAAGTCACTAGAAAGTTCTAGAGTCATTAGAAGTTTAAAGGACACATCAGTTTGAAAAGTCGTAATAGGAGCTCAAGAGTCATGAGGGAGGTCAAGTGTCACATGGTGTTGAGCATTGGAAAAGGTATGCATTTGCCATGTATTTCTTTATCTTTTTCCTTTAATCATGACTCCTTTATATTCTAGAATGATAATATATTGAAGAATTACAATAGAATTGAGGAGATTAGTGCTTATTGTGAAATTAACTAAAGATTGTCTTTTCTTCTATATAGGAACTAGATGAAGTGGGAAGCCACCATTCCGGAGGAAAAGACAAGGCAGGTGTAGCTGTTGTCCCTTCAACAAAAGGCCGTATCCAGACAAGAAGATCAAGATCGGAACGCACCGTCAAAGTAAAGAAAGGAACAACGCGGCATCAACGCAAGAAGACAAAACGATAGCTGGAGATGGAAGATAGAGCGAATCCCTCAGGATCTCTTGATCCTGAGGGATCGCTGCTCAAATTTATCTTTACTTCTTGTTTCATCCACTGGCTGTTATAAAAGAACAGCGCTTGTAGAAATCACATCATTAGACATATGATGATTATTCAGATTTCCTTTTGTAATTTCATGATTGTTCATCGACTCTCGTTAATTAAAACAGAGTGTGATTGCTTGTAAACTTTGCTACATATGATTAATACATAATTCTGTTGTCGTTCCATTATTTGATACTGGAGTAGTTCGGTGGTGCTTCACTAGCGGCTAAGGGCCCAGCCCCAGTGGATCCACTTGTTATTTGTACCTTTACTTTCCAATTCTAGTCATGTGATGGTTTGCATTAGTTTTCATTTCCTTTAACCGCATTGCTTCACAGTGATCTTGGTTTATAGCTTACTGTTTAATGATTTATGAAATTGGTAAGTTGCATCAGTGAATCACGTTGTTGTTCCTTTCCACATCAAGAGTATTTATTCCTTTATAATTTGTATTGTTATGCTTTGCAGATACAGAGCTTCGTTGTTCAGAGTTTGATGTTCATTTCATTAAGGAGTTTGTTGTTCATTTCATTAAGGAGTTTGTTGTTCATTTCATTAAATAGATTTGCTGTTCATTTCATTAGATAATTTGCTATACATTTCCATTACATAGATTCGTTGATTTCCATTAAATAGCTTTGCTGTTCATTTTTGATAACTAGCTTTACTGTTTATTATTTTCCTGTAAGTCTTTGGTTTGCTTTGGAATAATATTGCAGCAAGCTTGTTTATTCTATTTCCATTCGCAGCATTATTGATTTAACTCAGTTATCATTTCCAATTAGTTGTTTATTGTGGAGTGTAAGATCATCAACTGTAAAGGACATTGGCTACTACTGCCTAAGTTCTCGGATTGGAGATCTTGTTTATGCTTGATTTCATTTACATCAGTTGACAGAGGAACTACTGCATCCTTGACTGATGATTGCCAAGTGAGTGATTGGATTTCAGAGCTTTAGGTTTCATGTCATTGCAATTAGATTTCGTTTTCAAGCATCCGTTTACTCTTGTATTTGAAACATTGTACTGCAATTTGGAGAGCATTACTCTTAGATTAAATTGCCGCCTCAGACTGAGTACACTCTTGAGATAAAAAAATCGTACCTAGATTGATAATTAATGTAGGATAAATAGGAGTTAAAAAGACACCTTTTATACCTCAACATTTTGGCGCCGTTGTCGAGGAGAGTGTAGCTATTTAGAAAAGAGTGATGTATATTTGATTTTCTCTGCTAAGGAAGAACTGGGTATTAAAAATGGAATGTAAGAACCTGCGTAACGAACGAGGAACATGCTCATTCATTTGCTCGCTTCATAGCATAACTGCATAGAATTTTAAGGTAGGAATGAATGTTTGCGTTTTTTGAATGACTAAAAAGTTTAAACAAAATGAATTTCCTCCCAGACCTGAAAAGCCTAAGTGACCAGTGACCCTTGGGCGAACAACCTTTATCGACAATATCATTAAGAAAGTTGAATCTCAACCATCAATATGCCCTAGAAAAATTGCTTCTAGACAACCTACTAGTTCCCTTCGGGCCACAGAATCACCATCTGTAGCTTTTGCTGAGGTGCATAGTCAAACAGAAGAGCAAGATTCTCAAGAAATTGAGAATTCTCGCCCAATTTCTTTATAAGAAGAGAACTCTAGTAATCTCTGCGAAGGGGAAGGAGAAACAAGGGAAATAGAAAAACCAGGATCCCCTCTTAAAGTAGTCCAAACACTAAGCAGCCCAGATAAGGGAAGTGTTGTCAAAATCATCCAAAACAAAGCTGAAGAACCTGAAGAACCAAAATCCCCTCAAATAATAGTTCAGCAAGGGACACTCATTATTCCATACCAAGGAAGTGTTGTTAAGGTCATCCCTACTCCTTCTAGTCAGCCTAGGAATAATTCCCTAGAAATCCCAGAAGGATATTGGCACATATTTGATCAAATGGCCCACAACCAACAACTACCCCAAACTTCCACACTGCGATATCCCATTGTGGACATTGCGGTTAATGCAGCTATGAAGGCCATTCCTCTCTAGGATATTCCTACATTCCATGGCTTAACATCGGAAGATCCAGATGGATTTCTGTTTGAATTCGATGTATTATGCAAGGGGTATGACTATATCACCGATCCGCAAAAGCTAAAATGATTCCCCTCCACATTAAAAGGAGCAGCTCTACGATGGTTTATGGGGTTAGACGGAGGTGTTATAAATGACTAGGATCAGATGAAAGCTGCCTTTTTAAAGAAATATCAGGATTATTATAGGTCCAGGGAATTGAAGGATGAAATATTTCAGATGACAGCAAAACCTAATGAAACATTAGAGGAATATGTAGAATGCTTTCAATACAACCTCCAGAGATCACCTTATGCATCTTTACCCTTACCTGATAATGTGCTAAAAACTACATTAATTAAAGGGATGAAGGAACAATGGGTTGAAACATTAAACATCATAGGAAAAGGTGACATATATCAGGAAAATTTTGCTGACATTATTAATTTATGTATCAAGAGTTCGAGAGGCAGCACAAGACTAAAACCAGCAGAACGTGACATGATCACAAGGGATAGCAAGACCTCTGGTGGAGGTATAACCCGCATAGAAATTGGCAATCTACTAGAAGATTTCAAAACTGATATTCTAGGGAATCTGACAACACAACTTGATATCATGCAAGCTAAACAAAAGCAAGCAGAAGCATAACAAAATTTGGCAATATTCTACCCTAGATGCAGAAAGAAACATAGCCATAAAGAGTGCCCGTTGGATACAGTCCAAGTCTGTGCCATCTGCATGAAAGATCACTCTATAGAAAGCTGCCCCTCACTCCCAGGATTGAAAGCAGTCTACAAAGAAGCAGAAGAAGAAATAGAAACGGTATACCTACTCAATCAGCATCGTCAATGGCAGCCACGACAAACAGGTATGCAGATTGATCCATCCTCTTCTTTTCAATCTCCTCAGTATAATGCTCAGTAATATAATGGAATGTGGCAAAATCAGCCACCCTTCCCCAGTTGGTCACAATAGCCATTTCCTACACCACCATGGCCAAATCAAACAAATCAAACCAATTGGCCAAACTTTCCTTACTGTCCACCATTTTGGCAAAATAATACATATCCAACACAATGGTCCCCCTCCACCTCCCAGAGTCAGACCTGGCAGTCAAATTGACAAAGATCTATGAATCAACCAGCTAGAAAAATTCCTCTCCCTCCACCTACACTACCAGCACCATATACATTGCAACAAAATCCCCAGACCAACTTAAGACCGCAACTCCCAGCCCAACCTAACCCGAACCCTAATAATAGACCGGTTCAATCTGTTCAAATAATCGAAGCACCAGAACTAGAAACCGAGTTAAGGGAGTGCAACGACCTTCAACTAAGATCTGGACGCATAATAGAATCAGAGGGAAACAAAAATGTTCAAGTTGAAAATCCGTTACCTTCAGAACAAACACTGCAAAAGGAGAATGTGGTTACACAACAAACTCATGAGCAAGCAACCACCTCTTATCCACCATTGCCAGAACGACTAATCATACCTCGTCCAATAGAACATCCTGATTTTGATCTTCTGGGAGAACTGAAAAATTTGTGTATAAAAATCCCACTCCTCCAAACTATCCAAGATATTCCCATTTATGCAAAGACCATCAAAGAACTATGCATAAGAAATCCAAAGAGGAGAACAAAAACCAACCCAACTGTCCAAGTAGTCGGCACTCTATCTAACTTACTATCAGGAAGAGAAGCACCTGTAAAGTATGAGGACCCGGGAAATCCTATAGTTAGAGTGCAAATCAATGGACAATCATTTCCAAATGCCTTAGTTCATTTGGGAGTTGCAATTAATATCCTAACAACCACCACTTGTCAAAAACTTGGCATTACATCATTAGATCCAACAACAACCTTATTGGAATTGGCTGACTGATTGGTAGTCAAGCCAAAAGGCACACTACATGATGTAATGGTATCTGTAGAATCTTGGGAATACCCTACCGACTTCCTGATTATTAACTCCAAAAACCTGCTAGATGGACACCCTTTAATCTTAGGTAGACCTTGGCTGGCAACCGCTGATGCCTAAATTGGCTGTCGGCAAGGCAACATGACTATAACTAGAGGGAGTTATGTCAAGAATTTAGCCTTATACCCTCCAGCCCAGCCAAGCCTAACAATAATAAAAACAAAGAAACGTCATGTATCATACCTCATAGAAAACATTAGATCACCATTAACCATAGAAGATGCCCTTGACTTTAAAGACCAAACAGAGGATGACATCATTAACAGTTTTATCAACCAACCAAAAACCAGATCCCATTTGCAATGTCACATGATCAAGGCAGCATTTGATAATGAAGAAGAAGAAGATCCCCTTAAAGACATTCAAGATCAATCAATACCTACCACTTTTGTTTACAATAGAAAAACTATAGAAATTGAGCCAGGAAAAACTCTGAATATTAACAAAAATTTGATTGTTGAACAAGAAGAAAAATTGGTCCAACTACTGAAAAAATATAAGGGAGCTTTTGCATGGGATTACCCAGACATGAAAAGAATTGATCCCTAGTTATGTACACACCACATTTATACAAAAAAATATGCTAGACCCATTCGCCAACCCCAACGAAGATTAAACCCTCATCTTAAGGATATTGTGAAAGCTGAATTACAAACACTTTTGGATGTAAACTTTATTTATCCAATATCTAACAGCAAGTGGGTCTCTCCACTAGTAGTGGTGCCAAAGAAGAATGGAAAGTGGAGGATATGTGTAGACTATAGAGAACTAAACAAAGCAACCCAGAAAGACCACTTTCCCCTTCCTTTCATTGATCAGGTATTAGATACATTAGCAGGAAATAAATTCTTTTCTTTCTTAGATGGCTTCAATGGATAAAATCAGATTCAGATTGCCCCTGAAGACCAAGATAAGACTACTTTTACCTGTCCTTGGGAGACATTTGCTTACAAGGTTTTACCCTTTGGTCTATGTAACGCCCCTGCCACATTTGAGAGGGCCATTCTTAGCATCTTTTCAGATTTAATAAATGAAGGGCTCGAAGTATATATGGATGATTTCACACCTTATGGAGATGATTTTGAGCCAGCATTAGAAACATTGGAAAAGGTGTTGCAAAGATGTATTTCCACCAGGCTCTGCTTAAGCCATGAGAAGTGTCACATGATGATGACCGAGAGACTCATCTTAGGTCATTATATCTCAACAGCTGGAATACAGGTAGATCCAGCTAAAATTCAGATACTTTTGTTAATACCTACTCCTACCACACAAACAGAGGTACGTAGCTTTTTAGGATTTTTTTGGTTATTATAGAAGATTCATAGAGCATGATTCTCAAATCGCTGCACCTCTACATGCACTAATAGGGAATGTTGATTTTAATTGGATAGATAAATGTTACCATGCTTTTGAGGATCTGAAAAAGCTTCTATCAATAGCCCTAGTGCTAAGGGGCCCAAATTAGGATTTGCCATGCCAAATTTCATCTAATGCCTCAGACACAGCTATTGGAGCAGTCCTTGGGCAGGAAGAAGATAAAAAACCATATGCAATTTATTATATTAGCAAGAATCCATCTCCAACTGAATTAAACTATATTGTGACTGAGAAAGAATTTTTAGCTGTAATACATGCTGTAAATAAATTTAGACATTATATAACTAGGTATCCTGTAGTTTTATATACAGATCACTCTGCCATAAAAATTTTAGCAAATAAACCTGTTACAAATGGTAGAGTAACTAGATGGCTGATTCTATTGCTGGAATTTGACATCACAATAAAGGATCAACTGGGAAAAGAGAACCCTATAGCTGATTTTCTCTCACGAATGACAAAACCAACAGACGTAGCAGCAGTCGAAGATCAGTTCCCAGATGAACATTTGTTTGTTGTTATTGCCAGAACCCCATGGTATGCTGATGTTGAAAATTATTTAGCAGTAGGTAAATTACCTAAGCATCTAACGCCCAATGAACGAAAATAGATAGTACAGCGCAATACCCGATTCTCTTGGATTGGGGGCTACCTATTTCATACAGGAGCAGATATGCACATTAGAAGATGCGTCTGAGAAGACGAAATATTTGACATTTTGAAAGCATGCCATGACAGGCCATGTGGTGGACATTTCGCAGATCGCAGGACCGGCCACAAGGTTTTACAAACAGGCTATTACTGGCCTACAATTTTTAAAGATGCTAAAAAGTTTGTACAAGCTTGTGATAGTTGCCAAAGGGCAGGACGCCCTGGACAATCCGATGAAATGCCTTTGAACCCATAGTTAGTAATCGAGCCATTTGAGCGTTGGGTGCTCGATTTTGTTGGTCCTATTAACCCACCATCAAATCAGAAAACATACATACTAGTTGCAACAGAGTATGTTACTAAATGGGTTGAAGCAGAGGCACTTCCAAGAGCTACAGAGGACTCTGTAATACAATTCCTTTTCCAAATATTTGTGCGATATGGCCTCCCAAGGGACATAATTACAGATGGAGGACCGCAATTTGTAGGTAATAAAATCACTGCAACATTAAAAAATTACCACATTCAGCACAAAATCACGACCCCATACCACCCACAAGCAAATGGCCAGGTAGAGAGCACGAATAAGGTGATAGAATCTATACTTACAAAAACAGTTGCATCACACAAACGTGACTGGGCTTTAAGATTGTCGAAAGCCTTGTGGGCGTATCGAACAACATGGAGAAATACCACTGGGTATTCACCATATCAATTAGTATTTGGAAAAGAACCCATCTTTCCAATAGAATTTGAAATTCAAACATTAAGAACAATCCAAGAGGTGGGTTTGGATTTAAATGAATCCCAGGTCAACAGATTACAACAAATCAACGAGTTAGATGAAATTAGGCTCTCCGCCCTCCAACACACTGCATTAATTCAACGGCAGAGAGCAAAATGGCACGATGCCCTCATTAAAAAGAAAATCTTCCACGAAGGAGATTGGGCACTCCTATATGACTCCAGGTTTCAGGATTTCCCCGGAAAACTCCAGACACGATGGCTTGGACCTTATGAGATACAGAAAGTGCATGACAATGGCACCATTACATTAACTACCACTGATGTATCTGGACATTCTTTCAAAGCAAACGGTCATCGAGTACGACTTTACCATAAACCGCTTAATCGAGAATACTTTTACCAGCAATTATGGGGAGATTCTACAATGCATATTCTTGCTGAGGAAAATAATTCCTTCTCAACACTCATTCACTGAATAATTCCTTTATTTCTGAAAGTTGTACATAAGTTTTTCTTTTTAATTTTGTTTGTATGAACTGTTTTTTTTTTTACATATTTTATTTTTCGTGTTGTTCCTCTTAAAAGAACAGCAATCTTGTGTGCTTTTATTTTCCGTGTTGTTCCTCTTAGGGAATAGCTATTGTTCCTCTTAAGGAATAATAGTTGTTCCTCTTAAGGAACAGCGCGTCTGCGTGTTCATCTTTTTGTTGTTCCTTTCAAAAGGAACAGCGCATCTGCCTGTTCATTTTTTTGTTGTTCCTTTCAAAAGGAACAACATTTCCGTCAATTGTTTTTGTTGTTCCTTTCAGAAGGAACAGCATTTCTGCTGAATGCTTTTGTTGTTCTTTTCAAAAGGAACAACATTTTTGCCGATTGTTTTTGTTGTTCTTTTCAAAAGGAACATCATTTTCGTTGATTGTTTTTGTTGTTCCTTTCAAAGGAACATCATTTTTGCCGATTGTTTTTGTTGTTCCTTTCAAAGGGAATAGCATTTCTCCCGATTGTTTTTGTTGTTCTTTTCAAAAGGAACAACATTTCCGCAGATTGTTTTGTTATTCCTCTTAAGGAACAATAGCTGTTCCATTTAAGGAACAACAACTGTTCCATGTAAAGAACAACACTTTTTAAGTGCATTTTTCTTTCTTAAACAACATTTTGAGAATTTTTGTGAATTCTTCATGATCCTTTTAAGGAAAACATACAAATTTATGCAAGGACACAAAAATTAGAGGTTACTGGAATCAACATATCAAAGAGAAATTGTAATCTTTAAAGAAAATGCTTTGTATTGATAAGAAAAAAGGAAATGACACAACTATCTATATCACTTTGCTGTCTTTATTTTCACTAAAACTAATTTGATTGATTATTTTTATCATGTTGGTTCTTCCCTAATCCTCATAATTTTCTTTGATTTTTATTAATGAATAAGAATAAGGGCATACTTTTCTCTATTGAGATGTTCAGAATTCTTCCACCATCTTTACCCTTAAGGAGTGTTGAGCCATCTTTTATACATAAATAGGCAAGTGCTATATAAAAGAAAAATAAAAGAAAAAATATATCTATATGATTACTAACAATTCTATGATATGTCAGATGGAGGACAGGGGGTCTCATCACGAGCCAGTCTACCATGATCATAAGGAAGCAGTGAAGTGGCATTCCCATTATGGCCACCACACCAGGGACATGATCCAATGGGCAACTCAGAAAAATAAAGTCCTTGGAACAAGAGGCCTCATCACGAGCCGGCCTGCCCACCTTTCACTCCTTCCTGGTGAATGGCATTGTGATTCATCTCATTCCCAAACCAACACAATGGCCTCCATCATGACATCACAAAGCACTTTCCTAGGCATATATAAAGGATTATGGTTCCAAGTGTGAAAAATCAACTTTGTCAAGGTTATGGACACCTGTGGGCAACAGAGCTCTGCTGATGGTATTGGAGTCATATTTTTCACAACTTAATAGCAATTATAAACCCTTTTCTTATATCTTTATCTTAATTACAAATGAGATTATGATCCTAACCCCCTTTGTTAAACCTTTATACATGAAATATTGTTTATAAATCAATCGTAATGGTTTAAGTGAATAATGACCGCATAAGCACTTTTATTTATGTCAACTATCCTTTTCCTTATTTTCGAATCATTACATAGCATTTCAAATCTATTCACGATTTCATAAAATGCCTCGATTTCTATAATTCGATAATTTTTTTGATCATATCATAAGTATGCATGCCTTGCTATGCTGTACAACTACCTGCAGTACGTTGCTCCTCCATTTGACGGTCGAGGGCGACCTATCATATTTCAGGGGGGCACGGGTGACTTTTAAATATGCCTGCATATGGGTCAATTCCCTATGTTCATCAATTCCCGGAAATAGCAAGTTTAACTGTATTTTTCTGATATGCACAGGGTGATGTTCCATTTCCATTTCTGTGTATTATTGTGAATAACTAATAGTGTGCAGGATTTAGATGTAATGGGGGGACGCGCAGTACGTAGCGAACCACAAGTTCTAACAGTCTCCGACGCTGCACGAGAAATTCTGGAGAGAGCAGGATGGATTACATACCTTACACGACTGCATCAACCCCATGAAACTGTGGCTATCGAATTTTTGCAGAACTTGCAGGAGAGTTATTCCATGGTAAGAGGTAGGCAAATAAAAGTGACAGATGTAGTAATTGTTGAGGTATCTGGTCTACCGGCAGTTGGACCCATATGGACCCATAAAAAAGTGAAACTTCAAGAGGCCATGAATATCTTTCGGGACGAAGGACAGACCCTGATCGTCAAAGGAAAAGGAGTCCAGCCAGCAACTCTGGGAGAACCATGGATAGAACTGGCCATAGTAGTGCAAAGCTACATTACATGGGACGGAAGAAAGGATGTGGTAAGACCACGCCACCTCAAATTATTAGCAGTACTAAAACAGAAATGCACTATGAATTTGCCTGCATTTTAAATTTTTTTACTGCATGACGCTGCTCGGAGCATAAGGAAATCTCGTCATACAGGGATGGTAGTAAGCCACCACAGTCTAATTCGATTAATAGTCAGTTACAGTCTTGCCCAACAACAGACTAGCTGGGAAAAATTGGTATTCTCAATTGATGGAGGAACAACCTTACCTACCCCAAAACGAAAAAGAGTTACCAGCACAGCGAACGAACCTCTGAAACGTAGACAATCCTCCGAATTAAGAAGAAGCAGGGGAATGTTGGGAAGCCTTCAGGGTAGCAGCAGCCAACCCGTGGAATTACCTAGTTCTAAAGAAGAGCAACCTTCGCAACTTGAAGGAGGAGAAGATCAGGAAGAAGAGCAACCCCCGCAACTTGGAGGAGAAGATCAGGAAGAAGAAGAAAGTAACCATACCAGTGAAGAAGAAAGGGAGGAAGCAGAACCTTCCGTAATGTCCAGTGCAACCTCGCCGCAGAATCCATTACAGGAGGACGAATTGGCCCAAATTTTGGCTAATATGAGTGAATATATACAACCCCACAGTCCGCTCAACCTCAATATTGAGATAGAACAATTGCAGGAACATCATGTCATTAGCAAGGACACGTCTGAGGAAATGCATGATGAAGAGGCAGAAGAAGAAACCCCTCAGGAAATGGCAGAACAAACTAAGGTTACTTCCCCTAAGGAACCTAGCCTGGAGAATGTGATCACTGAAAGCATAGAAGCAAGCCTGGGTGAGGGCACGGCCACTGAAGAACAAACCCTAGCCAAGAAACCAAGTACAGAAAAAGGAACAGTTGTTCCTTCCAAGAAGAAGAAGAAGACAAATGAACTTGAGAAGCTGCGGAGGGAATGACAAAAGCTCCAAAAATTAGTAAAACAACTCAAGCAGAGGATTAGGGTGCTAAAAATGGGAAAAACCTCTAAAAGAACCCCGAAAATGGGGGATGCAGCCATCCCAACGGAACCCCAGAATGCAAAGGCCATGGAGACTCAAGCCGAGCCCATATCCATTCAAGAAGGTAAGGAATATGACGGCAACAAAACTGAAAGTCGCCCTTAAGGAGAGCTGATCTACTGTAGTCGTGGCTCTGTCAGCAGTTCTCTTCTAAAACCTCGTTCTCCTTCTCCACGTGGTCTACTTTCTCTTTCTCGGAATTTTATTTATCAAATTCGTGGAATTTGATAAATAACATTATCAACAACCTTTGAAATTTAATTTATATCTCCGAATTTTATATTCCCCCGCCACCTTACCATAAGGTTGTCACCCGGCGGAATTTTATATTAATAGCCCAACACTTTATAAACAAATGACGTTGTAATAGACCTTTGGCCCCGGGCCCACATATATATCAATAGTCCAATCGAATTCACACGTTGTACCTTGGTTAACCTTCGCGCATCTTCCTCATACGGCCACCGTCCGATGGCTCCCCTCCAGATTGACGACGCTCGACAATATCGCGCTGCCTCCGATGTCGAACTTTAACGTGCGATGGCGCACAATGATGGCGGTTTTCGTGGGTCCACCTTTGCCACATGTCGACAATTCTATGGAATCGCTCGTGATTGGAGAATACCACTTGTCTCCGAAAAGCGGTGCGATATGGGAAATACGGTTTTGCAATTCCACTCACGGTTTTGAAATAGTGTTTGACCATGGGTTCCAGTCAGGTTACGCTATCCCTCTCATTCATTAACTCCCATCTAACCTCGAGTCAGGGTTCCGATAGCAAAACAATTATGTCTCTTTATTAAGCAGGAATTCTACTATTTAAACAGTGTTCACGACCACGGTTTCTCTACACAAACCTCGCCTGCGGGTGGGATTAGTTCAACAGGGGTTGTTCGAATAATTTTGAGAGAAACAATAGACAGAGAGATGCAGAATCTATACAATAGTTCAACTCAGTAATTATATATATGCACAGAGTTCAATCACCTCACAATTAAACAAATTTCCTCGCAAATAAGGATTCGAGACAATTCTATGGAAAATGCGCACTGAAATTATTTAACTGGAAGCAATTGTGAACACACAGATTTTATTGCAGAAATCTCTCTTCTCTTCCTTCTCCTCTCCCCCAATACATCCGAGGGATACAATTTATATACATTACAATGTGTGTCTTTGGTTCCTTGGTGAGGATCGTTTTAGAAAATCAAAAGCCTAATTACAATAATTCAACTAACTGAAACATGACAGATGGACTGAACCTAACTATTCAACTTCTACAAATTCTAACTAATCTAAATGAGACAGTCCACTAAGGTATTGACACCTAGCTGTTACAATTCGATGATTTTGAACCCTCCTAGCCACAACATGTGGACAAAACCTCCTACATTGCCACATGTCGACAGTTCTATGGAATCGCTCGCGATTGGAGAATACCACTTGTCTCCGAAAAGCGGTGCGATATGGGAAATCCGGTTTTGCAATTCCACTCACGGTTTTGAAATAGTGTTTGACCATGGGTTCCAGTCAGGTTACGATATCCCTCTCATTCATTAACTCCCGTCTAACCTCGGGTCAGGGTTCCAATAGCAAAACAATTATGTCTCTTTATTAAGCGGGAATTCTACTATTTAAACAGTGTTCACGACCACGGTTTCTCTACACAGACCTCGCCTGCGGGTGGGATTAGTTCAACAGGGGTTGTTCGAATAATTTTGAGAGAAACAATAGACAGAGAGATGCGGAATCTATACAATAGTTCAACTCAGTAATTATATATATGCACAGAGTTCAATCACCTCACAATTAAACAAATTTCCTCGCAAATAAGGATTCGAGACAATTCTATGGCAAATGCGCACTGAAATTATTTAACTGGAAGAAATTGTGAACACACAAATTTTATTGCAGAAATCTCTCTTCTCTTCCTTCTCCTCTCCCCCAATACATCCGAGGGATACAATTTATATACATTACAATGTGTGTCTTTGGTTCCTTGGTGAGGATCGTTTTAGAAAATCAAAAGCCTAATTACAATAATTCAACTAACTGAAACATGACAGATGGACTGAACCTAACTATTCGACTTCTAAAAATTCTAACTAATCTAAATGAGACAGTCCGCTAAGGTATTGACACCTAGCTGTTACAATTCGATGATTTTGAACCAGATCTCCTACTTCAAAATGAACTTCTTTTCTGCTCAAGTCTGCTCTGCTTTTGTATTTGATACTACTGCGTTGTAGTTGTTGTTTCACTTGTTCATGTATGGCCTGGATCTCTGAAGCAAATTCCTCACCATCTGCACTCCTTAGCTCTGCCCTTTATGTCTTAACTCGTGTTCTCTGGTGCATTCATAAACAATATGGAATGGACTCGCAACATTAACCACATTTGGGTGGTCGTTATGTGCATGTGCTGCAGGGAAAAATATGATCCCACTACTTGGGATGCTCTCCTGCAAGACTTCTCAACAAATTTCCCAGACTCCTATTCACTACCTCAGTTTGTCCATCAGTTTGGGGATGATAAGCTGAGCTGAAACTCAGTTTGGTACCAAATTTCTTCCATAGTGTCCTCCAAAAATGACCCACAAATTTGGTGTCTCTGTCAGAAACAATACTCTTGGGCAACCCATGCAGTCTAACAACTTCTTTGAAAAACAAGTTAGCAACATGGGTGGCATCACTAGTTTTATAACATGGAATAAAATGTGCCATTTTGGAGAATCTGTCCACTACAACAAAGACTGCATCATTCCCTCTCTGAGTCTTGGGCAATTCTAGAACAAAATCCATACTCACCATGTCCCAAGGCCTGTCTGGAATAGGCAAGGGAGTGTACAATCCTGCATTCTGGCTCCTTCCTTTGGCATATGGACATATTTTGCAATTCTTCACGAACTTATCCACTTCTGTTATCATCCTGGGCCAGTAATAGAAGTGACTCAGCTGCTCATAGGTTTTATCAGTACCAAAGTGTCCAGCAAGTCCACCACTATGCTTCTCCTTGATCAAATTTTCTCTCATGGAAAATTTTGGTACACATAGTTGGTTTCTTCTGAATAGTAAGTCCTCCTGCAAGAAATAATCCAGCCACTGGCTTCTATCTGTTAAAACAGGGTTACAACATGCCTCAAATGCTTCCTTAAAATCTGGATCTGTTTTATACAATTCTTTGAGAAAATCAAATCCTACAACTTCAAAATTAGTTTCTTGAACAAGCATGTGCCTCCTACTCAAAGCATCAGCTACTTTATTTGCTTGGCCACTTATATGTTTCAAAAAAAAATTAAAACCTTGGAGATACTCAACCCATTTGGCATGCTTATGCTTCAACTTGGGCTGCTGTACAATATACTGCAAAGCATGATTGTCAAAATATAATACAAATTCCTTGGACATCAAATAATGCCTCCACTTTTTCAGTGCCTGAACAATTGCATAGAATTCCTTCTCATAAGAAGAATACTTCCTTCTGGTGTCATTCGACTGAGTAGCTGCTCACTAAAATAGGCTACGGACTATCATTATAACTCAACACGACTCCAATGGCTTCCTCATGACGTCACCTTCACTTAGTGGTTTGGTAAAATCGGTGAGAATCAAAACAGGCTTCCTAGAGTTATCTTTTGTTAAGTTTAAAGGTTTCTTCTGGCAATAGGTCCATAAATGACTGTTTGTCTTCTTTATTGTCTAACCTATCGTTACATTGATCTTCTAAGAATTTTCTTATAAATTTTTATTAAAAACTGGCAAGTCCATGGAAACTTCTTACATAAAAAAACATTCACGGGTGGCTCACTCCACAATTTCCTTAACCTTTTCTGGGTCCATCTTCAATCCTTCTGCAGAAACAACAAAACCCAAATACACCAACTCTTCCTTCATGAATGAGCATTTTTTTAAATTTATCAGCAGTTTCTCTTGGTGCAACTTTTTCAAGACATGGTTGAGATGCCTTAAATGTTCTTTTTTAGTTCTACTGAAAACTAATATGTCATCCAGATACACTATCACAAATTTACCAATGAATTCCTTCAATACTTCATTCATAAGTCTCATGAAAGTGCTAGGTGCATTTGACAACTCAAAATGCATTACCATCCATTCATACAGTCCTTCATTTGTTTTAAAGGCAGTTTTCCACTCATCACCCTCTCTTATTCTAATCTGATGGTATCCACTTTTCAAATCTATCTTTGAAAAATATTTAGCACCACTCAAACAGTCCATCAAATCCTCAACTCTGGGCAAAGGGAATCTATACCTGATTGTGATCTTATTGATTGCTCTAGAATCAGTACACATCCTCCAGCCTCCATCTTTCTTTGGGCTCAATACTGCTGGTACTGCACATGGACTCAAACTTTCTCTGATCAGCCCCTTGTCCACCAATTCTTGTACTTGTTTCCTGATTTCCTCATTTTCTTTGGGAGTCATTCTGTAGGCTGCCTTATTTGGCAGATTTGAACCAAGGATAAAATCTATCTGATGGCTGATCTTTCTCATAGGTGGCAGCTCATCAGGTAAATCATCCACAATAATGTCACAATAATTGTCTAACATCTCTTGGATTTCTACTGGAAAATCAGAAATCTTTGTAGAAGTAAGAACTACCTTAGGTTTGCAAACTAAAGAAAAACTTACCTCTTCTTCTTCTATCTGCTGCAAATATTCCTTCCTGCTCAGCAACAAGGCCTTTGAATCAATCACTCTGCTGGATGGCTCTCCTTCTTCCATGGGTATCAATGTATGATGGACCCCATCTTTGAAGAACTTGTAAGTGTTCTTCTTGCCATCATGCACTGCTGCTCTGTCAAACTGCCAAGGTCTACCCAGCAGTATATGACACACATCCATGGGCATTACATCACACAGGACCTTATCTTTGTACTTGCCCATTTGCAGCTCTATCTCACACTGTTCTTTTACAATCAGCTGGTGCCCTTTATGCAGCCAGGACACCCTGTAGGGAGTTGGATGCTCCCTTGTATTCAAATTCAACTTCTCTATCACCTCAGTGGAAATGAGATTGTCTGTGCTGCCACTATCAATGACTAGCTGGCAACATTTCCCTTGGACTTTGCATATGCTCCTAAACAAAGTCTTCCTTTGTGCAGGCTCAGTGACCTCTTTGGTTTGCTTCAACAGGACCTTGTTAACCACCAAGGACTCTCCCCTCTCTGGTAGAATTTCTTCTTCAATTTCTGCCTCTTCTCCAGTCTTGGAAACAACAACATTTCTTGGACCAGCACCCACATTCTCTGGACATTCATAGTGCTTATGTCCCACTTTCTGACATCTATAGCACCTCAACTCTCTACCTCTGCCTCTGTCTCTGCCTCCTCTTCATTTTCCTTTGTAAGAACCCCTTCTGCCCCTTGCAACATCCTCTGTAGATGCATTCTGAGGTGAGCTACTGTTAGCTCCATCCCTGGGTGTAGTAGGCTTTCCTCTACCACCCTGACTTCCCTTTCCACGGAAAGTACCTCTCTTCTTGGCAGACTGTTTCCTCAGGAGTTTCTCCTCTGCTTTCAATTCCATCTGGTAGGCCTCTTCCACTGTCTTAGGAGACAGGAGACCAATCTCATCTTGGATCTCCAGCTTGAGACCATTCACATATCTGGCAGTCTTCTCTGGTGTGTCCTGAAATTGCCCAGCTCTTATGCTCACTCTGTAGAATTCCTCTGTGTATTCCTTTACTGTCAGCAACCTCTGTCTCAGGTTCTGCAATTGCCTAAAAAATGTCAGCTGATAATCACTAGGCAATAATTTACCTTTTAATTTTTGCTATCATTCTGGTCCAGCTCTTGATAGGTTGCTTGCCAACTCTCCTCCTTTTTTCCTGCACTCCATCCCACCAAAGTGCAGCATGTCCTTTCAGCTTTGTCACTGCAAACTTGACCTTTTTATCTTCGCTTATTTCTTCATAGTCAAAGCACTTGTTCATTTCATTTATCCAGTCCACCAGCTCCTCTGGATTCAATCCTCCTGCAAAATTTGATACTTCAATCCTGGGCTTAACTGCAGACCCCAGAACAGTTCTAAGGAGCCTCATGTCGAGAGGAATTTCAACATTTTCTTCCGCTTCTTCTGTTTCAGGTTCACTGATGTCTTCAGGATCTCTGGGTTGTCTTCGCTCCATGGCATCCATTCTAGCCTCGACCCTCTGCAACATCCCCAACACCTCTGCGTTGGCAACAGGTCTCCTTCTGCCAGCACCTCTACCAACTCGGATTTTCATGTCAGCTCCTTGCAAAAACAACTCAAAACAACGGCTCTGATACCACAAATGACAACATCAAAACTGAAAGTCGCCCCTAAGGAGAGCTGATCTACTATAGTCGTGGCTTTGTCAGCAGTTCTCTTCTAAAACCCCATTCTCCTTCTCCACGTGGTCTACTTTCTCTTTCTCGGAATTTTATTTATCAAATTCGTGGAATTTGATAAATAACATTATCAACAGCCTTTGAAATTTAATTTATATCTCCGAATTTTATATTCCCCCGCCACCTTACCATAAGGTTGTCACTCGGCAGAATTTTATATTAATAGCCCAACACTTTATAAACAAATGACGTTGTAATAGACCTTCGGCCCCGGGCCCACATATATATCAATAGTCCAATCAAATTAACTTGTCGTACCTTGGTTAACCTTCGTGCATCTTCCTCATACAGCCACCATCCGATGGCTCCCCTCCAGATCAACGACGCTCGACAATATCGCGCTGCCTCCGATGTCGAAATTTAACGTGCAATGGCGCGCAATGATGGCAGTTTTCGTGGGTCCACCTTTTCCACGTGTCGACAGTTCTATGGAATCGCTCGCGATTGGAGAATACCACTTGTCTCTGAAAAGCAGTGCGATATGGGAAATCCGGTTTCGCAATTCTGCTCACGGTTTTAAAATAGTGTTTGACCATGGGTTCCAATCGAGTTACGCTATCCCTCTCGTTCATTAACTCCCGTCTAACCTCGGGTCAGGGTTCCGATAGCAAAACAATTTTGTCTCTTTATTAAGCGGGAATTCTACTATTTAAACAGTGTTCACAACCACGGTTTCTCTACATAGACCTCGCCTGCAGGTGGGATTAGTTCAACGGGGGTTGTTCGAATAATTTTGAGAGAAACAATAGACAGAGAGATGCGGAATCTATACAATAGTTCAACTCAGTAATTATATATATGCACAGAGTTCAATCACCTCACAATTAAACAAATTTACTCGCAAAAAGGATTCGAGACAATTCTATGGCAAATGCGCACTGAAATTATTTAACTGGAAGCAATTATGAACACACATATTTTATTGCAGAAATCTCTCTTCTCTTCCTTCTCCTCTCCCCCAATACATCCGAGGGATACAATTTATATACATTACAATGTGTCTCTTCGGTTCCTTGGTGAGGATCGTTTTAGAAAATCAAAAGCCTAATTACAATAATTCAAGTAACTGAAACATGACAAATGGACTGAACCTAACTATTCGACTTCTAAAAATTCTAACTAATCTAAATGAGACAGTCAGCTGAGGTATTGAAACCTAGCTGTTACAATTCGATGATTTTGAACCCTCCTAGCCACAACATGTGGACAAAACCTCCTACATTGTTGGCTAGTGTCTAATGCCCCTGCATCAGAATAGCATGCAGTTGTTCCAGACGCAGCTACCTCAACCGAAAGTGCACAAGGCTGCAATAAAAATGTTTTGTTAAATGACCTTGATATAGCAAAACTCCAACAGGATCTGGCATAGGCTCGGAGGGCTAGAGAAAAACTCGAAGAAGAGACTGTTCCCAAGAAGAAATACCAAGAGTTACAGCAGCAATTAAAGGACATCAATGCATCAGAGGCAGAAGCTTTCGATAAATGTCGAAAGGCAGAAGAGAAAGTTGAAGAGGTAAGGAATAGATTAAAAACGGTCAGGAATCAAATGGATACTCTCTGTTCTTTATACACAGATGTTCTAGCATGTAGGTACCTCGCTAAAAATTATGCTTTGTTTTTATTAGAAAGATATTTGCAGTTAAAAATTAAGGCTGTTAAGGCAGGAAAACCTATAGAATTAAAAACTGTAGATGATTTTATAAGCTGCTGCAAAATCTATGGAGTAAAAGTTCAACGCCTACTCTGTCAATTTTATTTGCACAATTTTATATTGGCAGAGGAAATGGAACAAATCCCAGTCCTTTTGTGGGTGATGTCCAATATCAAGCATTCATTTCATTTGTTGTTAACCAGTTAAAATGGCTCAAGGCCTATAACACTTTTCAGAGACAAGAAAATGGGTTAGACCTTTGGGTTAGGGGTGAACTGAGACACCCATTACAATTGTGGGCTAGGCAGAAAAGCTTAATGACAAAAGAGGGTGTGATCCAAACATTGGGACCCATCCACAAAGCAATCGTCCTGGACGGGGTAGAATATTTTATGTCCATCAGAGACCAGGCCATAGTAGTAGCTAAACTCCGATGGAGGATTTCCAATCGGAATATTCAAGACAAAGACCCATTCAATTACAAAAATTTTGAGTTAGCTGCCAACTGCCTGGTTATGTATAGTAACCTCATCTTGAGGGAAGGCCCGTATTGGCTAGGTTGTAGATTTAGAAGCCCTATTATCTGGTATCCTGCAACAGACTATAAGTCCAAATATGAATTACCTGAAGGGTAGATAGGGCATGTTTTTGAAGTTTTAGCTGCAAATCATGGTTTTAGACCACTTAATGAAAAACCCTCTCCAGCCTATTCTCTAACTTCTTTACATGTAAATTATGCTTTTCATGAGGACATGAAAAAGGGTAAGCAGGGGGGTGTGTTGAGCATTGGAAAAGGTATGCATTTTCCATGTATTTCTTTATCTTTTTCTTTTAATCATGACTCCTTTATATTCTAGAATGATAATATATTGAAGAAATACAATAGAATTGAGAAGATTAGTGCTTATTGCGAAATTAACTAAAGATTGTCTTTTCTTCTATATAGGAACTAGATGAAGTGGGAAGTCACCATTCGGGAGGAAAAGACAAGGTAGGTGTAACTGTTGTCCCTTTAACAAAAGGTCGTATCCAGACAAGAAGATCAAGATCGGAACGCACAGTCGAAGTAAAGAAAGGAACAGCACGACATCAGCGCAAGAAAACAAAACGATAGCTGGAGATGGAAGATCGCTCCTCAAAGTTATCTGTACTTCATGTTTCATCCACTGGCTGTTATAAAAGAACAACGCTTGTAGAAATCACATCATTAGACATATGATGATTATTCAAATTTCCTTTCGTAATTTCATGTTTGTTCATCGACTCTTGTTAATTAAAACAGAGTGTGATTGCTTGTAAACTCTGCTACATATGATTAATACATAATTCGGTTGTCGTTCCATTATTTGACACTGGAGTAGTTCGACGGTGCTTTACTAGCAGCTAAGGGCCTAGCCCTGGTGGATCCACTTGCTATTTGTACCTTTACTTTCCAATTCCAGTCGTGTGATGGTTTGCATTAGTTTTCATTTCCTTTAACTGCATTGCTTCACAGTTATCTTGGTTTATAGCTTATTGTTTAATGAATTATGAAATTGGTGTGTTGCATTAGTGAATCGCGTTGTTGTTCCTTTCCACATAACAAGAGTATTTATTCCTTTATAATTTGTATTGTTATGCTTTGCAGATACAGAGCTTCGCTGTTCAGAGTTTGTTGTTCATTTCATTAAAGAGTTTGTTGTTCATTTCATTAAGGAGTTTGTTGTTCATTTCATTAAATATATTTGTTGTTCATTTCATTAGATAGTTTGCTATACATTTCTATTAAATAGATTTGTTGATTTCCATTAAATAGCTTTGTTGTTCATTTCTGATAACTAGCTTTACTGTTTATTCTGTTCCTGTAAGTCTTTGGTTTGCTTTGGAATAATATTGCAGAAAGCTTGTTTATTCTATTTCCATTAGCAACATTATTGATTTAACTCAGTTATCATTTCCAATTAGTTGTTTATTGTGGAGTGTAAGATCATCAACTGTAAAGGACATTGGCTACTACTGCCTAAGTTCTCAGATTGGAGATCTTGTTTATGCTTTATTTCATTTACAACAGTTGACAGAGGAAAGAGTTATTACTATTGCATCCTTGACTGATGATTGCCAAGTGAGTGATTGGATTTCAGAGCTTTAGGTTTCATGTCATTACAATTAGAGTTCATTTTCAAGCATCCATTTACTCTTGTATTTGAAACACTGTACTGCAATTTGGAGAGCATTACTCTTAGATTAAATAGCTGCCTCAGACTGAGTACACTCTTGAGATAAAAAATCATACCTAGATTGATAATTAATGTAGGATAAATAGGAGTTAAAAAGACACCTTTTATACCTCAACACATGGGAAGTGGAGAAGCACCTCATTTGTTATAAATACACCCCCATAGCTCAAGAGGGGGGCTTAGGACTTTGGATTTTGGAATTTTCACTTTGCCTTCTCTAGTTTGGCATAGGAGAGAAGATCTTTCTTTGGAGGAGCAAGTGGAGCTTAATGTTCTATTATTGGGGCTAGTGTGGCAACATTGTAATTGTATATCTTGGCACTTTCACTTAATATATGAAGCTCTCAGAGCTGGCACACTTTCATGCATATGTCATGAATGATTGTGAGACTATTCTTTCATTGTTTGTGGTGTATGTTTATACTAATACATACTAATGAAAATTAACTATTTCGTTGGCTTTGGTATGCATCTCATTGAATGTGCGTTGTTACTTATTTTTATTATCATTGTTATCTTGTGGACTAATTTGTAGGTTAATAAATGATTCTTTCATGTTCTTGTGTGTCTCTTTTAAGATAGTATTGTTAATTTTCTTCGGGGGGCGCACTCTCTTTTTTCCATTCCATTAAAGTACCTTGTATGCATTACAATTGTATGCCTCGTAGTGTTAACTTGCTTGTTTTGATTGCATAATCTCTTATATTGATAATTGGAACCAAAGAAAATTCCTAAGGATAATGGCAATTGGTCGTATTTCTAGTTGCGACTCCTACTCCAAACGGTTTGAGGTCTAATTGGGACTTCACGACAGGGAGACCCACTTGGTTGACAAATTTCCAACATTGTCAACAATACCCTACTCTCTCTTGGATAAACTAATTTTTTTGATATTGTATACATCTGAAATATTTTTCTACACCATTATACCTTATTCTTCTATAATATAGTTTATATTCAATGCGTTCAATTATTAGTTATTCCATTTATACCATATCTGATTGCTTGAATTTCCATTTTCAGAAGTAAAAATAGTTTACACCATAGATAATATGAAATCATAATGTGTTCTATTAATAATCAACTACACATAAAGCTTTCCAGCTATGTCATTCTAGTTTGGATTTGGAAATATAATAGATTATTGCTATGTTAGATGGCCCTTAACTTGGTGACGTGATGTGTCATGTGGATGATGTATTCATTAGATGCATATATCACTATTCTAATATATTTTAGTCTCAAGAGGTTTGACATGTCACATGGTGCTTATGATGTATTCAATTTGAATTTTATGTACATGGTATTCTTTTATATTCTTTAATATAGTGGTTTTGTCAATGATGTAGTGTTACATAATATGCATCACAATATAGGAACCTACTATTCTTGATAGTCTTTAGCTTAGTTGTTCAATGTGTCTCATTGCACTACATGATGCATTCACTTCTTTTTATATAAATGCTAGTCTTTTGGTTATTTAGCTTAACGGTTCAATGTTTCACGCAACACATAATTATGTTTAATGCAATAGACAATCATTATTTAAACAATGTAAAGTATAATGCAAATTTTAGTTGTAACAAAGGGCCATTCAACAGACCATGAAAGCACATGTAAAATATTGATAGTAAGTAACATCAAACATTAGGCATGTTTTCCATACTTCTCTTTGTTCATTAGAGTGCAAAGGTTACAAATAACCACAAGTCAATTGTAATCATCCTTAACATAAAATAAAAAGCAAAAGTTGAGGAAAACCACAAGTCGTTGTCACTCTTTCTTGCAGTTTAGTAAAGAATCTAGATGAACCAGAAACCCTTATCACTCTTTCTTGCAATTAGGTAAAGAATCTAGATGAACCCAAACCTTTATCACTCACACTTACAATCAAGTAAGAGGCCTAGTGAAACCACAAGCTTGCACACTCATTTCCACCACTAAGTGAACGATTGGTCAAATTGAAAGCCCATATCACTTTTCTTTACCTTTAAGAAAAGATTTCATTTGAACCAAAAGCCTTGATAAATCATTCTTACCTTTTGAGCAAAATGTTGGTCAAACTACAAACCCTATCCACTTATCCTAGGCACTAAGCAACGTTTATAGGAAATGGAAAAGGGGATAAGAGTAGTAAATCCATAAAAGTATTTGATTTGTAATTCATAATGGCTCTATGGAAACCCCCTAATAATAATCATTTAACTATTACAACTTCATTGTTAATGAAGCTTTGTAAATTCACTTAGCTAGTTTCGCATGACGATTTAATGCAAGGCAATAATCATGATGCATTCTTTATTTAAATAAGACGTGCTAGCAAAAGGTGACCATAATATCCAAATCAATTGTTCTTGTAGAAGAATTTTCTCTTTTAGAAGTGTAGCATACAATCAATCATTATGGAGAAAACTATCTATAACTATCTCTTTTCAATAGAAGAGGGTTGGAACTCTTTATTGTTAACTCAATTATGCTTAAATTGAAAGGAAGACTAAAGGGGAATGCAAATTAATTAGGATATACAAAAGAATATTGAACTGTATAAATACAATTTTTTCTTGAACCTTCAGTGTATGCTAGTATAAGAATTAATTTTTAAATTAAAATATTACATGTTTTTTTAAAATCTTGACTATTATGATTTTTTTAGTATCTAAGAATATTACATGATCTTTTAATTTCTCGAATATTGTGATTTAGATGTCCTTAGCTACCAACAATGACCCAAAATAAAAGTATAGATGGCCTAGTATCCTTTTAAACTTTGAATTTGATAATTTTTACTAACTATTAAGAATATGAAAATTACTTCTACTTATTTTCATGCTAAAATGATAAATATATAGGTATGAAGAATCAATTTTATAATGAATGTTTCTTTGAGTCAATTTAATGTGAATGATCTTGCCCTATACTGATGGATTTGAATATATAAATTTGAACGTGCCCACCAAATGTAAAAGTGATGACACTAAGAAATTATGCAAGGAGCACAAGGAAATATTTGTAGTTATTTTGGCTGGATTTTTTTTCATGTTGCCAAATTAAGGAATTTGCATGCATCTTAGCTATGTGGATTTTGGTTCAGGAGCATACACTTCCACTCGTATTATGGCCAACTTAATAATTTCAAGGAAGTAATTGATATCGCAATAAAAAATTGAAAAAGGCATTTAAATATTTAGTTGAAAGTTGAGTGAAACAAGATTAAGGAAAAATTTAAATAAAAAAATGGGAATGGATGTTATAACATTAACGGTTAAATAAGTTATTACAAAAGGGGTATATTTTGAATATGCGGTCATTTTTGGTTTCATATGCTTTGGCTAGGTAAATTACCTCTAAGAACATGGATATTGGTGAATTAGAGAAAAGGGAAGGTAAACATCATTATTTATTCCAAAGGTACTTTATAACGGTATTGATTTGCACAATAGACTCACAGGTGAATTTCAAGGGGGTCACATTATTCTTCAATTTTGGAGCCCTATACAAGAAATATAGAATCCCTAGTTTCATGTTGATAAAGGAATTTGTGTAGGTGCTTGTTTGGATCTAAATCTACCACCATTAGAATCATGGGGTGAGCATAAGTCCTTAATGATGAAATTCATGAATGCAATATAAAAAATTTGTCGAGTTGTATTTAATAACAATTTGGTGTAGTTATTGTGAAAGTAATATGGAGATTGTTGGATGTCGCTATTAATTATGTTGAATATTATTAACATAGCCTTTAAGTAGTGTTGTATAGCACTAGAAAAATACTATCAACGTCATTGTTACATACATAAAGTCTAAAGGTAAGTAATAATAAAAAATTAGAAATAAAATAAACTTAGAAGTAAACAAAATAATAATAATGAAAGATCATTTCTCAATTAAAGAAGTGATTTTTTGAAAAGCAACCACTTATAAATATTTATACGAGGCCCCAAATTGTAAGGTTATAATACCAAATATTATGCTGAAATTTTCCAAGATTCTAATACCCCTCTTTCAACAAGGGTACTCTAGAACATTCCGGCCACACCATATAAGCCCAAAGGATGTGCCTTATAGCCCTGTAAAGCCACGTGTATGTGTTTGATTTTTATAAGTGACTCTTAGATCCATGTTGACATGGATGGACATGGCTATTCTTGGTATTGTTTGTTTCATTATATTTCTACCTCTATGGCACTGTTGGCTTCTCCGTGGTGGGTGGTAATTCCTTACCTTGATGAATTTTATTATCCCTTGGGATGGTGTGTGGGCATCATGGAATAGGTATTCCTAGGAATCATGGGTTAAGGCAACACTTGTGTCAATAAAGCCTTGTAAGGGTGATCACCTTATGTGCTTTTCCTTGACATTATTCCTTCTAATCTAGGTGCAACTCCTACCCCACATGTGACATGTGTCATATGTATTTTGTGTTTATTTTTTATAGTATTCTATACTGATAAATTCTTTTGATTATTTAATTATTTTGCACATTTGTAACCATAATTTTCATCATTAGGAAAATTACACAGAAAACATCAACAATATAGCATTTAAGATATTTGGATCATAAAGAGACAGCCACACAAAGAACACAAGAGTTTACCTTGGGAAAACCCTCATGGGGGGAAACCCAACAACCCATTCAATATAGAATTCTTCAATCCAACAAAGATACATCTATGTCAACATATGGGTCAAACTTAGTCCATCCTCCTAGTCAAGTCAATTGGCCAATGCTCTTGTAGATCCTTCTTCTTCATTCAGAATTTCGTCCTCGGAATCTTGTCTCAAATAGGGAAGATATCATGCATCATATACGCGAGCTTCTTGTCTCATATATGTGATCTTTATTACCTCATATAAGTGAGCATCTAGCCTCAAATATGAGATCTGAATTGGTGCTTGTGAGAGGTCATATATATATATATATATATATATATATATATATATATATATATATATGAGGAAATTTTAGCCTAAAAGTGCCCATGAATTTCCGTAATTTCCATGTCATAATATGTAAACCAATCAAAATTATTTAAATTTAAAAAGAGGTACATGCAAATATTTTGTAGGGAAAAGAAGAAAAACAAATTTTTTTAATTGTATTTTTGGTTTATTTCCTTATAGTTTTACTCAAATTTCAAGTCTAGAAGCTCGTTGGATGCAGAAATAATTTTTTCATCCAACGAGTACCCACCATGCATACCTTTAAGAAGACATACATTGATACAAATTGAAGATACAGTAAAAAGCATGTTCAACACATTTTTTTAATGTATCTTCAATTTGTATTAATGTGGGTCTTCTCAAAAGTATGCATGATGGGTACTCGTTGGATGCAAAAGTTAATTATGCATCCAATGGGTGCCTACACTTGAAATTTGAGTAAACATGTAAGGAGATAACCCAAAAATAAAATTAAAAAAAGTAGTTTTTTTTATTTTCCCTCCAAAATTCATAACTCGTATTTTATTATTTTAACTATTATTTTATTGTTTTTCCTTAGGAGGCCACTTTTAGGCTTAAATTTCCTCATATATAGAGAGTATATAGAGAGTAACATCTCTGACATCAGTATCATCATCACTAGCACCATCATCTAACCATCAACATCCACCAGTAGCCATATCTAGTACCTAACTCATGGCTTATCATCATGGAAAATTTTAGGAGCTAATATTCGCAAGTGGGCTAATTTTCCATGATTTTTCCAAAAAAAAGATTCGTCAATTTCCATTTTTTGTATAAAAATGTTTCGCCCAAATTTTACAATATAAAATTATTTTACTTTAAAAATCTCCAACATTATATAGATAATATATATAATATCATTATAAATTTGAAGAATTTTACAAATACATCAATAAACATTTTATAGTTTGGGTATTAGGTACTAGTGAGATTCACAAATTTTTTAAACTTCAAGATAATTTTCCATCCTTAAAATTTTCCCTGCTTATCATTAACATATCAATAATCACTCTTCCAAAGTGATTAGTCCTCAAATACGAAGGCCTCTCACAAGGCAAAAATTTTGATATACTAACTCAACCCTCCTATGGAGCACCATGGGCCTTGATGCTAAAAGACATTACTCAACCTTTCCTTAGTGAGTGATAAGGCCTTGATGTTGAGAGAACTCACTCAACCATTCCTTGGTGAGTGATCGGGTGTAGATGTTGAGAGACCTCACTCAACCCTTCCATGGTGAGTGATAGCTTAGAGAACTCACTCAACCCTTCCTTCATGATTGATCGAGTCTAGACCTTTACTCAACCCTTCATGGGGAGTAATCGGGTCTCCTCACCGAGAGGAACTCACTCAACCCTATTTGGGGAGCACTTTGGGCCTCTCAAATCATTCCCCCTAATGGGAGAATGTCCATCCATGTTTCTATCAAATCAACACTCCCTCTCAACGAGAGGAGTAATCTCCACAAGCCCCAGCGTGTCTCTGAAGTACACAAACTTCTCTCTGGTCAATAGCTTCATCAACACAAATCCTTATTTCAAGTAAAGTCATCTTGTCACAGCCTTTCTTTGTTCTTCCATCTTTTACCAAAGCTTTGGTAGCATTCATTATGTACCTGCAATCCTCACTAGGAGGCCAAGTAAGAACAATCACAACCAAGCAAATAATTCAAGGACAAGAGATAACTACTAGTAAAGAACAACAATAGTAATAATCAAATAAGAGACATGTAAGATACTTATCTTTTGAGAGGATGTCCTCTCCGTCTTGTTATTTAGTCCTTCGAAATCCATCAAGCCATGATGCCATCTCTTCCTTGCAAGGGCTAAGGGGTTTCTTCTTTCAGCATAAACATTCAATCCTAGGGTTTTGTTCATAAACTCTAGGCTTTATTTTAGGCCCTTTTTTCTAGGTTTTACAAATGTCTAGCTAGAGTTTTTGACTTCAAGCCCTAGATCTTCATAATACTTTGTTAGGTCCCTATATTACTAGTATAGTCCCTTATTGTTGTTAGTGTCACCCCCTTATTGTTATTATTGTACCCTTGTAACCCCCATATTGTTATTATTGTGCCCTTAAATTATTATTGTTAGGTCGGATAGGATTACATTGTGGCCCCATGGACTCCTATATATAGAAAGAGTTTTGTAAATTGTATCATCCAAGAATTGTTCATTAATGTAATGTATTGGAGGTTTCCCTCGAAGTGGCTTATTTCTAAGGTGTTGATATCTCTTTTCTTCTATTTTTGGAGCTGGTTACACAACATTTGGTATCAGAGCTTTGGATTCTAGGGTTTCGCTGCTCTAAACAGGTCATCGTGGCATTTTCGATATAAAATTTTTTCTACGAAGGTTCAGAATCTTAAATTTTTAAGGTGTGAAGCTGAAATCCGGAGGAAACTCGTCAAAAAATTTCAGATCTTGGTTCGCAATATTTTCGGAGATATGATCTGTGGAAGGTAGTGCTTTTTCAGGCTCCTGAATTTCATCTCAAAGAGGTGATCGTGGGAAAATATTCATAACTCTCTCTCTAAGCATCGGATTGGAGTGCCATAAAAATTGGTCGCAAGTACACAGAGTTTAGTTTCTTGGCTATCAATTTCAGAGCCGAAGGACGAAACGATGACACATGGCAAGTCATACAAGTTCACTCTACTGAACTAGTCCATAATTAGGTCATTGTGGGAGATTGGACACAACTTTGTCTTGGAGAATCCAAATCAGGTCAGACCTATGGCATTCGAAAGATAATTCAGAGGGCTATGTCGGTACCGGAATTCAAATATTGAAGTGCTGCAATCATAGAGATAATCCAATTTCAATATCGAGCTCTTCAAAAGTAAGAAAAAGGTGTGTATTTTTTTTCCGAATTGCATAAGTCTTGTTTGAAGAATCAATTTGAATTGATTCCAAGGGCATATTGTAGAATAGATATTAGTATTGGGTTCTAAAAGATGCCTCATAAAAATAATTCAACACCCATTAAGCCTTCAGAAGGCTCTACTATGACTCATGAAGATGAAGAAATGCAACATGATCTATCAAAATTACAAGAGGTGGAATATCTGGGTCATATTGTATCTCGTAAGGGTGTTAAGGTAGACCCTAACAAAATTAAAGCCATTAAGGAATGGAAAGTCCCCACAACCATAAAGCAGTTGCGAGGATTTCTCGGGTTAACAAGGTATTATCGCAAGTTTGTTAAGAATTATGGGAGAATAGCAGCACCTCTAACAACATTATTGAAGAAAGATGCATTTTCATGAACTCCTGAAGCAACTAAGGCCTTTGAACGTCTTAAAGAGGCAATGTGCCTAGCACCGGTCTTAGCTACACCAGACTTCACAAAAACCTTTATTGTGGAATGTGATGCCTCAGGAAATGGAATTGGTGCAGTTTTAATGCATGAAGGAAGACCCATTTCTTTTGAAAGTCGTCCAATCAAAGGAAAGTATTTACAAAAACCTATTTATGAGAAGGAAATGTTAGCAATACTGCATGCACTAAAGAAATGGTGAACTTACCTAATGGGAAGACACTTCAAGGTAAAACTGATCATGATAGTCTTAAACACTTTTTGGAACAAAGACTATCATCAGAAGAGCAGCAAAAATGGGTCACAAAGATGTTGGGTTATGACTTTGAAATAATCTACAAAAAGGAAAGCTTAATGTTGTTGCAGATGCACTCTCAAGAAAGAATGAAGAGGTGGAAGCATTGCTTTGTGCCATTTCTATTATCCAACCAGATTGGATAACTGAAGCAAGAGATGAATGGAATAAGGACAAAGATGTATGGACACTCATTCAAAATTTGCAGCAAGATCCTAGCACATCTGATACATTTAGTTGGAAAAATGATTCCTTATGGTACAAAGATCGCTTATATATTTGTAGGAATTCCCAACTAAAACAAAATATTCTCTTGGAACTGCACACTACTCCTTTAGGAGGACACTCAGGATTTTTAAAAACTTACCATAGGGTGAAGAAAGAATTTTTTTGGGATGGCCTTAAATCTGATATTCAAAATTTTGTAGCGAAATGTTTGGTTTTCCAGCAGAATAAAGTTGAGACAATTAAGACCCCGGGACTTCTACAACCTTTATCCATTCCAAGTCAACGTTGGGAGGAGATTTCAATGGATTTTATCACAGGTTTACCGAAGTCCGAAGGAAAGAATGTCATCATGGTGGTAATTGATAGACTTACCAAGTATGCATTCTTTTGTGCATTATCTCATCCATTTAAAGAAAGTACAGTTGCTACTACATTTATGGACATAATTCAAAAACTACATGGAAGCCCAAGGGTTATTGTGAGCGACAGAGATCCCATTTTTACGGAAAATTTTTGGACGGAGTTATTTTCTTGTTTGGGTACTCAATTAGCTCATAGCTCATCTTATCATCCTCAATCTGATGGTCAAACTGAGATAGTAAATAAATGTTTGGAAGGATGTCTTCGTTGTTTTGTATTTGATAAACAAACACAATGGGTCAAGTGGTTACCTCTCACTAAATGGTGGTATAACACTTCCTTCCATACTGCAGCAAAAATGACCCCATTTATGGCACTTTATGGATATCATCCACCATCCATCACATCATCTTTAAGGGAAAATTCGAAGGTTCAAGCAGAGGAAGATCACATCGAGCATCAGCAAGAAGTTCTCCAACTCTTAAAGGATAACCTGAATTTGGCACAAAATCGAATGAAACAACAGGCAGATCAACATCGCAGTGAGAGAAGTTTGATGTAGGAGATTGGGTATTTTTACGGCTACAACCATATAAACAAATGTCCCTCAAGCAAGCTAAGAAGGATAATAAATTATCGCCAAAGTACTATGGTCCTTACAAGGTGTTGCAAAAGATTGGTACAATGGCATACAAATTGGAGCTTCCTGCTTCTTCGCGAGTACATCCAGTTTTCCATGTTTCATGCTTAAAGAAGGTTATAGGTGAAAATCTTCCAGTTCAAACAATATTGCCAGAACTTGATGCGGAAGGAAAAATCATATTGGAACCTGAAGTGGTCACGGAAACAAGAACTCGACAACTATTGAATCGATCAATTTCAAAGTATCACATCAAGTGGAAGAACTTACCTGCTGAAGATTCTACATGGGAGGATGAGAATTTTATACAAAAGCACCCAGAGCTACTCAAGCGTTGAGGACAACACTTTTTTGAAGGAGAGGGGCATGTTAGGTCCCTATATTACTAGTATAGTCCCTTATTGTTGTTAGTGTAACCCCTTATTGTTATTATTGTACCCTTGTAACCCCCATATTGTTATTATTGTGCCCTTAAATTATTATTGTTAGGTCGGCTAGGATTACATTGTGGCCCCACTAGGATTACATTATGGCCCCATGGACTCCTATATATAGAAAGGAGGTTTTGTAAATTGTATCATCTAAGAATTGTTCATTAATGTAATGTATTGGAGGTTGCCTCCTCGAAGTGGCTTATTTCTAAAGTGTTGATATCTCTTTTCTTCTATTTTTGGAGCTAGTTACACAACATCCTTAAAAAGTACTCTAGAGTTTACAAACCCTAATTATTAGCACTTAACCATGCATTCATCTGCAAGTCAATATGCTAATCTCCAAGGCTATAGAGTTGATTGTTTCTTCAGTAGTGCTTGCAATGTATTTACCATGCCAAGTCCTAAGAGACTTACCTTCCTTATTCAATCTTGAAGAAAAATCCAACTCTTTTTTCATCGAAAGCCTAGAATACTCGTTGATTCTTCAAACAATGAGAGTTATTATAAATTTATAACAAGTCATCAATAGTATTTAAAAACATAGAATCAAGTAACTCAACCTTTATTAGAGCTTCAAGAGCTTGGTTAAGTTTCTTGTAAATTATATTTTTGTAATGCAAATCATTTTCTGTGTACTTGATATAATACTTCTATAAGTTGACATGTTCAGGGAAACTATAGAATTTTACTTCCTAATTTCAAGTCAGAATAATCTTTAGAAAATATATTTTATCCATTTCTCTTAACTTCCCTCTCAAGTTTTACTTTTAATTCCATTGGTGACTAACTTCATACATTTTGGCACTGTCCTTTACTATAATTTTGAACGAATTCTAATAGATTTCAAGAACTTAACAAACCTTGGATTAAGAAATCACTCTTCCATCTTGTTGAACTCCAAGTAAATGACTTCTCCTAAAGACAATTTGTGAGGCTCTAGAAATGATGAATTGATGTCAACAAAAACTTATAGGATAATTTCCATGTTAATTTCAAAATTCATTGCAATTTGAAAACAAGGTCAATTAGATTAGGTAATAAAGCATGAAAAAAATATATTCCAAATAAATCAGGTTGGATTTTTGCAATGTATTTTGTGTATGCCTCATAATCTTCTTATATTTCTAGAACATAGATCCTTTGTACATTCAAGATGACATTTCATTGTATTTTATTTGATGATGCATATTATAGTGTATATGGACTTGCATCTTTAGTGCTTACTAAATTCATTCTTGCAATGCATATGAATGACTTGATCCAAGCAGTCATAAAGACTTCTTAAGTCAATTTGGTACAGCCTTAGAGCCAATGATTCATAGTGTCTTTTTACGACAATTTGGTCTACAATGATTCAAAAGTGACACAAGATTAGATCATTAAAATTTTAGGAGGCTTGAACCTTAAGTTCTGGAAATTACTTGAGCTCTCAATAAATATTTTTCCAGATGCTTTTACAGAGGGGATCTTGCAATCATATTTCTTGATGAATTGTAACCTTTTCTCCTTATCCACAAGAATATTTAAGGATATCATTTCTTGAAGTAAAACTTGATTGAAATAAGCAATGAAACATACATTGCAATGTACTTCTGTGATCATACTTCATCTAACCACTTGGGGCATTAGCTGAGATAGAAAATTCGTCCATGATAGAGAGACAAACATTAGTTCTTTAGAGAGATTCTACATCTAATATTAGATTTTGATTTCCTTTCATGCCTTCATATGAGACGAGTTGGAATGAAAATAGATTTTCTTCTCAAGAACTTCGGCTCTGCTGGGATTTGGTCTGAGGAACAATAAGACTTCGGCCTCCATGTAATTTTATGAGATTTTTGGACCACCTATAACTATACTCCTGAGAATTTTAGACCTCCTAGATCTTCTATAACACACTTCGGGCCTGAGATAATATTGGTGTCAGGTTTTAGATCTTTACCATTAAATCATTGTTGGGCCTAAAAAATGACATTATTTTCATCGCTTCTCACCTTTGGTATCCCTTTTTTATCTCGTCTTTTCACATTTACATCAGCCTTTTGCAATGATTGTTTGATAAATAAATTTCATACTAGGCTAAAACATTATGTTGTCTAATTGCATTGCTTGTGATGAATTGGAGAGGTTAAAAGATGTTTTATTACTAACGATGGTTTTTTCCTAGTCATTTCTTGCAACCTCTTTGCAGATCTGGTAACCAATCTCTGAGTTGGCATATCCACACGATCTTATGGAAGATTATGGGACATGATTTCATTCCTAGTATCAGTGACTTTGTTCTATGTTGCTTATATTTCACCTAGGTCGATTCTAGAGGTCTCATAGTCAATGGTCATGACAAATCATTCCAGGTAGAATCAGGCCATCAACTTGTTGTACTTATGATGCATGTGTTGTCCTTGATGGAAACCCACTTGCAACAGAACAAATATGTGGTAACCGGACGAGTTCATGGATTAGTTCATAGGTGAAAAAGTGAAGGAACAAAATAATAGAATGATGGGACAGAGGTTTTCAGATCAGAGATAGAATTTTATGAACGTGAATATTTGAATAAATATATGTGGGTTGGGTGAGGCCAAGTCGCGTACACACGCGGGTATGACAAAGAAAAGTCGCGTACATGCTGGCACACTATTTTATTAATACCAAGGGTCGTAACCATGGTATTAGCCCATAATATTGAGTGGAGTAACGAATATTTGATCCCGTCAAATATTACCGCCACTAGTGTGGTTTTGGCTCATGGTTTGGCTAAGGCTCAAAATATATAAGGAGGTGAAGATCAAAGTGCTAACTGTGCATGTGTAATTTTTTTTATGAATACTTCAATTTGAAGTATATTTGCATTGTAAGGTCTATAGTTGACAAGTTTATATGAAATAATAATGCACCGATGAATACAATGATGGATCAGGATCATGAGACGTGAAATGAATTTCCATTGTATGATATGATCATGGATTGATTATATCTAAGTATTGATGCATTTTTTTTCTCGGAATGTTATGATCTGGGTATTTCTAAAATTTTGAAGAGCTGTGCAATTTTCAGTCAAAATTTGCATATCTATATGCAGGTTGGTCTCGGTAAAGTCGTGTATACACACTGGTTTATTTTATCAAAGTCACGTATATAAAGGAAGGGTTTATGCTTATAAATGATTGATCAATCTGAGTCGATGTTATTGTATCTTTGTTTTCTATCAATGATGTCTTCATGTTTATCTGGGTTGAGTGATAATGTCTGAAGTTGAAATTGGTTGCATGTTGATTGGTTGAAAATATTCTTGGAGTTGATAACTATATGAGAGTTCAGAGATCTGTAAGCTAACAAAATATTTCAGAATGACTTTGTTCAATTTTTTGACTGATTCAAAGTAACAGTTTTTTAGAACTTAGTATATTGAGATCTGTATGTGGGTTGCTCTACATAAAAATGTGTATACATGTGGATTTCCTTAAGTGAAGTAGAGTATACATTTTGATTTATGAATTATGAGGGTTGCAGATAATTCAGAATGTTAATACAATATTCTGAGTTCAGTTTTGTGTTCTGGTTACAGTGATCTCACTGTTCTATTTGAATTAAGTTGGTGATTGGTTAAATGATTTTTTTCTTTAGTGGTTGGTTCAGTATTCGAGTAATTCGTGATTGATTAGTTCAGTGGTTGTTTTCATGAATTGGATGAATGTTTTAGGTACAGATCAGTTTCAGTTTTGATATTTGGCTTATGTAATGTTAAAGAGTTCAACATGGATTATGTGATGAAAAGTGGTCTAAAAGTTGTAATGTATTGAAGCAGGTGGATCTAGTGTGAAAATTTATGAAACGTGGTCCACGGTGGTGCTGAGGGTTGGAGCCTTCAGTGAGGAAGTCGATGCTTCCTGCCAGTAGTAGCTAGTGATCAGATGAGGGGGTTGAAGCTCCCTTCCAGTACATGTTGGTAAACGAGAGCAGGGGGTTGGAGCTCCCTTCCAGTAGGAGTAGAGAACGAGTGAAGGTTGTAGCCTTCAACATGTTGGTTTCTGTAGACTGGAATGAGTCTGCACTAGTACAAGAATGTAAGAAGTTTTTGATAATAATAAGATTGAAGAATGAGATGACAAAAATAGTGGTTTTCTCCCACATTGGGTTTCCACCTTAAATCTTGGTGTTCATGTGTGTGTGATGCTTTATTATGTTCTTATTGCACATGCTTACTTCTTATCAAATGTTAGATAAATATCTTACATTATGGTTTAAGTTAAACATATAAAGAATTAGTTGAATTATAAGTTTACTACGCATACACTAGTTTCCTTTCTAACAGTGGCGTACAAACGCGAGTTGGCTTCAGTAAAGACGTGTACATAATTCATAAAATAAAATATTATTGCGAGTTTTTAAACACTAATTCACCACCCCCCGCCCCCCCTCTTAGTATTTTTCCCAACTATTGGAATCATAGCAGGTCCTTTAGAATAATCTTGATCTCTTGAAGGAGGATCTACCAAGATGAGAAATCAAGATGGAATAACATATATCAGACCATCACTCTTCAACGGAAATAATTTAATATTCTGGAAGACAAGAACAAGATCCTATATTCAGTCTCTTGGAGCAGATGTTTGGGAAATTGTTGAAGGAGTTTACCAATATCCAGCCGCAGTTCCCACAGATGCAGCAGAAAAGAAGAAATATGAAATCAATGCAAAAGTTGTCAATGCCTTATTGGGAAGCCTGATATAATTAGAATTTGTCAAAGTTATGTAGTTAAATTGAGCAAAGGAAATATGGAACGGAATCATCCAAATCTATGAAGGCGATGACAAGGTAAAAAGTACTAAACTCCAAACTCTCAAAATTCAATATAAAACTCTCAGAATGCATAATGATGAAAATATTGCAAGTTTCTTTCTACATGTAGCTGAAATTGTAAATCGTATGAGAAATCTGGGTGAAGAAATAAAAGACCCAACTTTAGTAGAGAAAATATTAAGATCTCTAACTCTTAAATTTGAGTCAAAAGTATCTTCCATTGAAGAGGGGTAGGATCTGCAGACTCTTACTATTGTTCAACTTCACAGGATTCTGACTACTTTTGAAATGAGAAAAGGAGGTCCCTCGGAAATCATAGAAGCCGCATTTAAAGCAACTGCAAAAGGAAAGGAAAAGGAATAACACAAGGAATCAGGTTATATATCAGAGGAAGATGAGGTAAACTTTATAAAGAAAATTCAACTTGGCACTGGAAGGTTCAGAGGTAAGCTTCCCTTCAAGTTTTTTTCTTGTGGTAGAGTTGGTCATTATGTTGTTAAGTGTCCTTATAAAGAAAAGCATGACAAGGAGAAGGATATTGCAAAAGGAAATAGGAGACGGTTTGATAATAGGAAAAGTTACTATACTCATGAAGATAGTGATGATTTTTCAAATAGTGAAGAAGGTGAATCTAATCAAGATCTTAAATTATTCATGGCATTTGAAATAAGTTCTAATGAGTCCAATGACAAATTTTTGGATGCTTTAGAGGAAAATGAGTTTTTCATTGAAGAAATCACTCAACTTAAAGTATGCTTATAAGAAAACAAAATAGCCATAGATACCTTAAAGAATCAAATCATAGAAAAGGAGAAGCATAATGAGAAGTTAGAATGTGAGATAGTAAGTCTAAGAAATGAACTTGAGAAGATAAAAACTCTAAATCTTAGATTTTCTATAGGATCTGAAACCTTAGATGAAATTATCAAGGTTCAACGCTCTCCTCCTATGAAGACAGGTCTTGGATACAATGGAGAAACATCAAAGACAGAAAAATCCTCAGCCACAACCAGAAGCTATCTAAATGCAACAAAAGCCAGTTAGCAAAGCTTCAGCCTTCGGCAAAAGAATAAAGATACTTCACAGGTAAATCATGTCCACTCTAATCCATGGATGAATAATAACAGAAGCATCAGTCAAAAGGTAAACAACACCAGAAGATTCTATGATCACATAAATTTATATTTTAATGGGAAATTTCTCATGTCATAATTTTGGCCACAAGGCTGCTTAATGTGTTGCATATAGAACCATCATGACTAGAGAAGAAATAAAACAAAGGAATGATACAATAATCAAGAAGAACACCTATAATAATTTCTCACCTCTTAAAAATGAAATTGAATGCTCATTTTGCAATAAATTTGGACATGATGAATCTGAATGCAGGAGAATATTATAGCCAACATCTCAAAAGGAGAAAATATCAATAACTTCTAAGGTATGGAAAATAAAGGACTTAGAATCTTAAAGTTGTGGCATAGAATTGTAAGACGAAGGTCAAGAGAATCAATGGTACATTGACAGCGGATGCTCAAAACACATGACAAGTGATAAATATAAACTCATTTCATTCAATGTATTAGAGAAAGAGAAGAATGTTACTTTTGGAAATGACTCACCTGCTATCATTAAGGATAAAGGATATGTTTTTCTAAAGGAAAAGGTTAAATTTGGTAATGTTATGTATGTTGATGGATTAAAGCATAACTTTCTAAGTGTTAGCCAAATGTGTGATCAAGGAGATTGGGTTGTTTTCAGATCAAAAGAATGTGTGGTTTGTGAACTTGACACTGGAAATACCATAATAAAGGGAACAAGAACTACAAGTAACCTATATGTATTGAAAGGTGGTCAATAACAATGTTACTTAGGCAAAGAAGAGGAAAATTGGTTATGGCACAAAAGGTTAGGACATCTAAGCTTCTCTCAAATACACAAATCAAGCAAGCTCAAACTTGTTCGTGATTTTCTCAACATCACCCCTGCCAGAAAGTAGTGTATGCAAGTCATGTCAATTCAACAAGAAAACAAGGGTTCAATTCAATTCCAAAGAAGGATTAGCAAGCAAGTGTCTTGAACTTATACATATTAATTTATGTGGACCAGTAAGGAAAAAATCACTTCTAAGAGAACAATACTATATCTTATTTATTGATGACTTTTCTAGAATGTGTTGGATCAGTTTATTGAAACACAAAGATGAATCATTTGATAAATTCATAGTTTTCAAAGCATTAGTTGAAAATGAGTTAGATCTAAAAATCAAATGTCTCATATCTGACGGAGGAGGAGAATACACATCAAATGAATTCTTTGATTTCTATGAACAACATGGCATAAAAAGACAATTTTTTGTAGCCAAAACACCTCAACAAAATGGTGTGGCAGAAAGAATGAAAAAAACAACTCAATAAATGGCTTGTGATATTCTTGATGATTCTGGAACTCCTAACACCTTCTGGGGTGAAGTAGCACATATTGTTGTAAATATACTCAACAAGGCTCATGTTCACGTAAACAGTGATAAAACTCCTTGTGAACTTCGGTATGGTAAGCCTCCTACCATACAACACTTTAGGGTCTTTGGAAGTAAATGTTTCATCATAAATAATGATGAAAAACTTGGTAAGTTCGAAGCTAGGGCTGATGAAGGAATTCTTCTTGGTTACTCATCTAGAAGCAAAGGATACAAATGTTACAATAAGAGACTTCAGAAAATTGTTGAATGTATTGATGTTGTGATTGATGAAGCATGCATAGATCTCAAAAAGTTAACAACAGCAAAAGAGGATGATGATGATGAATGATTTCCCACATCGAATCAAAATGATATAGAAGAAGAAACTGATGAAGCAACAGAAGAAGACACGTCCAATAAAGAAAAGGCTCCATCCAGGTATGTTCAAAAGAATCATCCAGAAACTCAAATTCTAGGAGAAAAGGAATATGGGGTACAAATAAGAAGAAATCTTGTAGGATCTCCTAGTTATCTAGCTTTATTATCCACCATTGAACCACAAAATGTAAATCAAGCTAGTAAAGATGAATGTTGGGTTAAGGAATTGATGAAGAACCTGATCAAACTGAAAATAAAAATACATGGGAATTGGTTCTGAGGCCTCATGATAAAAATGTTATTGGAACAAAATGGATGTTCAAAAATAATTTGAATGAAAATGGAGAAGTCATTAGAAATAAAGCTAGACTTGTTTGTAAAGGTCATGCTCAACAATAAGGTACATACTTTGAAGAAAATTTTTCTCTTGTAGCCAAACTTGAAGTCATAAGAATGTTTCTTGTTTTTTCAAGTTTTCTTCATTTCAAAGCTTATCAAATGGATGTAAAATCTGCATTCCTTAATGGAGATCTAGAAGAAGAAGTATATAATGAACAAACAGAAGGATTTATTCTTGGGAATGATGAAGACCTTGTATGCAAACTCAAAAAGGCCCTTTATGGGTTAAGACAAGCCCCTCGGGAATGGTATTATCGTCTTGAAAAGTGTTGGTTTGTATTAATCACTATTAAATGACTAAAACAATACACATAAATTATCAATCCAGGGATGTCTTTTATTTCAATGGCAGTCACATTATCTGTGCGGATACATCAAACCATAAGCAAATCCAAATAAATAAAAATGTTGTTGAAGTAAATGCTGGAAGGAATTCACTCGTGCAGAAATAAAATGGTCTACAAGACTGTAATCACACCTCAATTAATCTGTTCCAGCGTGCCACACAACAATTATCCAGCTGGTATCTCTGATCTCATATGTGTAACAACATATAAAACATTGGAGTTGAAGCATATCTATTCACAGCTAAAACAACAGCAACAAAACTTCTAATGACACATAAAAAAAATAGAAACACATATACACAGCTACTTTAATCACTACAATCTCTGCTAAAGAGGAGGGCCCTTCCTCCCTAACAGGGCGCAGGTAGAGAAATAACTTATGAAAACTAAATCAAATAATGCATGTAACAACAATAACAGGATAATTTGTATTAATATGAGCAAAATTACAGAGCCAAATTAATGTTGTTCTCCACTTTCCTTTCGACCTCAGTCATGAGAATCTTATGATTCTCATGCTGATCGAAATAGAATGCATATGGTTATAACCACTTCTTAATAAAAATCTGACTAGAAAATTATAGATTACAATCAAAACTACCTAGAGGCTGTTATCCAAAAATACAATACTTAATAACTTCTACAACTATCACGATAAATCACAATTGTAACGTAACAGCTAGAGGATAGGTCAGCATCAGGAGTTGACGAGATCCAGTCAGCGGTACAACTATAACAACAGTACGCCAATGGGTCTGTAACATCATGGTGTAACAACGTCATGGTGTAAAAATCTCACTATAACAACACACCCTTAACTACTCCTATATGCCTCGTGCTCAGGACCTTTTGTGTTAAAAATGGCATCTGGAAAGAAAACAAAAGACCATAGATATTCTACAAACATTCATCCTCAGTTAATCATAAAAAAATGCACGATACATCATAATAATTAATGAAATGGCAGAGTAATGAAAATAAGGTTAAACAACACAAGTTAATATAGAATGGTAGGAAAAAGAGGCAAAGATAGTCCCAATGGTTATAGTCATGAGGTAAAATAGGGGAAACAAATGTAGGAAAAGTGTGCAAAACTGGCACCCAACATCTCCCCCCAACTGAAGCACTTGCATGTCCTCATGCAAAATCTCATCTCTCATGGGAATATCTTCGGTGCAGGTCAGTGAGATCATAAGCACTAGTTGTATCTTCATCTTCAAACCTGTACTCTTGATTAGCCATCAGCTTCCGTACCCAGGACTCTAATTCATACTTTCTCAATTCATAATTACTCTGATAATCCTCAATTGGTAGCCAGATCAAAGGAAACTTGAATCTCAGTTTGAGCCACAAAGCACCAAGGGATTGTACTATCTGTGCATATGCTGGTACATGTGTAACAACCTCCACAAAATTCTGGAATGAAAATGGGTCCCCCTTCAGCATCTCAGCACTGTTGGCTTCTGTGTGTTTCAAGAACCCAGTCAAGGCTCAGCTCTTCATCATTGAGAACTGATTGAGGCAGAATTTCACAGTCCTTCTTCTGTAAGTGGAAGCCAGTTCCCTTATCCCAGGAGTACTAAATATTCTTCTAAATTCCCGCCTTATCTCGGCGACCCATCCTGGTTCTGCTCGGACCCATAATGCCATCTTCTCCTCATTAGCATCCATAGATTTGATGGCCAATTACCATTCAATCTGATTCTTCATGAAGGACACAAAAGCTCGCAACTGTAGATCCCCCATATAGGATAATATGTCACAACCATTTGAATACTCACATGCTCACAAATGATATTGTGTAAGAATAACTCACACAACAGGCTTTTCTCATCAAAATCGAAGGCACGAAAAACATCCAAAAATGTGTGAGTGGAAGAACATAGATAGGGTCTGTCCTCCATAACAGCTTTCATCTGGAACAGGAAGTAGCATTCCCATAGAAAAATGGGGTAGGATGGGGAAGTTCGCCTGCACCCCAACAAATTGAGGGCAAGGTCATGAATTTTTTTCTTATTTATGGTAAGATCTCAAACTTGCTACTGTAACAACATCAGTTGTTCCTCCCGCTTCTTCAGGGCTTCCTTCTTCTTATAATTCTCCCATCCTTTCTTCAACTCTTCTTTCATCCATATTTCCTGTAGGGCGTCTATCTCCCTTTGATGTTATTTCAACGAAATTGTCCCCTCCCAAAGGGAGATTGCTTCCTATTTCCACTTCTGTAATTCGAAAATTAACAAGATTTTCTCATAACTCCATCCCGAGATGGGAACCGACATTCTTCTGCATTCAATATCAACATCAATAATGGGTGTAACAGCCTCTGTTGAATTGGGTTGTTCCACCTCTACTGCTGGTTCTTGTGTAACAACAGCATCCTCAGTGGGTTCTTGTGTATCATCCCCTTCGTTTCCGCCTAGAGTAGTCTCTGTGTCCATTGTTGTTTCTTCTATAATAGCAGTGGCCTCCATAGGTTCTTGTGTATCTGCCTCTAAGTAAATTACTACAGGAGGATCTGCTTTAACTATTGGTTCTTGTGTAACAATAGTATCCTTAGCAGGTTCTTGTGTAACAGCCTCCTACCATTATGTTTCTATTTCCATTGGGCTGATTTTTTCCCCACAAAATTATATCATCTTGATTTTAATTCTTGAAAACATGTTGTTCATACATACACCAACATTTCCTTCCCCTCAGATAATCTTTGCTTCAATTCTTCATTTTCCTTTCTTAGATTTTCAAGTTCTAAAAACAGGACATGAGTTTCTTCCTTACCTGATGAGGAGGGTTGTCTTTCTTCTTCTGTCTGCTTTCTGGCTATGGGAAAAGGTTATGTGGGTAGGCTAACTTTCACCCTCCGTTTTTGCCGTCTATCCCCAATTCGTTCGTCAGTGGGTTCTTTCCCAATTCTGACTTTGGCAGGCCGAGTATGGGTTTCCTCTTCTGCCTGACTTCCTTCTGAAGTTGCGGCCTATTTTTCTTGGCTTGTCCTTAGCCTCTTTTGCTTGAATTCTTCCTAGGTCCTTCCTTAATGGCGTAGGGCATCCATCATGATCAATTTGATGAGTCCATGATTGGTCACACATGCTTCCGGATGTGTTGTTGTCTTTATTGTTGTCGCCATATGCTTAATGTTCCCTAATAAGCAGAATGGAAGATTAATCTTTTGTTGGTGCCGAAGGTGATTGAGTAGAGAGAAGTGATAATTAAACACTATCGTGGATCCTCCCTCACAAGTGATGTATTTGATTAAACCCAAGGCGAAATCTACCCATGGCTGAGGGAGTGATAACCTGTCAATTCCTCTCCCTTTATTCTCTAGCTTTTCTTCTCCTTCTAGGAAGTCTTCTTTCAAGGAGGGATCATTGATTTTTCTATTAAATGACCTCCATCCCTCTACTGGAAATGTAGTTACTCGGGAAATTACCTCTTCATTTGCAAGTCCCTAACTCGGGTCTAGTTGTTATTCAAATTCTGAGCGAATTCGATTACAACCTCCTCGTCCAAGCCTTCCAGCTTATGGAAGTACTCAATCCATCAGACATCTCTGAATATATGGTAGGATTTTGGACAGTTCTGCAAGGTTTCCATATAATCTGACTCGTGCCTAACTTCTGCTCTACCCATCTTGTTGTTGTTTTTGAATTCACTTCTTACTGCTCAACCCACTGTAATGTCATTGCACTGCTCACTTCTTCTCTACGTTTCTGCTTATCCCAATTGACGAGTTTGAAATGAGGATATAAGGATTCAGTCAGGGAGGTCAATGGGAGGTGACAGGATTTACAGATTACCAAATCATACCTCACACAACTCTTCATAAATATCCCATTATGGAAAGTAATGGGTTCTAAGTACACAAGCTCTTTTCAGCCGGATTTAGTCATCATTGGCAATTGTGCTATTAATTGGGTGCATGTGGATTTGCTATAGGTTTATGAGTACACATTTTTTCAATGATTTCAAGATATATCCCCTCCCTCGCCTTAATGGTGACGGTTGCCCACAGTCGTCACGGGAATATCATTACTTTTGCCAATAATCACCAAATCATAAATGATGATGTTACCTTTTGAATGACATACCTGAAGCGATGTGGAGGAAGATTTAAAAATGGTGGCGTACTGCTTGCAGTGCTCGTGGCGATTGTGATTGGCTAGCACAATTATTTCTATTATGCAATGAAACATGAGAAACAATGTTCGTGGTTGTTGGTTGTTACATGTGTAATAGCCAAGACAACCTTCAGATTATTCTTCAAAAAAAAAAAAATTAGGAGAAATCGGTATAGAAAGAAAATTGAATGAATAACATCATCTTATAAAATGTATCAGGAAGGAAGGATGATGTTTCATGAAGGGAAAAAAATGGGTGTAACAGTGGCCACAAGAGTGGTTTTTAGCTGTTACAAACTGTGTGACTGCACCCCGGAAAGAGGTTTTCACAGTTAGATTTATTATTTTTGTTTTATTTTATTTTGTTATATATATATATATATATATATATATATATATATATATATTAAACAGGTGTAAAAACTACCACAAGGGTGGTTTTCAGCTGTTGTACTTATTGGAATTTCAAATTTCAGGTTGCACATGAGAATTTTCCCCTGCTGCTGTAACATGAAGATCGGAGTCTGCGACAATGTTAACAAATGATTCCTTCGAAGTGGGTTGATGATATAACCTTAGACAGTGCCCATTAACCAAAAACGGTGTCTTAGCATTGTCGATGGTGACCAATTGTACAATCCCATTATCAAAGATTGTGTCCACTTCGTAAGGACCTAGCCATCTGGTGCAGACCTTGCCTTTGAAGTCCTTGAACCTTGAATCATACAAAAGAGCCTAATATCATTTCTGGAACTTTTTCTTCTCAATAAACCCATCATGCCATCTAGATATTTGTTGTTGAATGATCTCTGTCTGTTAAATAACAGCCAGCCGTTTCTCTTCCAACTCATTGAGCTGGTTCAATCTTTGTGTCTATGTTGTACTTAAGTCCAGATCGACCTACAATTTTGTTCTTAATGTATTTATCTCGAACTATATTGGGAATAGAGGGTTCTTATCATACACTAGTTCATTAGTTGAGAAGCTTGTAGTGTTCCTCCATGTTGTTCGATAAGCCCACAGTACCTCTGGAAGTTTCTCGGCCCAATTTCTTTGGTGGTTGGATACTGTCTTTGTTAAGATTCCCTCAATGAATTTATTGGTGCTTTCTACTTGACCATTTTCTTGTGGGTGATATGGTGAAGTGATTATGTGATGAATTCTATACTTTTCAACTAGCTTCTTGATCAAATGAGATGTGAACTGAGGCCCTCCATCTGTCACTATCTCTCTGGGTATCCTGAAGTGAACAAAAATATATTCAAACAGGACGTCTGAAACAACCTGCTTTATTGCTCTAATTAGTACCTTTGCTTCAACCCACTTTGTGACATATTTGGTGCAGACCAATATGTATTATTTTTGTTGTGATGAAGGATTAATTGGCCCCATAAAGTCTAAGACCCATTTCTCAAATGGTTCTATCACTATCTGAGGATGTAACGACATCTCATCTGATTTTAGAGGGTGGCCCATCCTTTGGTAGCTATCACATCGCTTCACAAACTTCTTGGCATCCTGGAATATAGTTGGCCAGTAGTACCCTGTTGAGAGTTCTTTATATCCCATCCTTTTTTTAGCGAAATTCCCTCCACAGGGTTCCTCATGAAAAGCCTTCAAGATCTCAAATACCTCATCTTCTCTAACACATCTCCTAATCTGAAAGTCTGGCCCGGTGTGATAGAGATTGCCTTCTATCCAGGAGTAGGTAGCACTCTGTTGTATAATCTTCCTCTTTTCTTTGGAAGACAAATGGTATGGGAATGTCCCTATAGCAAGGTAATTGGCTATATCTGCATACCATGGTGAGTGAGTAGAGATGGCAAAAATATATTCATCTGGAAAATAATCTTCAGTGGTAGTGCAATCATCACTTATAGTTAATATAGAAAGAAAATCAGTAACTACATTATCTTTTCCTGGTTTATCTAAAATAGTAATATCAAATTATTGTAACAACAATAACCATCGTGTAACTATACCATTAATAATAGGTTTTTTCATAAAAAATCGAATTGTAGCATGGTCAGTGTATACAAATACCTGATACCTGGTGATGTAGTGCCAAAATTTGTTGATAGCATGCACTACTGCTAGGAATTCCTTCTCAGTAACAGTGTAGTTGAGTTCTGTTGGAGTTAAATTCTTACTGATGTAATGAATGGCATAAGGTTTCTTCTCCTCCATTTGCCCCAAAACAACACCCACAACTATGTGAGATGTGTCTGTAACGATACAGAATGGAAATTTCTAGTTTGGTCCTCGTAAAACAGGTGCTGCTATTACACAGTTCTTTAACTTCAATTAGAAAGGCCTTCTCACACTTCCCTGTCCATACAAATTCCGCATCTTTCATGAGCAACGAAAATAGAGGAGATGCAATCTTTGAAAATTTCTCTATAAATCTCCTATATTATCTTGCATGTCCCAAAAAACTATGTACCTTATTCAGAGTCTTAGGGATCGGGATTTTCGAGCTTACCTCAATTTTTTCAGTATCTACCTTGATTCCATCTTCTGAAATGAAATGTCCCAGCACAATTCCCTCGGTCATCATCATGTTGCATTTCTCCGTGCTCATAGTAACATTAGTTTGTTCACAACGTTCCAATACTTTTTCCAAATTAGCTAATGTTGTCTCAAAGGAATCCTCGTAGGGTGTAAAATCATCCATAAATATTTCAAGGCAGTCATTCAAACGATCAGAAAAAATACCCAATATTTCCCTCTAAAAAGTTGCTGGTGCATTACAGAGGCCAAAAGGAAGGAATCTGTATGCAAAAGTGCCCCATGGGCAAGTGAAGGTTGTCTTGTCTTTGTCTTCCTGCGCAATCTGTATTTGATTATAGCCACTAAATCCATCTAGGAATGAAAAAAAGCTTTTCCCAGAGAGAGTATCGAGGACGTGATCAATGAATGGTAAAGGAAAATGGTCTTTCTAAGTAGCCTTGTTAAGCTCTCTATAGTCTACACAGACTCTCCATTTGTCATTCTTTTTCGGAACTATGACAAGCGAAGAAACCCACTGGCTATCAGAAATGGAGTAGATGGAATTAGAATTAAGGAGTTTCTGTAATTATTCTTTCACTATCTCCTTAAGTGCGTGGTTCATTCGTCGTTGCGGTTGTCTAACTGGTTTGAAATCCTCTTTAAGATAAATGCGGTGAGTGCATAGGCTAGGATGGATTCCTTTCATATCTGTATAGTCCCATGAAAATGCCTTTTTTTATTTCTGTAACAGCTATATCAACAATATTTTTTGTTCAGCAGTCAGGTTAGGATTGATGTTTAAACATTTCCCGGGTTCAATTTCAATGGGTATGTTGATAGTATGCGGAGTGGTTTTCAAATGTTCAATAATTTCATCATCTAATTCATCTTCTTCCCCCGGATCTCTAATGGAGGAAACATAGAGTGAATTACTAATAAAACCATTAATGATATCGTCCTTTTTTTCATCCTTAAAGTATTGTGCTTTTCCAAGTGTGAGAAGAGGTAGGGAAAGATAAGATTCAGGTTCAAATTCGTCCCACCAAGGGCTACTAAAATCCATATGAGGTTTTGTTGGGGGGTAAAGATTCAGGTTCTGAGTGGCCTGCCCATATGATATCACCATAGATCTGAACCTACATCCAATATATGCATCTGTAGTGGCTAGCCACGGTCTTCCCAAGATTAAAGGATTACCCCCCAGGTTGGATTTGGTTTGTAAAACGAGAAAATCGGCCAAATAATTCCAAGAAGCCATAGTGATAACCACATATTCTATCATTCCCTCAGGCTTGACACGGGACCTATCTGCTAATTCAAGCACTTTGGATGTAGGTCTAATTCCATGAAGTCCTAAGGAGATAAAAAGGTCTTTAGTCATGACATTAATGGCTGCCCCTAGATCAATCAAAGTATTGGTTATAGATTGATCATCAATATGGGTAGTCACTATAGGGTTCCCTGGGTCATTATATTTAGTCAACAAAGGCTGATCAATAATTAGATCGTACAGTTTCCCCATGACATGGATAGTAGCAAGGTCTTTAGGTTTTAGCAGAGATAGGTATTTCCTTAAGAGATTGTAACAACGGAATTCACACATAAAAATTTTGCAGTTCCTTGAGGAATTCAGATTCAAGTTGTGAGGTCGGCCCAGTTTCAGTTAATCATTGAGGGTATGGAGGATTCTGAATGCTAACAATTGAGTCAACTATCATAGATACACTATCCTTTCTCGGATTGGCTATTGTAGAAACAGTAGACCCTCCTGAGCTGGCTGCTACAGGTGTAACAATGGGTGTTGTATTAGCAATTACATGTGTAACAACTGCCTCAGAATCGCCCATATCCTTTCTAGGTGACTCACGTTCTTCGGTAATAATGGTAGTATGTTCACATCTGATTACTTTCCCCGATCGAAGCTCAATCTGGTTAAGTCCAATAGGAGTAATAAGATAATTCTGGAGGGTAACTGAAGCATCCATGCTCTGGGATGCCTTATTATTTGGATTGGGGTTAGGTTTCACAGGCAATTGGGGTCAGGCAGAAGGTGTAGGATTTTGAATAGAAGGCAATTTTAATTGTTGCTATTGTATTGGTAGTGCAGGGGGTACTGGACCTTGGCCATTACTTCTCCAATTCTGACCCCAAGGATTGGGTTGTGATGGGGGATATTGCATTGGCGGAGGAGACAGCCACTGGTTCCATGGTGAAGGAAATTGTGTTGAGGAAGGAGTAGGATACTGCCATGGATATTTCTGACTATTATAAACATTATTCTAAGGATAAAAAGAGGAAAAATCTGAAGGCATACCTGTAGGTCATGGCTGCCATGGTCTCTTTGATCTGATGAAATAAGAAGACTGGACATCCTCGCTTTAGTCTTGAAGTACCGCCTTTAGTCTGGAAAATTCAAGACATTGATTTGTAGAATGTGCCAATTCACAGATATTGTACAGGTTGACGCTATTCAGTCCACATTCTCTTTACAAATGTTTCTTTTTTGCATCGGTGACAGAATATTGCTAAGTTTTCTTCAGCTTCTACTTCTGCTTTCTTAACTTGTACTGTAGTGATCTGGGTAGAGAGAGTGCTAAGGAGGTCAGTTTTAAAATTCTCAAATAGGTTTCTGATCTCTACTCTGGTTACTCCTCCACTCGTGGACTTTTGTATTCGGACTGAAGGGTCCCGAAATGAACTTCTCCCCTTGACCGATCCTCTTGAGCTATGCAGGCAAAGATTCATTATTTCGTCAAGCAGTTCTTGCGATATGTCTCCTTTTCCCAGTAGATTCAAATTCTCCAGAAAATCATCTCTTATACCTCTTAAGAATATTGGCTTTAGAATTTCTGGGTCTAAGTTACTGAACTTAGACCTTTGTAAATTGTAACAAAATCGCTCCATATAGTCTTCCATACTCTCTTCATCCTTCTATGTGATTTTAAATATCTTGTCCTTCAAATCCCTGGTTCGACAGTAATCCTGATACTTAAAGAGAAAGGCCTCCCTCATGTCATTCAAGGTTCGAATCATGCCATCACTCAGTGTCATGAACCATATTAATTCTTCTCCTTTCAGAGTAGCAGGAAATAATTTCAACTTCTGGGCATCTAAAATGTAGTTGTAACCTCTACACAGCACATCAAATTCTAACAAAAAGGTATCAGGATATTCAACAGCCATCCATTGAAAGGATGGTAGGGATGACAAGGGAATATTCTTCATAGGAGCCTCATCTCATGTTACTACTATCAGGAATTGAAAAGTAACGAAGCTATATTTCTTGACATTCTCATCCCCCATGGTTGATTCTATCTAATGGGATGAACTGACCTCAGAGTGTGCTGGAGATTGATAAATAAAAAGATCAGGTTGTTCCAGGACCAGCTGTTTGACGGAACTAAAAGCGTCCAAATGATGATCAATTAAATTTTGTTCCTCAGGTCTCTAATGCTCCCCACTGGTCTCTCCGTGTCCTTCAATTCTCAGATCCTGATCAATGATTTTCCACTGCTGTTTTGAATCTGGAGTCTTGATATTAGGAGTGGATATGTCGTTCGAAAGGTGGTGAGGTCTAGACACGGAAGGCACCGATGGCCCAGGCTTTGATATGGTAGCTTCTTTCTGTGTTCTTTCCTTCCTATTATCTTTATATGATGTAGACTGTTCCTTTTCTTCCCTTGAGATCAGATCTCCAAAGAATGTCTTTCTTCCCAAATCTGCACTCTTATTTTCCTTCTTACGACCTGTCTTTCCTGTAGTTGGTAGAGTGGAGGGTGTTTGTAGATGTTGATATTGTCCTACTGGCACACATGGACCCTATGTGTATCAATTCATCCTATAAGTGCTTCAGTTTCTACAACGATGTTCCCTCTCAAGTTCGTTAGAGCGATGCGCAGGTTCTCACCTCTCATCTTACTGCCTAGCGACTATATAGCTGAATACACCCTAAAGAAATATCCAAAAATTCACACTTCTAAGTGTCCAAACAAGACATTGGTGAGCCTGCTGAAGTTCGTTAGAGTGATGCGCAGTTTCTTACCTCTCATCTTACCTCCTGACAATTGTTTCATTGGAGACACATTAAAAAACACACGGAAATTGCACCTCTAAGTGCCCCAGTGTAGCATTGGTGAGCCCACTCAAGTTCGTTAGAGCGTTGCATAGGTTCTTACCTCTCGTCTTACCACCTGAAAATTGCAGACTGGGTACACTCTATCTTCTAACAAATAACTCTGGTTGATTGGATTGTCACTGCCATCCCCGACAACAACGCCAAAATTTTGGTCTCTATTAATCACTATTAAATGACTAAAACAGTACACATAAATTATCAATCCTAGGACGTCTTTTATTTCAATGACATTCGCACTGTCTGTGCCGATACATCAAACTAGAAGAAAATCCAAATAAAGGAAATCATTGCTGAAGTAAATGCTGGAAGGAAATCACTCATGCAAAAATAAAATGGTCTATGAGACTATAATCACACCTCAATTAATCTGTTCTAACACGCCACACAACAATTATCCAACTGGTATCTCTGATCTCATATGTGTAACAACTTATAAAACATTGGAATTGAAGAGGATCTATTCACAGCTGAAACAACAGCAACATCACTTCAACTGACACATAAACAAAATAGAAACACATATACACAACTACCTTAATCACTGCAATCCCTACTAAAGAGGAGGGCCCTTCCTCCCTAGCAGGGTGCAAGTAGAGAAAGAACTTACATAAACTGAATCAAATAACGCAGGTAACAACAAGAACATGATAATTTGTATTAATATAAGCAAACTTACAGAGCCAAAGTAATGTTGTTCTCCATTTTTCTTTCGACCTCAAGGGCTGAGAAATATATAGTGGTTACATCTCAAAAAAACGAGGGATGGATCAGTCATGAGAATCTTATGATTCTCATGCTAATTGAAATAGAATTCATATGGTTATAACCACTTCTTAATGAAAGTCTGACTGGAAAATTATAGATTACAATCAAAACCACCTAGAGGTTGTTATCCAAAAATACAATGGTTATGGTGATCAAACACCAACATGGTTTCCATCAAGTCCAAAGGGGGATATTTTTTTCATTATGATGCATGTTTTGTCCTTGATGGAAACCCACTTGTAACAGAACAAATATATGGTAACCGGATGAGTTCAGAGATTAGTTCAAAGGTGACAAAGTGAGAAAAAAAATAATAGAATGATGGGAAAAATGTTTGCAAGTCAGAGACATAATTTTATGAAGGTGAATATTTGAAGAAATATACATGGGTTAGGTGAGGCCAAGTCGCGTACACATGTGGGTATGACGAAGAAAATTCCTATACATGTTGGCACACTATTTTATTACTATCAAGGGTCTTAACCATGGTATTATCCCATAATATTGAACGGAGTAATAGCTATTTGATCGCGTCAAATATTACCACTGGCACTAGTGTGGTTTTGGCTCATGGTATTGGCTAAGGATCAAACTCTATAAGTAGGTGAAGATAAACGTGTTAAGTTTGTATGTGTAAGGGTTTTTGATGAATCCTTCAATCTGAAGTATATTTGCATTGTAAGGGATATAGTTGACAATTTGATTTGAAATAATAATGCACCGATGAATACAATGATGGATCTTGATCGTCAGACCTGAAATGAATTTCCATTGTATGATATGCTCATGGATTGACTAGATCTAATTATTTATGCATGTTTTTATCTTTTAATGTTATGATCTGGGTCTTTTTGAAGTTCTTAAGAGTTGTGCAATTTTAGGTAAAAATTTGTAGATATGTACGCAGGTTGGTCTCGCTAAAGTCGTGTATACATGCGGGTTTGTTTTATCAAAGTATTGTACATAAAGGAAGGGTTCCTGCTTATAAATGACTAATCAATCTAATCAGTGTTTTTGTATCTTTATTGTCTGTCAATGATGTCTTCATGTTGATTTGGGTTGAGTGATAATGTATGAAATTGAATTGTTTGAATGATGAAGTTGAAATGGGTTGCATGTTTATTAGTTGAAAATATTCTTGAAGCTGCTAAGCTATGAGGGTTCGAAGACATGTAAGCTAAAAAAATATTTCAGAATGACTCTATTCAATTATGTGATTGATTCATAGTAACAATTTTTTATAACTTATATTGAGATATGTATGCAAGTTTCTCTACAGAAAAACATGTATACACGTGGATTGCCTTTAGTGAAGCAACATATATATTTTGGTTTATGAATGATCAAGTTTGCAGTTGATTCAGTATGTTGATACAATATTCTAAGTTCAGTTCTGTGTTCAGGTTACAGTGATCTCACTATTCTATTTGAATTAATTTGGTGATTGGTTAAGTGATCATTTTCTTCAATGGTTGGTTCAGTATTTGAGTGATTGGTGATTGACTAATTTAGTGGTTTTTTTTTTATAATTGGATGAATGTTTTGGGTACAGTGATTAGTTTCAGTTTTGATATTTATCTTGTATGATGTTAAAGGGCTCATCATGGATTATGTGATGAAAATTGGTCTACAATTTGTAATGTATTGAAGAAGGTGGATCTAGTGTGAAAATGTATGAACATGGTTCACGGTGGTGCTGAGGGTTGGAGCCTTCAGTGAGGAAGTTGAATCTTCTAGCCAGTAGTATTTAGTGATTAGATCAGGGAGTTAAAGCTCCCATCCAGTGGGTGATGGTAAACGAGATCAAGGGGTTGGAACTCCCTTCCAGTAGGAGCTTGAGAACACGTGAAGGTTGTAGCCTTCAGTAGGTGGGTTTCTGTCTATTGGCATGAGTATGCACCAGTACAATAATGTAAGAAGTTTTTGATAATAATAAGATTGAAGGTTGAGACAAAAACAACGGTGGGTTTCCCCCACATTGGGTTTCCACCTTAAATCATGGTGTTCATGTGTGTGTGACGCTTTATTCTATTCTTACTGCACATGCTTAATGCTTATCAAATGTATGATGAATCTTGTACATTATGGTTTAAGTTAAACATATATAGAATTAGTTGAATTATAGTATAATAAGCATACGTTGGTTTCCTTTATAACAGTCGTGTACATACACGAGTTGGCTTCAGTAAAGTCTTATATAGAATTCAGGAAAGAAAATACTATTATGAGTTTTTAAATACTGATTCACTCCCCCCCTCTTAGCATTTTTACCAACACAACTTTGGGCCTGATTTCTGGGAAAACGAAGTAGAATCTGAAAAATATAAACATGGGTTTTTCTCATGACATCCTCAATTTTAGGTTTCTCATGACGAATTTCTCCAGAAAGTGTGCAATTTGGGAGATATCAGGGGTCTTTTGAAGGGAAAATTTGTGGTTGCTTCTATGGATTAGTTATGCCCAAATTAAGCAGCTAGTTAGCTCGAGAATGTAACTAGATCTATTGTATTTTGTGCATTAGTATGATCCATGTGATTTTTTCCTATATCCGTTATGGTTGTTTTAAGCCTATTATTTCATTGTAAATAGTATAAAATGATTAGACATTGCTTATTTCTAGGCAGCAATCTCTTTGCAAAATCATGTTGGTTAGAATATGTCAAATTTCATATTTTATATTTTGCACATTTCATTAACTTTGTAATTTGATTTTTTCCAAAAAGGCAACGAGCTGGTTGGTTGGGCCTGCTAACCCAACTCACTGTCCTCTTCCATTTCCCTATATTTTTTCTCTAGCTATGTGTGTGTAAATTTCAGTTGATTATGTGTGGTGTGTTTATTTATATATTTTCTTTAAGGTTTGAATGCTTAGAGTGACAAAGGTTGTGTACTTTGTTTTGTAGAGCAACCATCTCTCTCTTTTGCTCAAAATGTGTAAATATTTATCTAGGTAATATGTGGATTGAAACTCAAATAAGTCATTGTCTTTACCACAAACACTGGATATCAAGCCTATAATGATACACATTTTATTACAGAGTTGTTAAATGCTCTGTTCTAAGAGGTTTGTCCTCCACATTTTATTATAAAAAGGATAGAATCCTCATGGTGGAAATTTGAAATGTATATCTAAGATTCGATTGTTAAAAGTTTTCATGATTTTAGAAACTCCTATAGTTTGACTCTAGGAATCATACTATTTTTGTTGTATAAAAACAAAGCATGAATTGTTCAACTTATTTAATGTTGTTGGTTCCATATATATCTACCAAGGAATTTATAAGGAAATAGTATCATAAGCTACCTTATTTATAAGACTACGATTTGAAACAAATTTGTGTGCATAAATCTATTTTGAGTGAATTATAATATTAAAGAGCATAGACATTGTAATCTTTGGATAAATTTTATCCATTATAGTATGAATTCTACCTCATCGTATTTCTAAAAAGTAGATTTGAAGTTGCATTCAAGAATGTTTCAAAAGGATTTTAATCTTAATACCATTTCCAAACAAGATTTAATGAACATATTTTGCGACAACTTTTTTTTTTTGGTTGAATTTGGTTATCGGGGATTTGTGGCAACACATTTCTATATTGGTTGGGATTTATTGATGACAAGGCATGTGCAGGGTTGGTTGATTAGCATCAAATCCCATATTTGAATAGAGTATACTATGTTTGAATACCATAAGCCTTTTATTAAAACCTGGATATATACCTACGTTATTTCATAATCTTGAAAGATATGGTGTGTAGGAGTGTTTTGGGACAAATTATTACCCTGAGATCGATACTCTATAATCTTCATCAGACAAGGGAATCCACTCTATAATCCTTTATTTAATTTAATTTTGTTGATATGAATTGTGGCAGTGATTAATTTCCCCAAAGTCATTTTTTCTCACATTTCAAGCTTTTGCATTGAGTGTTGAGGTAAGATCTGATTTACATTGGCATATTGTATTTCCAATTGATAAGTAACTAGAATAGATCTAGAATCCTTCTTTTATGCACATTTAATTTTGTCACATAGTAGTTATTATAGGGCTGTGTGAGGGATTTTTATCGAACACATTTCTCTTTTTCACTTTCTTTTATTGCAATGAAATATAAAGATAGGTTATTTACATTTCCAGTATTTTCATTCGATGAAGTGAGGTTTGAGATTGAGATTCCTAGGTTCAGAGAAAGAGTTGTAGGACGGATTCTTGAATAGTTAGTTAGTTAGAAATTTGTTTCTAATAAATTACATTTGTTTGCATGATTATAATAGGGTATTGACTACTGCTCACAGGAACATGAACGTGGGAATACACAAAGTCTAGGATAGAATAGGGTTTGGTTTTGCAGGTCTCTGAAGTCTTTCTTTGGCATATATAGTGTTGCATCTCAAATTCTACGAACCCCGAATTCACATAATAAGGTTGGGTCATTAAGTTAACACATACTGCAACCAATATTTTGGTGTCATTATGAGGGAGGTTGATCCAGGTGGATATTGGTGGCCACCCGCCTATTCCACTTGGAAATTCACCATTGTTTCTTTATGTTTTTCAGTTTCCTTAATTGTAGCACAATTTACTATTTTTGGCAGTTTTTTGGGTCCTAAACTTTTGGAGCCATTTTGAGGCCCTAAACGATGTTTTATTGGAAACTCACATCCTGTCAATGTGAGTCTTTGACTTGTCATTAGTTGCTTACAATTTTAGTCCTCAGATAGATATTTCTAGCGAGGTATCATGTGCATCAAACGAAGATCGTTTTCCAAAGTTACGACCACGGGAAATTAATGTACCAATTTACCCCAATGGGGCCCATAATTTAGCATTTCAACTCCTAGGGTTAGGTTTTTGGATGTTTAGGGTTTTCCATTGTTTCTAAATAATAAATAGGCCTTCGAACCTCATTGTAACACATTTTAGAGGCCTATAGCTTCCACATCTCTTCTCAAAGATACGCTACCAGCACCCTATATAGTTTATTTCTATTCTGTTTGTAAGCATATTTCAGCTATGTGATAGTAATGGAATGAAGCCTTATTTATACTCCATCTCTGTGTTTATGTGTATTTTTGTATTTTATTGTATTTTTTCATATGTTTGGATCAGTGGTATCAGAGTGGTCTACTCTTTCTCGATCTTTATTTTCATGTCCCCAATGAGGTCAGGGTATAAGGAGTTAAGGCTCGATCTGGTTGAACCTTTGAAATATCAGCCCCGCAAACCCTGACGGTCGCCCATGGGAGATGAAAAGAAAGACGAGGGAGAAGAATATCCTATCAAAATATTGCTCGAGAAAGGCCCTCGAAAAAAAAGGAACGCAATGATGGATAACTTTTCCAAAATTCTTCAACGACTGCCCACCCGCAGCACATCTGCATCCAGCAACCACTCTCGAGGCACAACTCCTTTTAAGTTACAATTAAAATTTTACATTCCCATATTTGAGGGCCAAATATATGCATATGTCATAGATATATGGTTGAATCTATTAGAAGGGTATTTCTTGTTTCATGACTTTTCCAACCGGGAAAATATTACTTTTGCACTCCTCAAAGTCGCCCCTCATGTCAAGGACTGGTGGGAAACCTACTATGAGCAAAAGGAAGAGAGGGAACCCTCTCTATTTTCAGCCGCACCCACTTGGGATTATTTCTGAGACACCATCAGGGAACTATATTATCCCGTGGGGAACTATGAGGACAAGTACATACAATGGACTGTGCTACAGAAAAAAAGGGATCAAGATGTGCATGAGCTGACGAATTTGTTCCATACCCTGCACACAAAATTGGGTATCAAAGATTCAGAGAAAAATTTGGTGTTGAAGTACCATAGTTGTCTGCAAAGATACATTCAGGAGGAAATGGAGTTCCTTGATATCTCCTTGCTTGGTGCAACATATAGGTATGCTACCACGATTGAGAAAAAGTTCAAACAAAAGATTGAGAATTTGGATCTATGAATTAGAAGCAAGGGAAAGGTGCCCCCAAACCAGAGAACAAAGGATGAAGCCAAGGTAGGGTGGCCTAGGATAACCCGCCAAAGCCGCAAGAAAATAACAACACCATGAAGCCAAATAAGGACACGGGAAAGTGTTGTGAGTTCCATAAGAGCTCCACTCACAACGCTAGTGAGTGTGGGGCCAAGCAATCATGGGTGATCGAGCTGAAGGCTTTTGAATCAGATGCATGATTCGACTCTAAATCAAAACCTGACAAGGGGAATGATAAAGGGAATCATATTATCGATGTGGAGCCCAATGCCACAGACATTGCCACCACGAAGATCTGGAAGGAGGAACCGGAAGATCTAGAGGAGGGGGGGCACCTCTTCCATTCCTAGATGTGGGTAAAGGGTTCCCCGTTGTAGTTCATTTTTGACAAAAGGAGTAAAAAGAACTTCATTTTAGCAAAGGTCATGAAGCATATGGGATTTCCAACCACAAAAAACCCACAACCATACACCATCCAGTGGATTCACCAAGGACAGGATCTCTGTGTCAGCCAACAATGTTGCCTTCCCTACAACATCAATCCTTCACGGATGAGGTATTATGTGACATTGCTCCTCTTGATGTTTAAGATCTATTATTAGGCCAACCATACTTGTGGAAGCGACATGCTATGTATGAATCTCAGCCCTGCATTTTTATTATTAATTTAGGAAATAAGTTGTACATGATACTAGTGGTAGCACCACCTATCGCCATCTCTTTGGTTACTACAAAACAATGTAGTAAGCTCATTTCCAAAACTAAGAAATTTGTTTTCCTGATGACCCACCCTCAGGGAAAGAATAATATTGTGGCCACGACCTCCAGAAAGGGATCCTCCATAAAAAAAAAACAAATGGACAAGGTCATGGAGAAGTATGGGGACATCTTCACCTCACCCGCGGGGGTGCCTCTGCATTGTCAGGTCAAGCACCCCATCGATATTACCCCAGGTTTTTCGTTGTGCTATGGACCAATCTATCGACACTCTGTTATGGAGAATGACGAAATGAAGAGGCAGATCTAGGAGCTGCTACAAAAATGTCACATCCAGCTAATTTCATCGCCATGTGGAAGCTCGATCGTTTTGGTGCAGAAGAAGGATGGGACTTGGAGACTCTGTATTGACTATCAGGTGCATAACAATATCATTATCTGGAATAGGTACCTGATCCCACATACTGATGACCTTTTGGACCAACTCAAGGGGGGGAAATATTTTAGCAAGATCGACTTGAAGTCTGAGTATCACTAGGCACCAATCGAACCCTCTAATGTGTGGAAGACTGCCTTCAAATCCAAGGAGTGCCTTTTCGAATGGATGTTCATGACTTCTGGGTTGATGAATTCTCCCGCAACCTTCATGAGGCTGATGGATGACATCTTGCAGCCATTCACCAACTCATTTGTAGTAGTGTACTTGTATGACATCCTGATCTTCAACCAACTTGGGAAGAGCACCTCCACCACATCCGGTAGGTCCTCCAAACACTGTGGCAACACAAGTTGTGTGCCAATTTGGATAATTTCACTTTTTACATGACCCAGGTTCAGTATTTTGGATACATTATTGATGAGCTAGGGGTGCATGTGGATCTAGTCAATATCCAAGTCATTCGAGATTGGCCATCCCCAACCTTTCTAATAGAGCTCCACAATTTTATCGGTCTTGCTAATTTCTACCGTAGGTTCGTGTTGGGATTCTCTCATATCACTTAGCCCTTGAGTCAAGTCTCCAAAAATAGGATTTCATAGAGTTGAAACATCACCTCTACTCTGCCCCGGTGCTCACTTTACCAGACTTGTAAGAACCATTTAAGATCAAGACAAATGCCTCTTACTATGCTATTGGGGATTTTCTTACTTAATAGGGGCATCCAATGGAATATCATAGAGATACATTGTCTAACATAGTCCAGAAGTATCCCAGTTATGACAAAGAGATTTATTCCATTGTGCAAGCTTGTTGATAATGGAAGAATTACATTTTGGGGAAGGAAATGGTCATCCACACAGACCACCGACCTCTGTAGTTCATACATACACAAGGGAAGTTTCAGAATGATCGCCATCATAAGTGGTCCACATATCTGCTATAGTTTCATTTGAACATCAATTAAAAAAGGGAAGCACAAATAATGTTGTAGAATACCTCAGCTGACCATCGATTGTGGCGTTGACCACCATGCTCAACCCTTGTGGGCATGAGACTTTTGATTGGTTGCTTCTCTACAAGAGTGATCCAGAATTCAGACACACATACATTATGATCTTGGAGGGTAAGCAAGTTCCAATATTTCACCTCCAAGATGCAATTTTATGTCACCTGGGACACCTGTGTATTCCTTAAAGCGAGTGTGCCAAGATGATTTGGGAAGTGCACTACAGTCGGGCCATTGTGAATTTCGAGGTCGCGAAAACAGTGGCAGTATTGAAGAAGTATTTTTTTTGGTTGAACCTTTGACAGGATGTTGGGAAGTACATCAGATCCTACACTGCCTGCACCATTCCCAAACCGGCCATCAAGAAGAAAGGCCTCTATACTCCAGTACCTACCCATAGTCGACCTTGGGAATCCATCTCCATGGATTACATGTCGGGCCTTCCTTCTACTAAGCATGCAATGGTTGTGTTTTCGTGGTCGTCGATAGATTCTCGAAGATGGCCATTATGGCGGCTTGCAAGAAGAATATCACAGTCGAATCCACTGGGATCCCACAATATATCATCTCAGATTGGGACAACAAGTTCCTCAATACATTTTGGTCCAGCCTTTGCTCAATGCTAGACACCAAACTCACCAAGTCCACAACTTTCCATCCCCAAACTGATGGCTATAGATAGGTCATCAACATGATGATTATACATATTATGTGCATGTACAACTCAAAGCATCCATGCACATGGGATGAGAGCCTCTTGTATGTACAAAACAACTATAACCAGGCTCTCCACAACTCAACTGACCACAGCCTCTTTCAGGTGGGCTTGAGATTCCACCCACTATGTCCAATTGACGTAGCCATGCCATTTTCTGCTACTCAGCCCAATTCAGCTCATGTCCAGTCTAAAGTTGAGAAGGTGAATAGCTTCACTGAGCACGTTAAGCACATCTACCAACAGGTTTATGACATGTTGGACAAATCCAATGCTAAGTACAGGCAGTGACATTATCAACATCGTGTGCAACACAACTTATAAGTGGGTGACAAAGTGTGCCTACATTTGTAGAAGGATCACCTCGTTGGACCCCACCAGAAGCTTTGCCCGCTTTGATATGGACCATACACCATCACCAAGGATGTAGGGGACAGTGCCCTCGAGCTCAATTTCCACCATTCCTATGTATGCACCCAGTTTTCAATGAGGACTGACCACCTTTGGCCCTACTTTCCACCTCTATTGGACACATCTGACATCGTAGAACAACTCACACAAACAAAGTTAAACCCAAACTGCATGGAACAAGACAAAAGTCATCGGATCATGGACACATAGATCAAGGACACCTTCCAGTAGAGGATCCGGCTATATCGAGCTTTCAACGTAGGCCAACTCCTTCACTAGGGCAAGTGGCTCACTAGGGACCAAGTTCAGCAGAAGTTTCCTCATTTCATGGAGAAACTCAATGCAATGGGGGCCATTTCTTCCTAAGGGATGAGGAATGATGCAGGTGGATATCAGTGTCAACCCGCCTATTCCACTTGGACCTCCACCATTTTTTATTTCAGTTTTTTAGTTTCCTTATTTGTATCACAATTTCTATTTTTGGAAATTCTTTGGGTCCTAAACTTCCAGAGTCATTTTGAGGCCCTAAATGACGTTTTTTTGGAAAATCACCTCCGGAAAATGTTATTCTTTGGCTCAATTGTGATTATTTGACTTGAAATTCACTTTTAGCATTTGTAGTCCTCAGATAGAACCTTATTCATTTGCAAAGGCATTCAAGTTGGCAAGAAAAATTGAAAGCAAAGTTATGGAAACAAGGAGGCCTACCACTCACAACAATAAATATGGAAGTGTTTATGCTCCTAGCCTTCCACAACCTACAAGTTTGACACCACAACAATTGGAAGAAAAAAGAGAAAAATGGTTTTTTTACAATTGTGATAGAAAATATACTAAAGGTCATAATTGTGCTGAGAAGAAATTATTTTACATAGATTGTGAATAGGAGGAAGAAAAGGAACAAGAAACTTCAAAAGAAGAAGATATACACTAAGAACCAACCCTAGAGGAAGAAGAAATGAATCTGACCATATCATGTAATGCATTGGCAGGAATTACCACTCCTCAAACTCTCAAGATAGAAGGACATATCAAGAAGAAAAATGTAATAGTGCTTATTGATTCAGGTAGTACCCATAATTTTATTCATTGTAAGGTCTTCAAGGAATTGAATTGCTTCCTATACCCAACGCCATAGTGTCAAGTGATGGTGGAAAATGGAGGAACTATAAATTTCTCTAGAAAGTGCCATAATATCAAGCTAACCATGGGAGAATATGTATTGAATATTCCAATGTTTTCCATTCCAATGGGTGGTATAGATGTTGTACTAGGAGTCCAATGGTTACAATATTTGGGGACAATAGCTTTTAATTTTCAAGAAATTTTCTTGAATTATTTTTCAGAAGGAAAGGCATTTGAATTACAGGGTATCGTAGGAAAGTCAGTAAAGATACTAAGCTCTAATGTCATGACAAATCTTATGAAGAAAGAACAATGAGGCATTATTGCACAATTGTGCTCACTAGAAGTTCCAACATCAAAATCATCTATTTCTCCAAATCTCCAAAAAGTCCTGGACAATCATTCCAAGGTGCTTGAAACTCCCAAGGGACTCCAACCTATTCATGTTCATGATCATGATATTCATTTGATTCCAGGAAGTGTTCCTCCAAACATCAGGCCTTATAGATATCCTTATGTCCAAAAGAGTGAAATTGAACGTAAGATTGCAGAAATGATAGAGGTTGGTATAATTCAACCTAGTCAAATTTCTTTCTCTGCTCCAGTAGTATTGGTGCACAAGAAGGATGGATCATGACACATGTGTCCGGATGATAAGGAGCTCAATAAACTCACTATTAAAGATAAATTTCCCATTCCTATGAATTATGAATTACATGGAGCAATTTATTTCCACAAGTTGGATCTTCGTTTAGGATATCATTAAATTAGAATGAATACTGAAGACATTCTGAAAACAACATTTCGAACTCATGAGGGTCATTATGAATTTTTGGGCATGCCTTTTGGCCTTACCAATGCACCTTCTACATTTCAAGGGTTGATGAATTCCATTTTCAAACCCTTCCTTAGAAAAATTTTTATAGTATTTTTTGATGATATACTAATCTACAGGAGGTCTTGGAAGGATCATGTTCAAAATGTTCACAGGGTGCTCATACTATTGGAGGAGAAACAATTATATGCAAAAACCTCCAAAATTTTCTTTGGAGTACAAGAGGTGGAATATTCGAGTCATATTATATCTCAGGAGGGTGTTAAGGTAGACCATAACAAAATTAAATCCATTAAGGAATGGAAAGTCCCCACAACCATAAATCAGTTGCAAGGATTTCTTGGGTTAACATGGTATTATCACAAGTTTGTTAAGAAATATGGGAAAATAGCAGCACCTATTACAACATTATTGAAGAAAGATGCATTTTCATTGACTCCTAAAGCAACTAAGGCCTTTGAACATCTTAAAGAGGTAATGTGTCAAGCACTAGTATTAGCTACTCCAGACTTCACAAAAACCTTTATTGTGGAATTTGATGCCTCAGAAAATGGAATTGGCATTGTTTTAATGCAATAAGGAAGATCAATTTATTTTGAAAGTCGTCCAATTAAAGGGAATTATTTACATAAATCTATTTATGAGAAGGAAATGTTGGAAATACTACATGCACTAAAGAAATGATGACCTTACCTAATGTTAAGACACATCAAGGTAAAAATTGATCATGATAGTCTTAAATACATTTTGGAATAAAGACTATCTTCAGAAGAGCAGCAAAAATGAGTCACAAAGATGTTAAGTTATGAATTTGAAATCATCTACAAAAAAGGGAAGCTAAATGTTGTTGTAGATGCACTCTCAAGAAAGGATGAGGATGTGGAAGCATTGATTTGTGCCATTTCTATTATCCAACCAGATTGGATAACCGAAGCGAGGGAGGAATGGAAGAATGACGAAGAAGTATGGACACTCATTCAAAAGTTACAACAAGATCCCAGTACACATGATTCATTTTGTTACAAAAATGATTCCTTATGGTACAAAGGTCGCTTATATCTTTGTAATAATTCACAACTAAAACAAAATTTTATTTTGATATTGCACACCTCTTCCTCAGGAGGACACTCGATATTTTAAAAAACTTACCACAGGGTGAAGAAAGAATTTTTTTGGGATGGAATTAAATCTAATATTCGTGGTGAAATGTTTGTTTTTCCAGCAAAATAAAGTTGAGACAATTAAGACCCCGAGTCTGGTACAACCTTTATCCATTCCAAATCAACACTGGAAGGAGGTTTCAATGGATTTTATCACAGGTTTACCTAAGTTCAAAGGAAAGGGTGTCATCATGGTGGTAGTTGATAGGCTTACCAAGTCTGTACATTTTTATGCATTATCTCATCCATTTAAAGCAAGTACAGTAGCTACTGCATTTATTGAAACATTCAAAAGCTACATGGAAACCCAAATATTATTGTAAGCGATAGAGATCCCATTTTCATTAGAAATTTTTGGTTGGAAATATTTTCTTGTTTGGGTACTCAACTAGCTCAGAAATCATCTTATCATCCTCAATCCGATGGGAAAAATGATATATTGAACAAATTTTTGGAAGGATATCTTCGTTGCTTTGTATCCGATAAAAAAACACAATGGGTCAATTTGTTACCTCTGGCTGAATGGTGGTATAACACTTCCTTCCACATTGCAGCAAAAATTACCCCATTTATGGCACTTTGTGGATATCATCTGTCATCCATCAAATCATCTTTAAGAGAAAATTATAAGTTTCAAGCATTATAAGATCACATCAAGCATCAACAACAAGTTCTCCAACTCTTAAAGGATAACCTAAATTTGGCACAAAATCAAATGAAAAAACAGGCATATCAACATCATAATGAGAGAAGTTTTGATGTAGGTGACTGGGTATTTTTATGGCTACAACCATACAAACAAATGTCCCTCAAGTAAGCTAATAAGGAAAATAAATTAGCGCCAAAGTATTATTATCCTTACAAGGTGTTGCAAAAGATTGGTACTATGGCATACAAATTGGAGCTTCCTACATCTTCCTGAGTGCACTCAGTTTTCCATGTTTCATGCTTAAAGAAGGTTATAGGTGACAAACTCCTGGTTCAAACAATATTGCCATAACTTGATTAGGAAGGAAAAATCATATTGGAACCTGAAACATTCACGGAAACAAGAACTCGACAGCTACGAAATTGGCCAATTTCAGAGTATCTGATCAAGTGGAAGAACTTACCCACTAAACATTCCACATGGGAGGATGATAATTTTATATAGAAGCATCTACAACTACTCAAGCATTGAGGACAACACTTTTTTGAAGGAGAGTGGAATGTTAGGGCCCTATATTACTAATGTAGTCCCTTATTTTTGTTAGTGTAGCCCCCTTATTGTTATTGTTGTACCCTTGTAGTCCCCATATTGTTATTATTGTGCCCTTACATTATTATTGTTAGGTCGGCTAGGATTATATTGTGACCCCATGGACTCCTATATATAGAAAGGAGGTTTTTTCATTTGTGTCATCCAAGAATTGTTCATTTATGTAATGTAAAGAAGGTTTCTCCCTCAAAGTGGTTGATTTCTAAGGCGTTGATCTCTCTTTTCTTCTATTTTGGGAGTTGGTTTCATAACACTTTCGATGAGGAATTTGAAGGTAATATCACATGCTTCTATTGAGATACTAATATCATCCAATGGCGAAGCCACAAAGGCAAAAATTTCTATTTTGTTTGAAAATATTAAAATTAATATCATTAGTTATTTTACTTCACAATCGGATGATTTTAAGGAAAAACAGAAGCACACTAAACTTTTAGAACCACTCTTGATCCTTGACTCCAATTGTATGAAGAAGCCCTCCCTCAAAGAGTGTCCACTTAGTATATTGTAAGTTTTTGGTATTTGTGAGGAGAATCACTCAACAAATCACTATCCACTATTGTCAGGGATACAAGAAGCATTCAATGAATCAAGTTAGGAAATAAATCGACTATTAGGCATAGCTCAAAACCTATCATCATTTTTTAATAATGGGACTAACATTTATATTCCTCAACAATTTCCTCAGCAAATTTATAATCCTATAGTTCCATGGAAAAATTATATTCTTACTTTGATTCAATACCCTACCCTATGGATGGTTTAGAGACTCCTCGCTAGGGAAATTCCCCATAAAGACTCAACTTCCTAAGCCACAACAGTTGTAATTTCTACCCAATGCACCACCAAGTAATCTTCCTCTACGATCCCATCTCCATGTGCAACCTAACCCTAATCCAAAAAAGATTTTTTCACAGAAATTCAAAACACTTGTCCTTCCCACTTACTCCCCCACTAAATGTAATGCCATATATTTTAGATTAGGGAGAGGAGAGAGTTCAGTAACTTACCTAATTACCACAGATCATTTACCTTAGGAAGGAGCTTCAATCCAATTACCATTAGAAGAACAATATATGATTGGAACTTTTTTTGAAATTGTTGTTGAAAATCATGAACAATATCAAGAGAAAAGCCCCATATTGACATGATAACATTGGGTCATTAAGTTAACATATACTGCGACAAACAATCATGGTCCCTTTAAATAATGAATAAGATGAAATTTTGACCTTAAATAGAAATTTGGATAAGGACTTCTAGAGGCTTGGATTAGGGATTTATGAAACAATGGTTACTTCCTTTCTAAGGTTGATCTTTCACCCAATGCTCTGCTACCATATTGATTTTTGAATAGTCATATATACTAATAATTTATTTTGATGATTTAATTCTTTTGCACATCCTTATCCATAATTTTCATCATTAAGGAAATTACACATAAGAAATAAAAATATAACATTTAACACCATAGGATCATAAAGAGACAACCACACAAATAACAAAAGAGTTTAACTTGGGAAAACCCTCATGGGGAAAAACCTAGCAGCCCTTTCAATAGAAAAAACTTCAATCAGAAAAAGATACATCTAAGTCAACAACTAGGTAAAACCTGGTCCATCCTCCTAGTCAAGTCAAATGCCCCATGCTCTAGTCTATCCTTCAAATTCATTTATAAATTCATCCTTGGAATCTATCCTTATATATGCAAGATATCATGCCTTAGATACATGAGCTTTCTTACCTCAGATAGGCGAGCTTATAGTCTCAAATATGAGATTTGTATTGGTTCTTGTGAGAGGTCGAATGTGTCTTATATATATAAATTTTTTTGGTTGAATGGGTTCATCTTTCAACTGAGCCAAATTTCACGTTTAAGGGGTCAACTTGAATAGGAGGAGGTCAACTTCATCATTTGGTGCCTAAAAATTCAATTTTACAAATTCAAATTTCTTCCTTTTTCAACCGACATCAAGAACGTGTCTCTTTAATAAATAAAAAGATACCCAATCATGAAGAGCATTCTTTTACAAATACATAAATGATTATACAAAAGGAAAACTAACCATAGTTACAAAACTCATCATTTCGACACTCTCCTTTGGCCTTCGATTTTCATCTGGGTAGTCTCATAGTTCCTAATGCATTTGTATCTCCTCAGGCATCATGCTACAGGTTTCAAGGGAAAGAAGGTTTTCATTTGATCCTCTATTCCTATACGAACCACTTTCCTTTTGAAGTAGTCAAAACGTTCTGACAGAATGCTAAGTAAAATAGTGGACCCAATTTTGGGGCAAAGGGGCTTTCCATGTGGTAGTGTAAGAAACATAATTTGAAGCTAAGTGATGAGGTGGACAAAGAGAAAATTTTAAGCATCATCCCAAAGCCAAATCAACTCAATGCTAGAGCAACGTGACATTAAATAGAGCCTTTTCAAGCATTTGTGCCACATATGGGGCATGATGTCATATTATTTTTGGTTGCTGGAAGGAATAAAAAGCAATTACAAAGGAAAATGTTGGAAATTTGAATTCGTATTATGCTAATTGAAGCCCCCAAGGGGTTAATCATCTATGTTTCAACTCAAAATTATGAAATGAAAAATCGAAAATGCTCCAAACCAGCCTAGTCGTTAACATTCCAAGAAATTAATGGGACGCGGATTCCTCCAACCAAGAAAAAGAAGGATCTCCAAACAAATATTTGAAGGAAAAGATGAAGAATAAAACCCATAAGGGATGAATAAAAGAAATAAAAGTAAAAAAAAATGTCAAATTTAAGTATTTTCTTTCAAGAAAAGGTAGTCGTAGCAATTATTGCACCAAGGAAGGAGGCTAAGCTCTCCATGTCTAGAGAAAGCCTTTCTCAACAAAACACTAGGAGGTTTATACATGAAGGATATGTTGAAATTTGAAACAAGAAATAGTGAAATTAGCATCCAGAAACAACACACACACTGGTGTGGGATTACATGTCACACAGTGATGGATCTTAGAGACACATTAGTGTGCAATCAATTTATTAAATAAATTGGAAAACTAATTGTAATCTTATCTCATAACAACTTGTAATAGTTAACTAAGTGTGATAGACTTAGTTAGCTCAATAATTTCGAGTTGAGGGTCTAAGGATAGGCATGTGGAGTGATTCTATTATTAACAGGGTCCATTTCTAGTTGTAGCACTAATGTAGTGTGGTTGGGACGAGTTAACTCACAATAATTGAGTTAAAATCAGGTTAACTAGTTCTAACTGAGTGATGAGCTGGTGAGAGGTCAAGTGAATTAACTTATAGTTAATTCACAAGTAGTGATATATCAAGTAACTATTAATAGTGATTCACTATTAATAGTTGCATGCATGTCAATTTTGATGACGACCTAGTTGAGACAAAGGTTAAAGGTAAGTAAACTATCAGTTGTATTTTTGGCGAACTGCCGAGGTGTAATTATAAAGTTAGAGGAAGGCTCCATAGGCATTGCCCAGTCAAGGAAGGTTGATTATACTATTTAATAGGGATTAATTTCCTATGTATTGCATGAGTAAGGCTAGGCTAAGGAGGGGTTGAGAATTGGCTAAGTGTTGGTTAATTTTTCCTAAGAATTGCTAGACAGTTTTAAGCAGGATCAAAGTGAGACAGTAAGGATAGTGCAGGATTTTCTCGGTGTGACAAACAAATGTATTGTTTCATGATTATTTGACTATGTACAATATATGATAGAGGGGATTTGAGTAGGTTCTTTCCCCAAGAATATTGTGTTTTGTGTGATTGATAATTTCTTTCTCTTACTTGCATGTGATTGAGCAATCGTGTTTTATATTCCGCAAATATTATAGAAGGGTTCTGTATATTGCTTTAGTATATTTCATTGTTGTATTGAGTCCATTGATATAATTTATACATGGTATTATATCTGTGTTAGAGATTTTCTACATGGTATCGGAGAATAAATTTTTGAGCGGTGAGTTTGCAAAGAATATGTGAAAATTTTGATGCAAAATTTTCAGAAAAAAAATAGCATTTTTGGATTCCTTGTGAAAAAATATCCAAATTGAAAAAAAAATTAGTCAAATCGGAGCTCAAATGAGGGATATATCATTGATTTAAAATCAAATTAATTTTTAGAAAATTTTGGATGGCAGGATAATACAATGTGCACGAGTCAGAAAAGGAAATAAAGCCAAGGGAAAGAAGTCCCAATGCAAATAGGGCAAGAGAGTCTTGTCCAAGATCATATGTTTTCACTGTCACGAGCATGGGCACCATGCTTTGAATTTTCCACAAAAGAAGGAAAGCAAGAAGGAGCCTGCAATTGCACCAGGTGAAGCATTGGCTTCATAATTCGAGATTGATTTTACTCTCATTGCATGCATGTCCAGCACTATAATGGGATGCATGTGGTATCTAGATAGTGGTGCCTCATTCCATATGACAGGGAATAGAGATCTCTTCAGTGAATTGGAGGAGAAGGACCTCTAACAGAACATAGAAATTGGAGATGACGAGAGGTATAGAGCGACCATCATAGGTACATTTACCTTGCTAAGGGAGTCTAGCTCCCCTCTCAGACTAGCAGATGTTTTGTATGTTCTAGGCCTAAGGAAGAATATTTTCTCCATATTAATATTGGAAGACCGTGGTTATGAGGTGATATTTAGAAAATGAAAGTTGTTTCTTAAATACATAGCCACGGGACAAGTGAAGAAAACCGGTTCAAGAGTCAAGAACCTGTATTCTCTCGAGGTTGAGGATGCATGCAAGGCTTTGAGGAGAAAAGCAGTGGTTAATGAATTGGTGGTTGAGAGGGATAAATTATCTCTCAACATGCAACCTTAGAAGAAGTCTCATAAATTTGTGGAGAAACCATAATTGGAGAAGCACAGAGGAGACCGAGTGGAAGGTTCCACTCAAGAAGAGACTTGCACGAGGGGTAAATCTTGAGATAGATGGGTAGAGGGAGTACATGCAACTATACCTCCAGGTGTGAGGTGGGGCGATTTGCATATATGATCCAAGAAGAAATTTGGGCATGGTCAATTCCGATGGTGTGTCTTGTTAGCCACCCATAAATTATGTCATATCAGGTGGTGGCTAAATGATGTTGGATAGCCTTCAAGAAACAATTTCATTGCTAAAATTGTTGATGCTTAAAGTATTTTGATAATATCATATCCTTTGGATAATCGTCACTGCTTTTCCCCTTTTTCAAACTCAGAATTTCTGTTGTCATTACATGAAGAAAAACTGCTGCAAGCACCATTTCTCCCCTTTCCCCTTCTCCCAAAACTAACCTCATCTTTTCCTTTCCTTATCCCATGAAATCCTTCATTTTCATGCCTTTCCCCCTTCCCCATTCATCAAAACCCCTTTGATAAGGTTCAAAAACTCCTTTTTTTCCTTATCGAAACCTTCAAAACCTTTGAAAAACATTGAAAAATGCCTAAAAACACATTTTCATACTATGGACTTAAGCCCCCTTGGGCTAAGTCTTTAACCCCCCCAGTCATATCATTTTCCATATAACCCCTGGCCCCGCAGTCGGGCGCCAGGCCACGTTGAAATCAATATAATAAACCTTCATTTATATTAATTTGGCATTTTTATTATGACCTAAGGTTTCCCGCCGATTTAAAATTCAAATCATTCTCCGCCGTTGATCTGATCTGTAGATCGACGGCTCACAACCCATTGCCTCGGTGGTCCCCACCAACCACTCAACATTCCAAAAACCGTGCGGTATTCATCGCACCGCCTTTGGGCGACGGCGGTTTTTTCCCGATCGGCAGCGATTCCATACACTGGCCGACACGTGTCCTGGGCACTATTCATAAAACTGTCGTCCATCGCATGTTAACGTTCAGACGTGGACCCGGCGCGATATTGATGCGTGCTGTCTGATCTGAGGCCGCCCATCCGACAGCTATCGCTCACCGAAGATGCCCAACGGTTAACCGGGCTACGACGCGGTCATTGGAGCATCTCCGCCGTCGATCTGATCTGCAGATCGACGGCCCACATTTCATCACCCTGATTCGATCGCCTAGTCAACGTCTTCCGCTTTGACTTTTCGTTTCCGCTCCCGACCGTCGATCTCTACGCGATCGACGACTCTGATTTAAACAATTCTTCCGCCTCTCTATGACTTCTCCCGATCAATCCCGACCGTTGGATGATGCCATCCAACGGCCACGCTCCCCCCACATGTCCTCTGAAGCAATATAACCTATAAATGTAGGATTTTCTAATATTTTTCGTATTTTGCAGGGTTTAAAGGGTTTTTCCCCTATGTCTGAAGAAAATTCGAAGGTAGAGGATGACGATCCTCCCACCTTCGGTTTGTTATACAAAAATCATTTGCAGGATATAAAGTTCACGTTTCATCGATGTTTCATGAGGCATTGATGCCATATCAACCCTGCGCAGCCCTGCACACCAACTAACACAAAAAGACAATTACAAATCAAAGAATATTAATGTCGAAAGACAAAAAACGCACCAGCACGGATGTTTGAAGATAGATTTATGGAGGATTACGGCCAACAATGAATTATTAAAAGCCTAATCCTCCCAACTAAACACATTTTGAAGAAAATCATGAGTGTTTTCTCAGACAGAGAGCCTACACTGCCACATTAGGGGCTAATTAAATCCCCCAGCTACCACAAGGCCACCTACAACCTCAAAGCAATCAAAGAAGGTCGAAGTTATTACTAGACCAAGAGATATTTAGCATCAATACAGCTGAACGGTTATTTCAACCAAAGGAACTTATTGTAGCTGTCAGCAGAAGTTATTTCAAGGATGATGAGAAGCCTTGAAGTCAACAAATTCTTTCCAGCAAACCTAATAGTTAATATAAATGATTTTATACAGAGGACACCTATGTAAGTTGCTTCATTGAGCCCCCAAAGGCCAAGTAGCCATTTAAGTTCGTATTAATTAGTTTTTGAGAGCTTTTATCAGATCTCACCTCCTCATTCTTCTATATATACTTCTGAAGAAGATGAGTGAGGGGTTGGTTGTTGTTTGATCACCAGTTGTAATACTGAAACTCTCTGAAATAAATACATAGTCCGTTGAATTTGAAGAAGAAATTGAATTCTTGGAAGCCTTGATGATGTTGTTGCATGCTTGTTCCTGAGAAGGCTCTCATTAGGGGAATTTTTAGGTCTAAAATGGGCCTCCTAAGGAAATTATAAAATAATAGTGGAAAAAATCAAATCAAATTTGATGACATCATCAAATTTTAGAGGGAAAAATGAAAAAACTACTTTTTCAACTCATATTTTAAACTTATCTCCCAAAGTTTTTACTCAAATTTCGAGCGGGAGTACTCATTGGATGCGAAATTTAATTCCCCATCCAAGGAGTACCCATGTTGCATACTTTCGATGGGTCCTATTACACGAAAAATGAGAAATACATAAAAACAAATGTGATTACAATCACGTTTTTTTATGTATTTCTCATTTTTCATTAATTCAGTATGCTTCAAGGATACTCCTTATGATGAGGGATTAAATTTTGCATCCAGCAGTACTCCACTCGAAATTTGAGTAAAATTTTTGGAGATAGAGTTGAGATACGAGTTGAAAAAATAGTTTTATTATTTTATTATTTTTTTAATATTTTTTTACCTTTTTATTTAAAAAATGGTGAATCATCCCCCATGGTTGACATCATCACCTTGAATCCTATTTTTTGTTATAAAGTTTATTTTTGTTGTACATTTTTCTTAGGAGGCCCATTTTAGACCTCAAAATTCCCCTAATGATCATTGGATCCATGAGCTTGGCTATTGGTGAAGTATTCTGAACTGTTTTATGTTTTCCTCTATTTTCATTATGTTCCATACTTTCTTACTACAGTAGGTTGAAATTTTTAGGATAATAAATGACTCTTGGAAGCACCTTAGACCTGTTCATCCTTCACTGTTTCATGTTTTCTTCTGCTGAAGTATTTTAGAGTCTTTAATCTCTCTCTTTAATCTTCATGCTTGTTTATTTCCTTAATAGTTTGAATAGTTGGTTTCAGCATGATTTATGGTTCTCCCTGCTTGTCTGTTGCCACTTAAAAACTATTATTGAAGTCTCCCTTTGAAGTTCTTTGCTTTATAGTGAATCAAAGAGGTTTGTTTTGATCTTTCCCTTTGTCCTCACTTAAATAGTTGGCTTAAAGGTCGTTATAATTATGATCATAGATGTTTTTAGGTGTTCCCTCTTCTATGATTGTAATTATCAGTAAATATTTTATGTTTCTAAGTCCTTTAAAATAAATCTTTGAGGAAATAGGGTGTTCCCCGAATCTTAGATTTCATTTTAAAAGTTGTTTTGAAATCATTATTTGCTTAAAGGTGTGATTTGTAGAATTTATGGTTAGCCCTGTCTATCAAAGAGCTCTTTATTGTTCAAATTATGCTTTCGGATTCCCTTTGTTGAGAATTAAACCTCTCTTTCCAAATCATTAATGTTCATCTCACTCCAAAAACAAAAGGATCTTGTGGCCAAGTTAGATTTGCCCTTTGATATCCTATATCAATTGATGAGTTTGTTATGAACTTTTCTTGAATCCATTGCCCAATGAACTAGATATTTCTCTGTCCTATATGTCTTTCCTAGGCCTTTCATGTTCTGTTGTATCATTCCAACCAAACAAACAAACAAATAAACACCTGCACTTAATAACTAGTCTAAAAACCAATACTCAAAGCACACAAGATAAACCTTTGCAAACAAAATTTTGAGGGATCCCTCTCTGAGAATAGGAGGACTAGATCCTGTAACTCTAAAGATTGGTTCTGATGTTGCCTTGTCTTTTGATTTGCCAAACTATCAAAACACGGGACACCAACATAATGGCGATCACGGTGGGACCGTGAGTAAAATATTTTAAATTAAACACTCACTGTCTAGTATAACATAAGTAACCTCCCTTAAGCACTACCAAGAAATGGTAATCATGATAGGACTTAATTGAATCAGTGAAGAACTAAGTAACCCTTAGGATTCTCATTAAACCTTATCAAACCTTGAAGGAATCAGTTACCAAGCCATAAGAGTAAACTATGTATGTTTTGACACCCTAGCTAAGTGTTAAGTCAGATTTAGGACACTCTCATAACCTATAAGATCAAGAAACTCAGAAAAACCAAAAACATTTCAGTTTGGCTTCATAATAAGCATGGTGGTGGAACCATCCAATATCTTACCTTCATAAAAAACTAAAAGTTTCCACCCGGCGACTCCATTAGCCCTAGTAGGCCTATTACTCATCTAGGTTCCCAAATCTATTTAAGACTGTGTTAACCAGCCTTGAAGAAAGTTTAGAAGCCTAGTCCCATTTTAGACAAAACATCCTGAGAGGTGAAGCTTCCAAAAACAGCCCCTAAAACCCCCACCTCTCTCATTTTTGAAAATCAATCTGGCTTCACATAGGATCAATACTAGATCCCATCCAAACCCAAATCCTCCTTTAATCGTTGACAATCCTGAGAGAATTTTGTGGCAGACTTCTAACTCTCGAAATTCAGCTGCTAATAGGAGCCTCTTAAGAACAAATTTTTTCCCTAAAAACCTTGTGGTCTTAGAGGATTCACACTTTGATTTACATCATACAAAGAACATCTTTAGAACTAGATCTCAAGGTGACTTAAACCAAACTGACCTTGATATTGTAGATTTGCAACAAAGCTTTAGTAGAGAAGCCTCACCTTCCACTCCTCCTAATTCCCAGCTTCTTTATCACTTTAGCCTTTTTCATAACAAGTCAGCTCAAAATCAGTTTGCTGGCCCAAGTATTTTTTCTACTCCAATTCATACTACCATTGTGCAAAACACTCCTGTTCAGCCCGCTTTCACTACTGTAAATCCAACTCTTGTAAATCCACCCTTATTTCCAACCATGGCAACATGGTATGCCCCGTTAGTGTTACCAAAACCTCTACTTCCATTACCAAATGATTACCAATCTAAAATCCCTGACTTCACTGGAAAAGAGTCTACAACAACCCAACATCATGTAGATAGGATGGAAGATGCATTTGATTACATGGAGATAGAAGAAGAAACTGTGAAGATGAGGATCTTCGCCCAGAGTTTAGGAGGAGATGTAAAGAAATGGTTCAAAAAATTACGTCCTAATAGCATAAATGATCTCCCTGCCTTGCATCAAACATTTATCAACAAATGGAAACTCAAAAAGAATCCTCTCCAAATACTAGCAGAATATAGCAGCCTCAAATGAAATCAAGGAGAGAGTATTCCTGACTACTCCACTAGGTTTAATAGCATTTACAATGCTCTTCCACCTCACATGAAACCTCCTCAAGGCATGGCCTTAGTAAGATATCCCGAAGGCCTAGATGTTGACATGATGTATCAGTTAAGGGAGAGGGATTACTTAACCTTAGAAGACATGCAGAAAGGAGCTGTGAGCATAGAAGAAAACATAATTGAGAAAAGAAATAGGTTAAGATCAGAGAAGAGGGTAACTTATAAAGATGACACTACACCCTCCACATCTAGCTCAAAAACAGAATAGATGTTGGAAGAGATCATGAAAAGGATGAACATAATTGAGAGAACACAACCTCAAAACAATGAAAACAGAAATAGAAATCAGAATTATAGAAGGGACAACAATCAAGATAAGCAAAAAGAAAGTGACCAACAGATTAGACCTCCCTTTCAACAGAACTATGTAGATCAATATGAAGAAGATAGGGAGTTGGAAAGGTTGGAAGAATCTCATGTAAACTTGATTGGATCAGAGAGTGGGGATGATTTTTTCCTCACTGAGGAAGACCAAGATTTCTTCTCTTATGATCAAAATAAAAATACCTATGAAGATTCTTATGACTATAGATTGGGTTTTGAAAATGAAATCATGGAGGTACACAAACAGTATGATCTTAGGAGCAAGGAAAACATAGATAATTCAAAGGATAAGAACACTAGCAATGCTATCAAGAAAAACGCAGAAAACCAACCCAAAAAGACAGCAGAGAAAACCAACATTTTGGCTAAGAAACAAGACTCAAACAAAGATAAAGGTGTCCAGCCAAAGGTTGAACAGAGTACCCCTAGCACTTCAACTAGTGGTCCTAATAAAACTGTCCCAATTACCAGTCCAAACAAGGTTCAGCAAATCAAAGTTGCTGAAAAGAATTAAATTGACAAAACAGATGTAAATACAAACAATTCAATTATTCCTTTCAGCCTTGAGGGAGAGATTGCTAAGATAAAAATTACCATCCCCCTAGCTGAACTAGTAACCCAAGAGGTGTACAAAAACCAAGTTTTGAAAGCTTTGAACTTAGGAAACGATACTGACACCTTAAACTTGATAGATGACAAACCAGAGTTGTTGTTTGTTCCAAAAGTTGGAGGAAAATAACAAGAAGGGGCTATCCCTCCCTTCTATGTTAGATTGAACATACATGAGAAAATTTTACACAATGCTATGTTAGACTCAGGAGCTTCACACAATCTAATGCCCAAAGTAGTGATGGAAATATTAGGCTTAGAAATTACTAAGCCATACAAAGACTTGTATTCCTTTGACTCAAGCAGAGTCAAGTGTTTGGGTTTAATCAAAGATCTGTGTGTTAGATTAGCCCAAATCCCTGCTAAGAGTTTAGTCATGGACATAGTTGTAGCTGACATTCCCCCTAAGTATGGCATTCTCTTATCCAAATCTTGGGGAGCCAAACTTCAGGGAAGCCTTCAAATGGACATGTCTTATGCCACCTTTCCTGTTTTTAACCAAAACAGAAGACTATACGGGGAATCACACATGAAATACATGGTGAGAAACATAGACAAACCAAACAACTCTCCAATCTATTCTATTCAATCAAGTTTAGATTCATTTATCTTATGTAACGAAGATGAAATCACTCAGCCAGATAAGGAAAACATGGACCCAATCAGTTCACCTGAACAATCAAATCTTCCCTTCAATCAAATTCAAAACATTATCAATCAACAGCAACAAGAAAATGAAAATAGGAATGACATACTTTGGACCCTAAACTTTGATGGATCTTGTAATAAAACAAGTGCAGGATCAGGTGCGTGGATTCAAAATACAAAACAGAGTTTTTCATACAAATTAGATTTCCCATGCACTAATAATATTGCTGAATATGAAGCACTTCTCCTAGGCTTACAACTGCTTAAATAGTTAGAAGCCTAGAAGATATCAATCTTAGGAGATTATGAACTTATCATAAGACAAATCAAAGGAGAATACTCAGCTAAAAATCCAAGACTTAGGGAATATCGAAATGCTACCCTTGATCTATTAAAAACCTTTGAAAAGTATGAACTTATTTTCATTCCAAGAGAACTGAATCATCTAGCAAATGAACTTGCTTTCAATGCCAGCAATTGCCAAATACCCGAAATAAATCAACAGCTCAGTGTAAAAGTAAAACACAGGCCTGATGTACCTGATAACGAAGATCACTGGCAAGTGTTTGATTCTGACAAACACATAGATGATTTCTTGAAATCAGAAAATGATTTCATCATACCAATATCAGAAACCAGCCATAAAGAAAATTGTTTGTATATTGAACAAATCCCAGAAGTTGAAATGACATATATTGCTGATATAAATCATTATGAAAATCCTTTTGAAGCAGAGATAACTTACAACACAGACCAAGAAGACTTGGAGGTTTTACAATGCAAAAATGATAAAATTCCAAAAGGTCTGGCACCTTTAGAACACCTTTTTGATTTTAATGATGTAGCTAAAGAACCGAGAATAGAGCCTGTGGAAACAAATACAGAAGAGCATAACATAGGCATTCTAGCAGAACCCAAGATGATCAAGCTATCCAACACTCTCCCATCTCACATAAAATTCCAGTACATAGAGCTGTTCAAAGAGTTTAAAGATGTTTTTTCTTGGGGATACAAAGACCTAAAATCACATGATACCAGCATCATCCAACATAAAATCCCTTTGAAGGAAAATCATAAGCCTTTTAGACAAAAACTAAGGAGAATAAACCCTATTTTATTACCTTTATTTAAGGCAGAAATTGAAAAGATGCATGCTGCTGGGATCATTGTGCCAATTAGGTATTCAGAGTGGGTCTCAAACTTAGTTTCTATTAGAAAGAAAACAGGGGAAATCAGGCTCTGTATTGATTTCAGAAATTTAAACCGACTTCTTTAAAAGACAACTACCCCTTACCCAAGATGGACCATATACTTCAAAGGGTAGTTGGGTCAAAAAGGATATCCCTCTTAGATGGGTTCTCGGGTTACAACCAGGTGTTAGTGCTCCCAAGTGATCAAATCAAAACTGCTTTTACCACACCTTGGGGTGCCTTTATGTATGTCAAAATGCCTTTTGGATTAATGAATGAATGGGCCACCTTCCAAAGGGCCATGGACATAGCCTTTTCTGAAGACATTGGTTATTTCATAATCATTTACCTTGATGACATAACCGTTTTCTCAAAAACTGATGAAGAACATTTGATTCACCTGAGAAAAGTTTTTGAGAAGTGTAGGAAATTTGGCTTATCATTGAATCCCAAGAAGACACTCTTTGGTCTCCAAGAAGGTAAAATTCTTGGCCATATAATTTCAGAAGAGGGAATCAAAATAGACCCTACAAGGATAGATGGCATATTGCAGATCAGCCATCCAAGGAGCCTCAAAGAATTGCAATCTTTCATCGGAAAGATTAATTTTCTGAGGAGGTTTATTCCTAATCTTGTTGAGCTATTAAAAAACATTACAAACATGCTTAAGAAAGATGTCGGTGTAAAATGGACTTTACCAGCTAAACAATCATTCGAACTGGTCAAACAAGCTCTTACTCAAACACCAATCCTGATTAGTCCAGATTTTACCAAAGACTTTTACATCTTTTCTTTTGCATCTGAGCATACAATAGCTGTAGTTTTACTTCAAAAGAATGATTTGGGGCAAGAACAACCAATATCTTTCTTTAGTAGGGCCTTAAGAGATGCTCCTCTCAAATATAACATCATGGAGAAGCAAGCCTTAGCATTAGTGAAAGCATTAAAAGACTTTAGGGTCTATATTTTACACTCTCACATAATTGTTTTTGTTCCACATACTGTTGTCAAGGACATTCTAAGTCAAGACCCTGATGGTAAAAAGGGAAAATGGATTGCAACTATTCTTGAATATGACTTAGAAATTAGGCCCACCAAACTAGTTAAAGGGCAAGGATTAGCAAAACTTATGGCTGAGTCTAACTTCCAAGCACTTGACATAAATATGGTAGATGTGTTGGAAGAAATAGAAGAAGCCACTGCTCCTTTTATTGAAGAAACTTTTCTAAATTCTCCTTGGTATGCTGACATTATTTATGTGCTTTTATATCTAAATGCCCCTCCTTCTTTGTCCAAAACTAAAGCTAGATTTTTGAAACAGAAAGCTTTGAGTTTTTGCATCTTAGATGGAGTGTTGTATTGGAAAAATGCTGTTGGAATTTTTCTTAAATGTTTACTTGAAGATGATGCAGGAAAAATCATGCATGAGTTGCATGATGGAGAATGTGGAGGTCACCTCTACTGGAAGGCCACAACAAACAAAATTTTTAGATCTGGTTACTATTGGCCTACCCTTTTCCCAGACACTCAAAAGTTGGTCATGTCTTGCCATAAGTGTCAAATTTTTGATGGCAAAAGAAAAATTCTTTCCTTACCCTTACATCCTATCAGAGTTGAGGCACCTTTTCAACAATGGGGTTTAGACTTCATTGGGGAAATTCACCCATCCTTCTCAGCTCAACATAAGTGGATCCTCACAGCCACTGAATTATTTACCAAATGGATAGAAGCTATACCTTCCAGGAATGCTAATGACTCTATCATTATCAAGTTTCTTGAAACCAACATCCTATCCAGATTCGGTTGTCCTAGAAAAATCATAACAGACAATGCTGCTGCTTTTAAATCTAAGAATATGGTTGATTTATGTTACAAATACCACATAACCTTGGGCCATTCCACTGCTTGCTATCCCCAAGGAAATGGATTAGCTGAATCTTCCAACAAGAGCCTCATCAATATCATTAAAAAGATGTTGGAACAAAATCAGAAATCATGGCACAGTAAATTGGTTCATGCCTTATGGGTTGATAGGTTAACTACAAAGAAATCAATAAACATGTCCCCCTATCAATTAGTTTATGGCATGGATACAGTCTTTCCCACCTCATTGGGAGTTCCAGTCATGAAGCTCCTTCAAGAAGTGCAGATTGAAGAGAATGATATGCAGAGAAGAATCAACCAAACAATCCATTTACAACAGACTAGAGAGGAAGTCTATGAAAGAACACAGTTAGTCCAAGAAAATATGAAGAAGCTACTTGATAAGAGGACTAAGGCAAACAATTTCCAAGTTGGAAATGTTGTTCTTAAGTGGGATTCAAGAAAAGAAGAGAAGGGAAAACATGGCAAATTTGAGAACTTGTGGAAAGGACCCTATATTATTCATTCTGAGAGGGGTCACAATGCATTTTTCTTGAAGGAATTGAATGGAGAAGATCTGTATGGAGGTCCTGTCAATGGCAGAATGCTCAAGCATTACTTCTGCCAAGAATCATAAGTTTTAAATCATTTTATTTTACCATTGTAAATATCATAGTCTTAACATTGCATTCAAAGTTAGGAAAATCAAAAATACAAAAATAGAGAAATAAAGAAAAGAGGGCAGATTGTGAAAACAAGAAAGGTATAGCCCCATACCAAAAAAGAGAAACAAATCTGAAAGTGTGCAAGCTCAAATTCCACTCCTAAAAAACACACTTCTAGTTAGTCAAATAGTTTAATCTTGACTAATTAGCTTTAAATTTTCTGCTGATAGGATAGTTAATTCGATTTTCCAAACTATTTAATCTTGGCTTATCAGTAGATAGTTTAGGATAGAAATCAAAGGTTCAAATATGCTCAAAATACGAACCTAAATATTCCAAGCAAAGAGAGTGACTCAAAGCTGTTTCAAATCCCGAGTCAAAGAAGAGATAAATCTGGTTCTAATTAGCTCAAAATCTGAACCAGGGGATAAGCAAAAAACATCTCAAACAAATTCAAAAACAGAGTTGTAAAAGGAGGAAGGAAGTGCTTTGAAAAATTAGATCTTAAGCCTTCATATTTGTTTTAATTTTGTGCAAGATAATGTCTATGTGCAGTTGTTCTTATGCCATAGATCAACATCAAGTCAAACAGCTTAATCTTGACTTGAATGCTTTTTAAATTTCTGTTGTAGAATTTAGAGAATAAAGTCTGTTGGACAGTTTAATCCCAACAGACAATAGATTAGGGAGAGAATCATATGGACTCAACTGTTTAATCTGAGTCCATGGAGAAATAAGGAGTAGAAGTAGATTAGTTTTCCTACTTTCAAAAGAATAAAATGTTGTGAAAGAGTTTGCCAATCCAAGTGCACTCTAAATAAGAAAAAATGTTAGATCATTAGGATTGGGTAGGTAGACAGGTTGTATTGATGAAGTTCCATTGTTGATCCATGAATGCTAATATGTTTCAGAGAAAAATAATATCATCCACAGAAAGGAAGGCAACCCAATGGAGGAGGCAACTGATCAGCCTCCCAGAGAATGCAAGTCTGAAATTCTTGATGCCTTCAAAAAGGCACCATCCCCAAGTGGAGCCACTGTTAGCCACCCATAAATTCTGTCATATCAGGTGGTGGCTAAATGATGTTGGATAGCCTTCAAGAAACAATTTCATTGCTAAAATTGCTGATGCTTAAAGTCTTTTGATAATATCCTATCCTTTGGATAATCGTCACTGCTTTTCCCCTTTTCAAACTCAGAATTTCTGCTGTCATTACATAAAGAAAAACTGCTGCAAGCACCATTTCTCCCCTTTCCCCTTCTCCCAAAACTAACCTCATCTTTGCCTTTCCTTCTCCCATGAAATCCTTCATTTTCATGCCTTTCCCCCTTCCCCATTCATCAAAACCCCTTTGATAAGGTTTAAAAACTCCTTTTTTGCCTTATCGAAACCTTCAAAACCTTTGAAAAACATTGAAAAATGCCTAAAAACACATTTTCATACTATGGACTTAAGCCCCCTTGGGCTAAGTCTTTACCCCCCCCCCCCGGTCATATCATTTTCCATATAACCCCTGGCCCAGCAATCGAGCACCAGGCCGCGTTGAAATCAATATAATAAACCTTCATTTATATTAATTTGGCATTTTTATTCTAACCTACGGTTTCCCGCCAGTTTAAAATTCAAATCATTCTCCGCCGTCGATCTGATCTGCAGATTGACGGCGTGCAAACCATTTCCCTGGTGGTCCCCACCAACCACTCACCATTCCAAAACCGGGCGGATTTCATCATACCGCCTTTGGGCGTCGGTGGTTTTTTCCCGATCGACAACGATTCCATACACTAGCCGACACGTGTCCTAGGCACTGTTCATAAAACCGCCATCCATCACGCGTTAACGTTCGGACATGGACTCGACGTGATATTGATGCGTGTTGTTCAATCTGAGGCCGCCCATCCGACGGCTATCGCTCACCGAAGATGCCCGATGGTTAATCGGGCTACGACGCAGTCATTGGAGCATCTCCGCCGTCGATCTGATCTGCAGATCAATGGTCCACATTTCATCGCCCTGATTCGATCTCCCAGTCAACGTCTTCCGCTTTGACTTTTCGTTTCCGCTCCTGACCGTCGATCTCTGCGCGATCGACGGCCCCAATTTAATTCCTCCCTTCGTTTCCTTTGACCCCTTCCAATCAATCTCAACAGTTGGATGATGCCATCCAACAGCCACGCTCCCCTCACATGTCCTCTGAGGCAATATAACTTATAAATGTAGGATTTTCTAATATTTTTCATATTTTGCAGGGCTCAAAGGGTTTTTCCCCTATGTCTGAAGAAAATTAAAAGGTAGAGGATGACGATCCTCCTACCTTCGGTTTGTTATACAAAAATCATTCGCAGGATCTAAAATTCACGTTTCATCGGTGTTTCATGAGGCATTGATGCCATATCAACCTTGCACAGCCCTGCACACCAACAAACACAACAAGACAATTACAAATCAAAGAATATCAGTGTCGAAAGACAAAAAACGCACCAGCACAAAAGTTTGAAGACAAATTTATGGAGGATTACGGCCAACAATGGATTATTAAAAGCCTAATCCTCCCAACTAAACATAGTTTGAAGAAAGTCATGAGTGTTTTCTCAGACAGAGAGCCTACACTGCCACATCAGGGGCTAATTAAATCCCCAGCTGCCACAGGGCCACCTACAGCCTCAAAGAAATCAAAGAAGGTCGAAGTTATTACCAGACCAGGAGATATTTAGCATCAATACAGCTGAACAGTTATTTCAACCAAAGGAACTTATTGTAGCTGTCAGCAGAAGTTATTTCAAGGATGATGAGAAGCCTTGAAGTCAACAAATTCTTTCCAGTAAACCTAATAGTTAATATAAATGATTTTATACAGAGGACACCTATGTAAGTTGCTTCATTGAGCCCCCAAAGGCCAAGTAGCCATTTAAGTCTGTATTAATTAGTTTTTGAGATCTTTTATCAGATCGCACCTCCTCATTCTTCTATATATACTTCTGAAGAAGATGAGTGAGGGGTTGGTTGTTTTTTGATCACCAGTTGTAATACTGAAACTCTCTGAAATAAATACATAGTCCGTTGAAGTTGAAGAAGAAACTGAAGTCTTGGAAACCTTGATGATGTTGTTGCATGCTTGTTCCTGAGAAGGCTCTATCATTGGATCCATGAGATTAGTTGTTGGTGAAGTATTCTGAACTGTTTTAAGTTTTCCTCTATTTTCATTATGTTCCATAATTTCTTACTATAGTAGGTTGAAAGTTTTAGGCTAAGAAATGACTCTTGGAAGCACCTTAGACCTGTTCATCCTTCATTGTTTCATGTTTTCTTCTGCTGAAGTATTTTAGAGTCTTTAATCTCTCTCTTTAATCTTAATTATTGTTTATTTCCTTAAGAGTTTGAACAGTTGGTTTCATCATAATTTATGGTTCTCCCTACTTGTCTGCTGCCACTTAAAAACTGTTATTGAAGTCTCCCTTTGAAGTTCTTTGCTTACAGTGAATCAAAGAGGTCTGTTTTGATCTTGCCCTTTGTCCTCACTTAAACAATTGGCTTAAAGGTTGTTATAATTATGATCATAGATGTTTTTAGGTGTTCCCTCTTATATGACTGTAATTATCAGTAAATATTTTATGTTTCTAAGTCCTTTAAAGGTGTTCCCCGAATATTAGATTTCATTTTAAAAGTTGTTTTGAAATCATTATTTTCTTAAAGGTGTGATTTGTAGACTTTATGGTTAGCCCTGTCTATCAAAGAGCTCTTTATTGTTCAAATTATGCTTTCAGATTCCCTTTGTTGAGAATTAAACCTCTCTTTCCAAATCATTAATGTTCATCTCATTCCAAAAACAAAAGGATCATGTGGACAAGTTAGATTTGCCCTTTGATATCCCATATCCATTGATGAGTTTGTTATGACCTTTTTTTTACTCCATTGCCCAATGAACCAGATATTTCTCTGTCCTATATATATATTTTCTAGGCCTTTCATGTTCTGTTGTATCATTCCAACCAAGCAAACAAACAAATAAACACCTGCACTTAATAAATAGTCTAAAAACCAATACTCAAAGCACACAAGATAAACCTTTGCAAACAAACTTTTGAGAGATCCCTCTCAGAGAACAGGAGGACTAGATCCTGTAACTCTAAATATTGGTTCTGATGTTGCCTTGTCTTTTGATTTTCCAAACTATCAAAACACAGGATGCCAACATGTCTCATGGATTGAACCTGGCTACGGGGAGTCCACAGTATAGCGGTATTAGGAAGGATTTGTTACATTGATGCAGTTAGATTTCAGGAGGTCATAAATAAGAGTGACAGGTGTCAGATACTGGAGCACAGATCGGATTTAGCAGCACTGCAGAGTGCATGGATGTAGATTTCAATAGCACAGAGAGTCCAATAGAAATGTGCAGTAGCTAGTAGCAGTCAGAAGACTTTGATGACAGATGTGTTATACTAATTCAGTTGTTTGGAAGCTATTCATTTTTAGGAGAGTTTCATGTGTGAACAACACATGGAAGTGTTGCATGCAAGAACATTCCAAAGGTATCGAATCGTGAAATATTGATTCCTTTCTTGTTGAGAGGGAGTGTTGAAATTTGCAACATTGGAATCCATAAACAACACACACACTGGTGTGTGATCACAGGTCACACAGTGATGGATCCTAGCGACACATTAGTGCACAACCAATTTATTAAATAAATTGTAAAACTAATTGTAATCTTATCTCATAACAACTTGTAATAGTTAACTAAGTGTGATAGACTTAGTTAGCTCAAGAATTTCGAGTTGAGGGTATAAGGATAAGCATGTGGAGTGATACTATTATTAACAGGGTCCAGTTGCAATTGTAGCACTAGTGTAGTGTGGGTGGGATCAGTTAACTAACAATAATAGAGTTAAAATCAGTTTAAATAGTTCTAACTGAGTGATGAGCTAGTGAGAGGTCAAGTGAATTAAATTAGATTTTATTCACAAGTAGTGATCTATCAAGTAACTGATGATTCAATATTAATAGTTTCATGAATGTCAATTATGATGACGACCCAGTTGAGACAGAGGTTAAAGGGAAGTAAACTATCAGTTGTATTTTTGGAAAATTGCCCAGGTGCAATTATAAAGTCACAGGAAGGCTCCATAGGGATTTCACAGTCAAGGAAGGTTGATTATCCTATTTAATAGGGATTAATTACCTATGGATTTCATGAGCAAGGTTTGGATAAGGAGGGGTTGAGAATTGGCTAAGTGTTAGTCAATTTTGCCTAAGAATTGTTAGACAGTTTTGAGCAGGATCAGAGTGAGACAGTCAGGATAGTGCAGGATTTTATTGGTGTGAGAAAGAATTGTATTGTTTCATGATTCTTTGACTATGTACAATATATGATAGAGGGGTTTTAAGTAGGTGCTTTTCCCAAGACTATCTTGTCTTGTGTGATTGATAATTTCTTTCTCTTACTTGCATGCGATTGAGCAATCGTGTTTTATATTCCGCAAATATTGTAGAAGGATTTAGTATCTTCTTTAGTACATTGCATGATCAGATTGAGTCCATTGATATAATTTCTACATGGTATTATAGTTGTGTTAGAGATTTTCTATAGGATAGACCCCAAGGGCTATTTCAATTATTCCAATCCAAATCAAGCGAGAATCTAAGGGAATGTTGCATCATCAAGGAACATTTATTCCTTATATGTTTGACATTACTTTATTTATTGGGGGCTTTATGACCAATTTTTGAGCTTGAAAGGTCATTCCCATGCCTCATGGAAGTACCTTGATTTATAGTATAGGCATGGACATTCATTTAAGACATATTTTGAAGGAAAATAAGAATTAGTTGAGCCTTTACTGCAACTATTGTTTCAGGATTAGGCCACCATTTTCTTAGGCATTAGGGGGTGAAACAAAGGATAAGTCAAGTCATTGAACCACCAATGAAGTGTTTATTTTACAAGAAATAAAACCATGCAATTACAAGTGGAATGTTTTTTCATTTAGATCCAAAATGGTCTCTCATGGCCTCATCCATGTAGCATTTTTCCTCCTTTTTGGGTTTACTCAATTTAAATTTGAAAAAATAAACTTTTTAAGCTCACCTCCAAGCATTTTGTGGATGGTAACTTCTTATTATATAGGAGACCAAGGAGAAAATTTTGAAGAGCCTCATTTATAAACATAGGAATTATCCTCATTATAAAATTGTTGAGATATATCAAAATGTGATTTTTTTTAAGACACAAGGGTTTACATGTGAATTATCTTCTTTTATTTGGTTGATCAAATATTTTTCAAAGACAATTTTGGAGCAACACAATGTTACTACAAGACTAAGTTAATCCATCCAAGGAATCTTGGAAGAGGATGTCTAGGGTTTGTCTCACTTATTCTCTTAATCAATTCAAGGTATCATTATTTACTTTTTGGACATGATTCACTCTCCCCTCCAGAGGTAAATAACCTTACCTTTAATAATTGTTGATTGCTTGGTTGGAGGATTATCTTCTTGGAAGGACCTCCTACTGGAATTTTGGTTCTATTACTTGTCTTTTTTTGGATGCTAGGGTTGTATCCTTGGTGTTCCACTTTTTTTTTTGAAATCCCAAGCATTGAGACACCAAATCAAGAGAGGGCATAATTCCTTGTCATTGACTCTTGTGGACGACTGATCATATTCTTATTCCAACAATCTGCAAAAGTTTTATTTAAAAATTTATATCTTAAATTTATTGTTTTTTTTTTGTAAATTTGTAATTATTTTTAAGTATAAAACCCCTAAAAATTTGTATATTTAAAAAATTAAAAAGTATGTATTATAAAACATTGTGATTTTACATTGCATCTATTAATCATTTTATTGAAAAATCACTACAAAATCCCTGTATTTGGAAAAAACCTAGTCTCTAAGGTTGTATTACCCATTTTAATTTTCCTTGTACGAATGTGCTAATCATATTACCAAGTTTTTTAGGGCTAATTACAGAGTCTAAGAATAATCTACAACAATTGAGAATGATTCGAGGTAAACCCTTCCCTAGGGATACATGAAAACCAATATAAAATATTTGTACCCATTGAAGTTGATATAAAGAAGTTTTTCATTGACTAATTATTACTATCATATCACATATTGGATGCCCAAAAATATGTGTAGGTTTGATCATTGTTTTTAAACATGTTAATTTTTAGCCCTCACAATTGTGGGTTAATTTCTAGGTAGTTGTATTGCAGATTTAATATCTTTCAAACTACTTACCCAAAATAAATGTTCTTGTACTCATTTCCACTCTTTGATAGCACTAACATCTCCAATCAAGTCAATTTAGTTTTAGGTTCACTATAGGCTATTTTCATGCCCCTGATGTAGCCTTTGCTTGCTGGCCTATTTCATTTTTCATAAATATTAAAGTTACAAGTTTGAACAACAAGTAGTATTTCTTCTTAAATCCATATAGAATAGGTATAACAACTATGTTTTATCTTTTATTTGGGTAAGAAGCTTTCATACTCAAATTGTGGTGTTTTAAGCTCATTTTCCTAGCATATTGAGTAATTTATCTCCTTTAGTCCGTAATATAAATTTGTTGTTATTATCATAAACTAGATAAAAATTCATTCATTTAAATAACTCCTATCTCTTCCATTATAGTTCATTTAGGCATTGTTCTATCAATTATTTTATTGGGTTTTGTGTAGGGTTACTGCCCATGGAATTTAGTGGGAGTTGGCCTAAAGCGATAGGAATATGTTGAGGTGGCATTGGAGGTACTCCTAATAGTGCTTACCATGTAGAAATATTGGTTGAGCCTTTCCAATACTGCTCATTTGAGCAGTAACAGTATTTGGCGCCGTTTTGAGGGATAAGTTTTTTCAATTTGGCATTGCATTGACATTTTACAAACATATTTCAATGTGTAAAGTGTTCATGTCCATGGGTACATTATTTGGAATTTTTGTTAGGGATGAGGTTGTTCAATCCATATTTATAACGACATATCATCATGTTTTCTCTAACGTTGGGTAAGTTTTCCATTTGTACTTGTAACATGGTGATATTTTTCCAATCTAATCTAGCAGGTCTCACATGGTGACTCCACTTCAACAAAATTACAAAAAGGTACCCTATAAGAGGTAACTACCCTTAAAAAAAGAAGGAAAATGGTAAGATATATTGGTGACTCCACTTCTTTGGTATTTGTATCTATGGATTCTAAAAAAAAGGTTTTTTGGTAGACTTAATTTCTCCTTTGGATTTCTCAGGTATGTTCCATGCTTTTTGTATTGATGCAAGCATTAAAAATGTCTCAAAGTTCAATGGGAATTCATGGTTGGCTTCAAGAAACCTAGAATATTTTATAGATTATGTGGTAAACATTAATGCAATGTATGAAAATGTATTGATGAAAGAATTTGCATTCTCAATGCAAGGAAAAGATGCATGGTATTGGTATTGTAGTCTTAATCCTGAAGAGATTAAGTCATTCCCAAAATTAATGAATAAGTTTCAAAACCATTAGATTGAGAATTTAAAATAAGTTGAAGATGTTTGTATCTTTATGGACTTGGAAAGAATATTAGAGAAAAATATCTATGAACTAATTGCAATATATGATGAATTCTCATATTATCATCTGGATAATGAAATAGAATAAATTCAGGATGCTCACATCATCTTGTATCACAAAATCAGAAGTGAGTATGATGAAGTTGTTATCCTAAAGTTTGAGGACGATATGAATGAGGAGGATTTTACCTCTCCTCCCACACATGAGTCTTCATATTCAAAAAATTATTTAAGGAAATGTGTTATAATAAAGGGATTTATAATATTGATGAATTTCTCCATATTGAAAGAAAAAAATGTAATTGTCTCCATTTTGACGAGGATCTCATTTATGACACAAGAAATGATGAATTTAAAGGTAATATTTCATAATTTGCAACATGTGGACAACAAATCATAATTAAGGAAAGGAAATACCACACCATGATACTACTCCAATCACATCAATTCATTAATGCAGTTGATGTGCAAGAGTTCACCAATAAGGGAAAATTTTCCAGACAACGAGATTCCATATGCCACTGTTTCTTTCAAGAATTTTTTTGACATATAGAAACATGTTTAGTGTCAAGTTATAAGAATTCCATCCATGGGCCATGAAACATTCAGATATTTTTTCAGGTTTGATTGGTCTGCACATCGTTCATCTGCATACATGATCGAAGAAAGTAGAAAGGGGCATCAATCTTCTTGTAGGTTTCTTTTGGAGCTGCCTTTGGAGCCCTTATTGATCGTGTATTTTATGAGTAATATTGATGAATTGTCCAATTATCATGATTATATCATCCCCATCCATCGTTTGACCAATGAATCTAGCAGAAACACACGTAAGAATTGGCATTACACTAGTCCTTATTCATTTGATTTTGATCCTACCTTGGATTTTTCTCAAATTATGAATGATTTTTTTGTGTTAAAATAGGGTAGGATGAATAAGCTATCTAGCATGAGCATTATTTCATAATTGTGTGGTATGAGTCATTAATGTGATTTGGTTTATGCATTACATATAGATTATTTGTTTTGATTTTCTCAATGTTTATTTTCCTAGAATTTGGTACCTATTTTTTGTATCACGGGTGCAGGGATTTGAGTGATTGACATTTGGGGATTCTAAGGTTCTCAAACACCCTCGAGAAGAGTATATTTCTCATATTTGGGGCCAAATTTTACCCCTCTTTCAACAAGGATACTCTAGAAATTTTTAGTCAAGTAATATAATCCCAAAGGATGTGCCTTATAGCCTTGTAAATCCATATGGGTGTTATTGACACTCCATAAACAAAGATAGAACTCTATACCATCTTAGTTTAGTCAATATTATTGTAGAGGTGAAATTAAAGGCTAATGGTGATAATTGGAAATATTTCCTTGTGAGAAACCATTTTGTTGAAAGCTCAAATGAGGAAAAAGTCAAGAAGCTAAGAAAGAGTCGAAGGAAGGTTTTGTTGTAGCGGCTAAAAATACCATCCAAAATTTTCCTATGCTTCGAATTTGGAGCCTTCCTTCCTATCCACAGGAGCTTATCTTGTACTGTTGTCAAGTATTCCTCATTTTATTGAGACTTATCCTTTTCATTTGTGCTTGTGTTTGCTTGTTTCCACACTTAGTTGGAAATACTGAGAGGGAGGGTGAATCAGTATTCCTTTCAATTAGTATTATTATTAATCTTTCAGAGCATTAGTTAATCTTCAATTATTATCAATGCTTCTACAATGAAAGTAGTAAACAAAAGGAACACAAATGCACACAGTTTTTAAGGTCAAAACCCTCTCCGGGGAAAAAACCACCTGAATTCTTTTCTAATAATTCTTTAATATTCAACTCCAATTGAAAATAAAGCTCCAAATTCCTAGAACCTAGAAAATCATTATTCTCCAGCTCCCGCTGGATGAATTATCCAATGCCCGAGATTCTTCAGTAGTCAACTGAACATATGCCCCAACACCCAATGATCTACAAATCACCCTAGCTCCACCCTACCACCTTGAAGTTTTCACAGGCTTGAACCTGTTGGTGAATTCATGCACCAGACTTGCACCACCCTACCACCCTATAGAAGAATAAAAGAAGAATGGACTCATGTACCAGGGAAAGTGGTCCACTTTACAATGATATAGAATGATGTAGAAGAAGAAGATACACTAGACCATAAACCCAACTATGACACAAATACCTAATGATGAACCTAGACCTCCTGAAACTGCCTCTTAAATTCTTGGCAGATAGACACTTGTAAATTTTTTACAATGAATCAGTACAATGATGCCTTTACAATGACTTTATGCAATGTTTCCCACGTGAAGATTTCATGTGGTGAACTTTTTGCTGTTATTATGCACCTTGATTGTTTCTCTTGTCATGCTACCCTTTCTCACTCTTAATAACATTAAATAATTCATTGAGTCTTATCTTGATGAATATATAATACCTACAAAAATTCTTCAAGGAAATACCCATGACATGATAATAGAAAAACTTACCTCATCCTACAGAGCATATGTCAGTGCTAAACAAAAAAAACAATAGAATACAAAGAAACTAATTCAATTAAGAGATGAATATGCATATACAGAATATACTTACCTGGAGCTTACCTCTGTTGCACATTTCTTTTCTTTTTTTCCTTAGAAATTCTGGTCCTTTGCAACCCTTGACAACACATGATCTAGCTTTTTCTTTCCTTCTAGGAGCTCGGTATTGAATCTGGTGTATCTCTATTATTTCAGATACCCAATGTGTGATTTTCGGTTTTATAGTAGTCCTTTGAGTCTTATTTCCAATGCCATAGGTCTGAACCAATTTGGATTCTTCAAGAAAAATTTATGCCCAATCTCTCACAATGACCTAATTATGGACTGGTTCAGTAGAGCGAACTTGTACAACATGCCACATGTCATTGTTTCTTTATTTGGCTCTGAATTTGATATAGAGAAAACCACAGTCCATTAAATATCCACCACTTTTTACGTAATTCTAATCTGATACTTAGAGAGATAGTTATGACGATTTTCCCAAGGTCACCTCTTTGAGATTAAGTTCAGGAGCCTTCAAAAACCTTAAATTCCACAGATCATATCTCCAAAAATATTGTGCACCGTGACTTGAAATTTTTACAGGAGCTTCCTAAAGCTTTCAAATTTGCCTCATAAAAATTTCAGCTTCCGAACCTTTGTATAAAAATAGTTATATAGAACATTCTATGATGACCTGTTTCAAGTAGAGAAATCCCTACATGAGGAGGATATAAGGATCACAATTTATATAAATTCTTAGTCTGAGAGGGAATTAAACAAGTTAATGTGGGAGGGATTTTAGGAGGTTAAAAATTATTAATTATTGACTGTTCAATTACCACAACCAATTATTAGAGCCATGCCACAACCCCATGGGGTTTTAGCCCACTAACTGGGCTTACTAACTTCAAACATGAATATCTCTCAAACCGTGAAGAATTACGTGGCATGCCATATATCAAAGGAAACATATTGATAGTTATAAACCATAAAAAATATCCTTGACATAGAATATAGTAATTTTACAGGTCAAAATTCCCATGCAAGATAGGGTTATCCCCTGGTGCTGCTTGGGTTGACATCAATGACAACCACTGATCAACAATCTCCCCCTTTGGCATTGATGGAAACATAATTACCCCCCCTGCATTCATGACACCCCTTCCTACAACATTGTATCCCCATTTGACATCAATGGCAAAGGATAACTTCCCCCTAACACACAACCATCCTGTGAACCTGTACACACTTCCACTCCCCCTTTATATTACGAATAAGGAAAATATAATGAGAACTTGGGAGAATCTTGAGCTTCTGGCGAAGATATTCAAATGGTTCAAGAGGTAAAGGTTTAGTGAAGATATCAACGATTTGTTATATTGTACCAACATATTTAAATTTTATATTCTTTTCAGCAACTTGTTCTCTAACAAAATGATACTTGATCGGAATGTGTTTTTTTTTAATTCATGAAAAAATTCTTGGAGATGTTGTGGCACTAGTGTTATCACAGAAGATGGGAATAAGCTCACTAAATTGAACTTGAAGATCTTGTAAAGTTTGTTTCATCCAAAGGACTTGAGTACAACAAGTTGTCGCTGCAATGTATTCTGCTTCCACTGTAGATAACGAGATTGAGGTTTTCGTTTTGCTCAACCATGATATAAGACAACCACCTAGATATAATGTTGCTCCACTAGTACTCTTATGATCATCAATGCTTCCTACCCAATATGCATATGTAAAGGCTTGAATAATGAGACTATTACCCTTGGGATACCACAAGCCATATTCTACTATGTGCCCTTTAAATATCGAATAATTCTTTTGACGACAATAATATGTGATTCTTTTGGTGCTGCTTGGAATCTTGCTACTTATCCAGCTGCTTGCATAACATCTGGCCAGGAGGATGTTACATATAGAAGACTACCAATCATATATATGTACAACCTCTGATCCACATCCTTAGATGAGTTGTCTATGCTCGATTTTCAACCTGTTACTATTGGAGTAAGGACAGGTTTGCAATCTTCCATTTTGAATTTCTTGAGCATTTTCTTGATGTACTTGGCTTGACATATAAATATTCCTTTCTCTTGCTGAGATATTTGAAGCCCTAAGAAGTATGTGAGCTCACCAAGTAAAGACATATCGAACTCACTTTGCATCTTTGTAGCAAAGTTCTTACTTAGTCGATCATCATTGCTACCAAATATTATATCATCCACATATACCTCAACGCTTTTTAAATTATCTTTATCTATTTGTACATAAATATTGCTATCAACAGTGCCTTTCTTGAATTCTTGTTGACTTAGATATCCATCAAGATGAGCATACCATGCTCTTGGATCTTGCTTGAGACCATATAGATCCTTCTTTAACCTGCAAACATACTCTTATTTTTTTGATAGTAGAAAACCTTTAGGTTGTTCGATGTAATCTTCTTCTTCTAATTCACCATTCAGAAATGCCAACTTAACATCCATTTTGTAGAATTTTATTTTTATTGAACATGCATAGGCGAGAAAAATTTGTATGGCTTCCATTCTGGCAACTGGTGCAAATGTTTCGCCGAAATCAATTCCTTCCACTTGTGGAAGCCTTTGCAAACCAATCTTGCTTTGTTTCTATTAACCTGTCCATCTTCATTCAATTTGTTCTTAAACACCCATTTAGTCCCAATGACATTTTTATATTTTGTTCATGCAACTAATTCTTGGGTGTTATTCTTCTCGATTTGATCCAATTCTTCATTCATAGCTGCTGCCCAATGTTCATTCTGGTTCGCTTCCTCAAAACTACTAGGCTCAAAGGTTGCTAGAAAATCAATGTGAGCTTGTTGTGATGAAAGAAGTTGTTGAACTTCATTTATGTCACCAATGATTTGATTTGATGGATGGTTCTTTTGAATCCATTATTTTGTTCTCTTTAGAGGAGCTTCTTGTTGTTGGTCTGGTATATCTTGATGATCATTATTTACTTCTTCCTGGTTGATAGTTGCTTCTTGGTCTAGAATTTTATCTGTGTCTTTTTCAGCCTCTCTCTCAAGTTTCAAAGATTCTATATCCTCATCATTATTCGTTAGAACACCATCTTCTTCAAATGTAACATTTATGCGCCCCACTATCTGTTTTCGTCTTAGATTATAGAATTTATAGGCCTTTTTTGCGTGAGTAAGTAACACAGATACCTTCGTCAACACGTGATTCAAACTTGCCCAAATTTTGATCTTCTCTTTTGATATAACATTTTCTTCCGAATATTATGAATTATTTTACATTAGCCAGTTTTCCTTTCCATAATTCATAAGGGGTCTTGTTGCAATTATTTCTAAGAAGACCTCGGTTGATAATGAAGACTGTCGTATCAACTGCTTGAACCCAGAAATTTTCATCCAATTTTGAGTCCTTCAACATTGTTCTACCCATTTCCTGTACGGTTTTGTTCTTTCTTTCAACAACTCCATTTTGTTGAGGTGTTCGTGATGTTGAAAATTGTCTTTTTATTCCATTTTCGTCACAATATTGCTGAAATAATTTAGAAGTGAATTCTACACCATTATCTGTGTTATCACTCCGTAATTTGTAATATTGGCAAGAACAAATAACAGAGGGAAACATCAAACCTCTTTGGAGTCCAGGACCTAGCCTTGCTAGACTCAGAGAGGGCTCTCTCTGTTTTTATGATTTAACTTGAGAATTATAAGTGTTGATATTAGGCTAGTTACAGTAATGGTAGTCTTGGTTCTTTTTTGATCGATTTTGTTGGTTGGATGAGAGGGTATGCAGGGACTATTCCATTGGGCTATGGAGTCAAAGGTTGGATTGGCACATCAACGTTCAAGAGCATCACAGGGCAATCTAACTGTGCTAAGTGGATCTTTAGAGCTATATGAATTATGAGGTGGAAGAAATAGTAAGGTTTAGTAGTGACTAAAGAGCAGTCAAGAATTATTTAATCGGAATTCAACAGAAAACATTAAGATTGTAAATGCAGACAGAATTAAGGTGGTCTGACAGTAAATCTTAATCTAAAATTTTTGATTTACAATTAGATGAATAGATGCACAGCAGGGAAAACATCAGAAACATTTAAAATGGAGAATTAGCACATCACCATTTTGACAACTCAAGAATCATGTAAATTGTCTTTGATTATTGATGTCCAACTCCAAAATTACAGTACTCCAATATATTAGTTCTTACAGTGCAGGGGCTAACAATATCCAACCCTTCATAATGGAAATTCAAGCAGTATTCAACTAAAACTTGAGTCGATTCCCCTAATCTACTTTGGAAAACTTGATTAATTACAAAAAAACTAAAATTAGACAAGTGTGGCCATGCAAGGCTTGAGCAAAGAAAGTCTCTGACAAAACACCGGCTGTAGAATTAATTTTGGTAGCTCTTCAAGAATGAAAAACTCAGGCGGCTCTTCGTGAATCCAAAAAGTGGCTTTGAGGTGGCTGGTATGGTTGACAAGATTCAACGATGGGTGGCTTTGACATCTGGCTCTATTTTTTAGAACCCGACTTTGGGTAATCAAATCTGGTGCAGTGCTAGCCACTTTTCATTGATTGGTGATGACATTGATGTGTTTACTACCTTTTCCATTTTTGCTGGTATACAATAAAAATTCTATATGAATGCCCTTTGCCCGAGTCTACCTTTTCAGTATATTTCCTTGCTATCGTGACATTCAGCCTCTCCCTGCCTTTTACCCCTTATCGAGTCCTACCCAATGTTTCTGCCGTGTTTTAGCCTATTTCTTTATAAATTTCCCAACTCGTCCTCTTGCGTTCCTTGTCGGGGCTTATTCCACCAAAAGTCCTTTATGCTGTGTTTTAGCCTATTTCTTCGTAAAACCGCATAAAAAATGCATCTTCCCGGACCTGAAATATTTTAGATTTCATCTTTGAATCATGTTGCATCCATGCAAACATCGCACTTCACACCCTATTGTCTTTAACTTTTTCTTTAACACTTGTTCTCTTGAACCCTTCAGCACTGCGATATGCGATCAGGTCCCACACACATCGCATATCACACTTCGATGATCTTAACATGAACCTTTCGTACTATCTTTTAACAATTCCTATTTGTGATTGCGATCGGGTCTCACCAGTGTGCGTATCGCACTTCGCTGACTTTAAAATTTACCCTTTGCGCCCATGCTTTAAAATTTTCTATTTTCAATTGTGATCGGGTCCCACCGCTGTCGCACATCGCACTTTGTTGACTTTAACATTTACCCTTTGCACCTGTATTTTAACATTTGTGATTTGTGATTGTGATCGGGTCCCACCTGGCATCGCACATCGTACTTCGGCAACTTTAACATTTACCTCCTGCGAATTATCTTTTAAGATCTTCGATTTGCGATTATGATCGGGTCCCACCTGGCATCACACATTGCACTTCATCAACTTTAATATTTACCCTACACTCCTACCTTGCAAAAATTTTGATGTGCACATTACGATTAGGCCCCACTGTCATTGCATATCGTACTTTGGAGATTAGATCACGAAATTTTCACTTATATTTGGAAACTTACAGCATGCGATGAGAGGTAAAGGGTTTTAATGGGGATAATGGTTGGCTAAGACGGTCCGTTATATAAAACCCGAAGTTGGTTTTCGGAGGGGTCCTAAGGTGGTACGCAGTATTGTGAAAGGTGGGGTGCGAAATAATTGTGAGTTGACACGTGGGAGTAGGGCCCAAAAGTGAAACTGCCCATTTCAGACCCCCTTCATTTTTAAAGTTGAAGGCTAAGGGGGGGTGTGAAATGTGTCAAAGACCATCAGATGTGGAGGTGGGGAACATAGATGGTTAACGCGGATGGGTCGAGGCAGGTGACGTGAGGTGGAGTCGGGGTATAAGAGCCAAGGGGGTAAGATGAAACTTAGGACAAGAGAAATAAAAAAGGGGTGGGGTAAAAGGTTATGCAATGTGGTCGGGAACTTAGGATAAAAACATACCATAAGGTCCCAAACTTGAAAAAAATCATCCCTTTTGAGATCTTCAGAGCAAAATTTGATATTTTCAATTTGATTATAGGAAATAAATCAAGCAGCTTTTAGGCTGCCTACCTATAGTATAAAATTTTCATTTTTCCTTTTTAAATACCCTCTTTTATTATTCTTTTGTTTCTTTTTATCTTTCTTTGGAAAAGACTTTTGAATATTGAAATATGTGTACAATATGAAAAAATTGCAAAGAGGAACTACACAGTCACCTTGTGATACTGTAAATTACAGGACTCTAACAGTGGCTCGAGCTGGGGATGGCAGCTCCTCCAGTAGGTGTCAAGAACACCATGTTGGAAATGTTGTCATTGATGGCAAAGGAGGTAGCAGATGTAGAAACAGGAACAATTACAAAGAGACTAAGATAGACAATGGAGCAAAGAGGAAATGAAGAGAAAGGCAGAGACAGAGGAAGCAAATATGGAGACAGAGCTGTTATCATAGCAGTAGAGGCAGAGGCAGAGTGACAGAAGCGGCAGAGGCAGAGCCACAAATATATAGAGGCAGAGGCAGAATGACAGAAGTGACAGAGGTAGAGCCACAGATATATAGATAAATTTCAAGAATCCTTCATACATTCCGGGCGTTACACATAACATTCCGGGCGTTTGAATCAGTGCGTTAAATATATATGGTTTATATACATGCATACACCGAAGAACCAGCGTGAATAGGAGCAGAACCATAGTCAGAGGCGGAACCAAAGTCAAAGGAGTGGAACTCTGCGTTGGAGGCGGAATCATAGTCGAAACAAAAAATTATATATATAATTGAAATGTGAAGGAATTAGCGTTAAATCGGTGTATTGAACTATTAAATTAAAACCCTGAGCGGAACCTGGAGCGGAGGAGAGGAGCGGAACCGAGAATTGTGAATAGTAACGGTGGGTTGGAGTGAAACCACGGTTTTTTCCGCACCACCATTCGTCGGAAAGTGGTATTGGAGGAATGGGTAGCGATTCCATAATCGACACGTGGCATAAGCGGTTTTGATTAAAATGAAATTTCACGCATTAACGATCGGCGGAAGACGCCCAGCGAAATGAATAAGATCCGTTGATCTGGGAAAAGGCTATCCAACGGTGGGTGATCACAGGACTTGCACGAGGTTTAATAAAGGTGCGTGGACGATAAGTCATGTATGTTGTGTGCATTCGATTGGCGGTTGATGGCATTGTGGGCCCGGGGCGGAGATAAATGTAACAAATTTGGTTGATTAACCTTAGTACAAGGTCCGGTTGAACGCTGTAATATATGGATATATTTTGTATAATAATGAAATATGTGATTGTGGGTTAATATGCTGAGAATTAAATAATATGGTTCTAATAGCCCAAACTATTGGGTTCCGTTAACACATAGAAATATATAATGGACCGTCGGGATGGCGATGAAGTTATAAAGGGTTGAATAGTTATATATAAAGTTATAAAGGGTTGAACAGTTATATATAAGGTTCGAGAGTATGTTAAAAGAGTCGATCAAGTTTAATATTGGTGGTGAATTGGTGGCGCGCTGGCGGTGGTGCATGGTGGAGCCACCACAAAGTGGTGTTTACGGGGGCTCCCATTTCTCCGTACACATCAAATGGGGTGAGGCCCCAAAGTTCATCATAGTCGTTGATCAGCGGTCAAAGCGTGATCGGCCAGTCAACTACGGGGGGTGCCTTCCCGTTAACCTCCGCGTTGTTTGACCCCCCGCACTCCGTCGATCTCCGTCAACTTGCTGTCGGTTTAAACTCTGCGCCATCAACCTGCTCATCGTTCTGCTGATTGCGCAGTTGGAAATTAATTGGGCATGAAACTTGAATGCAATTGTACACACAGCTGATGAAAAAGTTGAGCTAAACCAGGACTGTGATGTTGAACTGGGGCTTTGTGGTAGCCCTGCTGCATCAAGTGTCACTATACTCTCTTTTCTGAATATATATTGTCCAGATGTATGTGTAATTGAGAATAAACCTAAGAAGCAATTATATATGCAGTTGGTGCACAAAAGCACAGTGAACAGGTGATTAAACACAGGGATAAAATTATGGGTCTGACAAAGATTCTTAGATATTACAGGTTTGACAGCTATACATTCACAGGTGCACACAATTATAGTAAATCAAGGTACACAGAACAGTCACTCAACAAATGAAAAAAAAAAAGGCAGTAAATCCAAAATCTAGAAAAGGAGCTGAGTGAAATTGAGTTATATAACTGAAAAATGTAAATGTTGTAATTATTTTTATTGTTTGTGATGCAAAGGCAAGTATCCTAAGGAAAAGACAAAATCCCACTGTAGCATGAAACTTGTACATATTGTAGTAATTCTAAAATTGAGTTGAAAAAGGAATAAGAAGACAGAAACCAAAGAGTCATGACTATTCACTTCAAATTCCTTGTGAAATAAAAACAGTCATGTGAGAATTTCTATATATAATATTTATTTGATAAGCTCGAGTGATATAGAGAGAGAGAGAGAGCAGATATAGAGAATGCCAAATGTAGAAGAATAAAACAGAGAAGATTAAGAGAAGAAGAGCAGATACATAACAGAGCTGATATCTGGAGTAAATCAGCAAACATTCAGCTTAATAGCTGTCAGTTGTAGCTGACAAAGGTTGAAGCCTCCTGTAGGTTGGTGCTTCCTTGCAAGTTGTAGCTTGCAGAATTGAGGTTGGAGCCTCCTGTAGGTTGGTGCCTACAGAAAAACAATGGTGAGAGGGAGTAGGAGCTTGCCTTTGCATCACAACAATAATAAGATGTGGCTTTCTCCCGTTATGGGTTTCCACTTATATCTGGTGTCTCTGTGCATGATATTTATATATTGAATCTGATATGTATCATCTGCTTAATACCTGCAACTCTCATATTAAGTCTACTGCTATATTAAACTAATACTTGCTGCTTGCATTCTAAGATTAATTGCACATTAAATTGGATATGAAATGAAGGTGTAAATAGCTTAATGAAAAGTTTTAAAAGATCAAGAATGCATTAAAATGATTCACCCCCCCCTCTCAGTTTAACTAAAGGTTCAACAATTGGTATCAGAGCCAGGTTCCTTGTATATCAGTCTAACAACTGAAAGGAGATCCTAGGCTCTCAAGATGGCAAGTCAAGAAGGAAACTCAACCAATAAAGCCCCTTTCTTTACAGGTGCAAATTATGCCTTTTGGAAAATAAGAATGAAAGCTTATATAATGTCTTTAGGATTAGAAGCTTGGGATGCCGTGGAAATTGGATATGTCACAAAGTCAACTGATATAGAGAAATAAGCTAAAGAAAGCTTTGTAGCTAATGCAAAAGCAATGAATGCAATCTTAAATGGACTATGTGAAGCTGAGTTTATCAAAATAATGCACAGTAAGACTGCCAAAGATATGTGGGACACTCTAGAGAATATCCATGAGGGAAATAAAAAGGTTAAGACTACCAAACTTCAAGTATATAGAGCCTAGTTTGAAAATTTAAAAATGAATGATGATGAAGATGTTGGCAGCTTCTTCTTAAAAGTTGCAGAAATTGTTAACAGTATGAAAGCTCTTGGAGAAACAATACCAGAAGGTATAATTGTACAAAAGATTCTAAGATCTCTTCCATCCAGATTCAATCCCAAGGTGTCTGCAATAGAAGAAATAGCTGATTGGGAGAACTTGACCATGAACCAACTACTAGGAAATCTTACAGCATATGAGATGAGGCTCCCACAGAAGAAGCCAAGTACAAGGGAGGCAACATTCAAAACATAAAAGAAGAAAGAAGAAAAGGAAGACATATGCTCCTGCTCTGATGAAGAAGAGGCTAAATTTGTCAAGAAATTGGATAGAGGCTCAGGTAGATACAAAGGTAAACTTCCTTTTAAATGCTTTAACTATGGAAGAGTTGGACATTATGCTGCTAAATGTCCTCACAAGAAAGTAATAAATCAAGCTCAAGAATCAGAGAAAGACACATCAAAGAATTGGCAGAAAGGAAAGAAATTCAGCAGAAAATCCTTCTATGCTCAACAAGACAGCAGTGCATCTGAAGACTCAGATGAACCCTCAGGAGAAGAGGGAACCTCTGAATTTTTACTGATGGCCATAGAAGATCTTGAAGGACTCTTGCTAGAAGAAGAAGAAGAAGGGGAAGTCGATCTTGAGGGGGAGCTAAGAAGTGCTCTGGAGGAGATAGACAGACTCAAACTAAAATGCAGAAAACAAAAAGAGATTCTCCTCAAATGTGTGAAAGAAGAACAAAATTCAGAAGTCCTCATGCAGCTAAAGGTAAATCTTGAAGAAGCCAAGAAGATAGAAGATATGTTACTTCAGCAAATCAAAGATAAAACTCGAGAACAAGAGAAGCTGGAAGAAGAAATTCTGTGTCTGAGAAGGAAATTAGAAAGTGCTCAACAGAAAGTTTCTGTATACCCTTCTCAAATGACAAGTTCTGGTAAGTTGAATGAAATCTTGGATGCTCAAAGATCTCCTCTAATAAAAACTGGGATAGGATATGAAGGAGAATCAAGTAAAGGCAAAGAAAAGGAAAACAAAAATATAATTTTTGTGAAAGCAAAGAAGGCTAATGGAGCAGCTCAAATAATTCCTACAAAGGAAGAAACATGTAATGAGAAAGACAGAGACCAGAAGAAACCTCTAATAACAAAGATTGTAACAAATACTAAGACAATAGAGAAAGGATCATATATTCCTGATTATATCAAATTTGGAAGCCATCAAAGGAGATTCTTGCCTCCTATGAATAATGCCACCTGTTATGTCTGCCACAAGCCGGGACACATTGCTGCATATTGTCATGCAAGGAGGAATGATTCAAACCAGCAAAAGATGCAAGCATGGAAGAGACAACCTTGCATCAGGTATGCAAGTAATTTCTATGGTTATTGTTTTTATTGTAAGGATTTTGGCCATAGAATTATTGAATGTAGAAAGTATGGACAAAGACTGATGTTCAATACCTCAAGGAGGTTTATGAGTCAAAGCAATTTTTTTCATGCTCAAAATTCTGCAAAAACTATAATCAAATGTTGTATATGCAATCAAGTTGGACATATATCTTCCAAGTGTTCTCTAAAAGGATATAATTCATCACCTCACAAAAGATACCAAACAAAAGGGGGCCTCTAGTGGATAAAGAAGGTGAATAAATGTGACTTGGCTTTAACTGCTCAAGATTTGAAGAGTCAATGGTATTTGGATAGTGGCTGCTCTAAACACATGACAGGAGACAAAAACAAGTTTTTAACTCTTGATGAAAAGAAATCGGGCAATGTCACTTTTGGAAATGACAAATCAGGAAAGATCAAGGGAAAAGGATCAGTCAGCATAGACAATGGCAGAGGAAAGGCCCAAGATGTATTATATGTAGATGGGTTGAAAGAAAATTTACTGAGTGTCAGTCAGATGTGTGATAAAGGATGTGAAGTTCTCTTTAGAGCACAAGATTGTGTAGTCAGATCAAGCACAACAGGAAAAACTCTACTCAAAGGTGTTCGAACAGAGAGTAATGTGTACATAGTGAAAGAGGAGGATGAAGCCTGCCATCTTAGCAAACTCGAGGAGTCATGGTTATGGCATAGGAGATTGGGACATCTCGGCTTTGAACATATCATTAGACTGAGCAAGAAGAAAGCTGTCAGAGATATGCCAAAAATAAAAAGGCCCTCAAACACAATATGCAAATCTTGTCAGTTGGGGAAACAAACTCGCACATCCTTTAAATCTAAAGAAGAGTTATCAACAAGAAGACCACTGCAACTTGTGCACATGGATCTGTGTGGACCTCCAAGAACTAAAACACCAAGTGGAGAGTCCTACTTTATGCCGATAATAGATGATTTCTCCAGAATGACATGGGTTGCTTTTCTCAAGAATAAATCGGAAGCTCTGGACAAATTCAAAACATTTAAAGCATTAGAAGAAAATCAGACAGGATGCAAGCTGAAATGCATCAGATCAGACAGAGGAGGTGAATTCACTGATTATGACTTTGCAGACCTATGCAATGAACATGGCATAAAACAACAATTTACTATTGCAGGGACACCTCAGCAGAATGGAGTAGCAGAGAGACAAAAAAGATCTGTTCAACAAATTGCCAGAGCTATGATGCAAGAGAATAATATTTCTCAAACCTTCTAGGTAGAAGCAGTGCACACAGCAGTACATATCCTTAATAAAGCTCACTTAAGGCCAAGCAGTGACAAGACTCCCTATGAACTATGGCATGGAAACCCAGCCTCAATCAAACATTTCAGAATCTTTGGAAGCAAGTGTTACATAAAGAATAATGATGAAAATCTTGGCAAATTTGATGCAAGAGCAGATGAAGGGATATTTCTAGGATATGCTTCCAAAAGCAAAGGGTACAGGTGCTACAACAAGACCCTTCGGAAGATAGTTGAAAGTATTGATGTGATATTTGATGAAGAACTTCCAAACAATACTAGAGATACAGACTGCTGCAGTACATCAGACAACAATGAAGAAAAAGATCAAAATGATGATGAAACAAGAAAAACATCAGAAGATGTTGGACTGAACTCAAAAACCCCCTCAAGATACACTCAAAAGAACCATCCAGAAGATCAAATCATAGGAGACAAGAATGTAGGAGTGCAAACAAGAAGGCAACTAACTGAACAGACAGAAGAAGTATACATAGCCATGTTGTCACAAATAGAACCAAATAAATTTGAAGAAGCCAGCAAGGACAAGTCTTGGGTAAATGCAATGAATGAAGAATTGGACCAAATTGAGAAAAACAATACCTGGGAACTAGTTCCTAGACCTGCTGAGAAAAATGTTATAGGCTCAAAATGGGTATTCAAAAACAAAATGAATGAGCAAGGAAAAGTAATCAGAAATAAAGCTAGGCTGGTCTGCAAAGGATACTCACAAATAGAAGGACTTGATTATGATGAAACATTTTCCCCTGTAGCCAGAATGGAAGCTATCAGAATGTTCCTGGCATTTGCATGCTACCAATATTTCAAGGTATATCAAATGGATGTAAAATCTGCTTTTCTTAATGGCGATCTAGAAGAAGAAGTGTACATGGAACAACCAGAAGGTTTCTCATTGACAGATAAAGAAGACTATGTATGCAAACTGAAAAAGGCCCTATATGGACTGAAACAGGCTCCTCGTGCTTGGTACTCAAGACTGGATAAATATTTGCAAAAATAGGGTTTTAAAAGAGGTGGAGTAGACAGCAATCTATACATAAAAGCCCATGAAAATGAACTCCTAATTGTTGTTGTATATGTTGATGACATTATGTTTGGAAGAAACATAGATGAGCTAGCAAAAGGATTTGCAGAAGAGATGAAATCAGAGTTTGAAATGTCCATGATTGGAGAGCTCAGTTTCTATTTAGGACTTCAAATTCAGTAAAGGAGCACAGGTACATTCATCTCACAAGAAAAATACCTAAAAGAAATGCTGAAAAAATTCAAAATGGAAGATTGCAAACCTGTGTCAACTCCCATGACCACAAGTTGCAAGCTGTGTGCTGATGATGGGTCTGCTGATATAGATCAAAAACTCTACAGATCCATGATTGGAAGTCTATTGTACCTGACTGCATCAAGACCAGACATCATGCTAGCAGTAGGAATAGTGGCTAGATATCAAGCAACACCTAAACAAAATCACCTTCTTGCAGTCAAAAGAATATTCAGATATCTACAAGGAACAACACTGTATGGACTTTGGTATCCTAAAAGCAAAAACTTCACTTTATCAACATACACAGATGCAGATTGGGCCAGCTGTGTGGATGACAGGAAGAGTACAAGTGGAGGCGCTTTCTATCTAGGAGAAAGTCTGGTGGCATGGTTAAGCAAGAAACAAACATTCATCTCTCTGTCTACAGCTGAAGCAGAATATATAGCAGCAGCAGCATGTTGTACACAAGTCATGTGGATGAAGAAAACTCTTCAAGACATGAAGGTAAGCATTGATGAACCTATTTCAATCAAATGTGATAATACAAGTGCTATAAGTATATCTAAAAATCCTGTACTTCACTCAAAAGCTAAACATATTCCAATCAAGTATCATTTCCTCCGAGAACAAGTGGCTCAGAAGATAGTAAAGCTAGAATATGTACCAACGAAATAACAGACAGCTGATATATTTACCAAACCTCTTGCAAGAGAACCATTCGAATACTTGAGAGATAAACTAGGGGTAGTATCTGCAGATGCTACTCTCTGATATAAAGAGAAAGCACAATTTCAGGGGGAGAACAAAATGAAAATATCATTCCAGGGGGAGAACAGCCAGCAAGGAAAGCATGAATCAGGTCCTCAGGATCAAAGGATTGAAGCAAAAGAACACCAAGCTATTATCCTAGAACTGTATCAATTTACAGTGTATACTCAAATTCAAAGTGTTCTCTCAACAAGTCTTTTACATCACTATGGAGCAGCATGCAGAAGAGGGCCTAAACATAACTCAGAGATAGGAAATGCAAAAATCAGCCCTTTTCCATTGATGTCAAAGGGGGAGGATGAGCAAACAACAGCAGAAAGAGCAGGAAAACAGAGAAAAAGTATTGCCATCAATGCCAAAGGGGGAGACTGTTGGAAATGTTGTCATTGATGGCAAAGGAGGTAGAAGATGTAGAAACAGGAACAATTACAAAGAGTCTAAGATAGACAATGGAGCAAAGAGGAAATGAAGAGAAAGGCAGAGACAGAGGAAGCAAATACGGAGACAGAGCTGTTATCACAGCAGTAGAGGCAAAGGCAGAGTGACAGAAGCGACAGAGGCAGAGCCACAGATATATAGAGGCAGAGGCAGAGCCACAGAAGCGACAGAGGCAGAGCCACAGATATATAGATAAATTTCAAGAATCTTTCATACATTCCGGGCGTTACACATAACATTTCGGGCATTTGAATCAGTGCGTTAAATATATATGGTTTATATACATGCATACACCGAAGAACCAGCGTGAATAGGAGTGGAACCATAGTCAGAGGCAGAACCAAATTCAAAGGAGCGAAACTCTGCATTGGAGGCGGAATCATAGTCGAAACAAAAAATTATATATATATAATTGAAATGCGAAGGAATTAGCATTATATCAGTGTATTGAACTATTAAATTAAAACCCTGAGCGGAACCTGGAGCGGAGGAGAGGAGCGGAACCGAGAATTGTGAACAGTAACGGTGGGTTGGAGTGAAACCATGGTTTTTTCCGCACCACCATCCGTCGAAAAGCGGTATTGGAGGAATGGGCAGCGATTCCATACAGGAATCGACACGTGGCATAAGCGGTTTTGATTAAAATGAAATTTCGCGCGTTAACGATCGGCAGAAGACGCCCAGCGAAATGAATAAGGTCCGTTGATCTGGGCAAAGGCTATCCAACGGTGGGCGATCGCAGGACTTGCACGAGGTTTAATAAAGGTGCGTGGACGATAAGTCATGTATGTTGTGTGCATTCGATTGGCAGTTGATGGCATTGTTGGCCCGGGGTGGAGATAAATGTAACAAATTTGGTTGATTAACCTTAGTACAAGGTCCGGTTGAACGCCGTAATATATGGATATATTTTTTATAATAATGAAATATGTGATTGTGGGTTAATATGCTGAGAATTAAATAATATGGTTCTAATAGCCCAAACTATTGGGTTCCATTAACACATGTAAATATATAATGGACTGTCGAGATGGCGATGAAGTTATAAAGGGTTGAACAGTTATATATAAGGTTCGAGAGTATGTTGAAAGAGTCAATCAAGTTTAATATTGGTGGTGAATTGGTGGCGCGCTGGAGGTGGTGCATGGTGGAGCCACCACAAAGTGGTGTTTATGGGGGCTCCCATTTCTCCGTACACATCAAATGGTGTGAGGCTCCGTAGTTCATCATAGCCGTTGATCGGCGGTCAACGCGCAATCGGCCAGTCAACTATGGGGGGTGCCTTCCCATTAACCTCCGCGTTGTTCGACCCCCCGCACTCCGTCGATCTCCGTCAACTTGCTGTCGGTTTAAACTCTGCGCCATCAACCTGTTCATCGTTCTGCTAATTGCGCAGTTGGAAATTAATTGGGCATGAAACTTGAATGCAATTGTACACACAACTAATGAAAACGTTGAGCTAAACTAGGACTGTGATGTTGAACCGGGGCTTTATGGTAACCCTGCTGCATCAAGTGTCACTATACTCTCTTTTCTGAATATATATTGTCCAGATGTATATGTAATTGAGAATAAACCTGAGAAGCAGTTATATATGCAGTTGGTGCACAAAAGAACAGTGAACAGGTGATTAAACACAGGGATAAAAGTATGGGTCTGACAGAGATTCACAGATATTACAGGTTTGACAGGTATACATTCACAGGTGCACACAATTACAGTAAATCAAGGTACACAGAACAATCACTCAACAAATGCAAAAAAAAAAGAAAAGGACAAAGCCAGTAAATCCAAAATCCTAAAAAGGAGCTAAGTGATATTGAAATATGAAATTAAGAATGTAAATGTAAATGATGTAATTATTTTTTATTGTTTGTGATGCAAAGGCAAGTATCCTAAAGAAAAGACAAAATCCCACTGTAGCATGAAATTGTGTACATATTATTATGATTTTTAAATTGAGTTGGATAAAGAAATGAGGAGGCAGAAGACCAAGGGGTATGACCATTCATTTCGAATTCCTAGAGGAATACAAACAGTCATGTGAGAATTTCTATATATAATATCAATTTGATAAGCTCGTAGGGGAGAGAGAGAAAAAAAAGGAGAGAGAGCAAATATAGAGAATGCAGAATATCGAAGAATAAAACAGAGAAGATTAAGAGAAGAAGAGAAGATACAGAACAGAGCTGATATCTGGAGTAAATCAGCAAACATTCATCTTAATAGCTGTCAGTTGTAGCTGACAAAGGTTGAAGCCTCATGTAGGTTGGTGCCTACAGAAAATTGAAGGGAGTTGGTGCTTCCTTGCAAGTTGTAGCTTGCAGAATTGAGGTTGGAGCCTCCTGTAGGTTGGTGCCTGCAGAAAAAAAGTGGTGAGAGGGAGTAGGAGCTTGCCTTTGCATCACAACAATAATAAGATGTGGTTTTCTCCCGTTATGGGTTTCCACTTATATCTGGTGTCTCTGTGCATGATAGTTATGTATTGAATCTGATATGTATCATCTTCTTAATACCTGCAACTCTCATATTAAGTCTACTACTATATTAAACTAATACTTGCTGCTTGCATTCTAAGATTACTTGCACATTAAATTGGATATGAAATGAAGGTGTAAATAGCTTAATGATAAGCTTTAAAAGATCAAGAATGCATTAGACTGATTCACCCCCCCCCCCTCTCAGTCTAATTAAAGGTTCAACACACCATAGACTAGTAGCATGATCCAATGGGTTGATCCCCCAACTTATATCTTGATCTGTCAGGAAAATTAGTGACTAGAAACTAGTTGATTGTTCATCTTGACTTTGACTGATAAAAATAGACTACATGCTTTTCCAGCTAAATTATTAGCATACTCAAATCTGAGCTGAAACTACAATTTAACTTATCCACTACAATCCATCAAGTTGAACATACTTCTACACCTTGAAAACTTGAATGGTGAAACCAGAACTAAGCTGAAACTAATTTCTAGAACAAACTGATCCGAAAATGAAAAGCAATCTAAAACTAAAATTTGAAAATATGCTCAGAGTACCAAGCTTATTTTCACACCTACCTATCCTAATCTAACTTGGAGATGATCTATACACTAAGTGAACTCCTTTCTCTAGTGCAACCAATCAAGTAAATGACTACATGATTGATTCTTGTTCACTTTTTTGAGTAGGCTAAAAAAACAAAAGGGCCACTCCCATCTTAATTTCCATTGAACAGTGGTGCCCAAAATCTTCCTTTAACTTTGTAACAAACCATTCATGGCATAGCATGCTCCTTCTTTAGATGATTCTAAAATGCCAACAAAAGGATCTTGGAACAATACCTGGCCCTGAGGAGTTAAATAACAAAATTCATCTAGGGCTGCTCCTTGTTCCACTTTGTCATGCTCAAGATCCTTCTGAAAGAGAATATATACACATTCTTCATGGTCATCTGACATGGAATCCTCATTATATATCACTATGTTGTCTGTTAGCAACCTATAAATATAGGATTCATAATTTTGAATTGACTGATGGTAGTCTTGTAAATATGTACATACTTTGCCTTCTGCAAGTTGTTTTCCCATATTTTTGTAAAAAATAAAAAAATAAAAAAAATCAAAAATACGGTAAAAAGTCCTAAAAGAACAATCAAAGGACTTAGAAAAAATAATAGACCCCAAAGAAAAATGAATAAAACATGAAAGTGTGCAAGCCTAAATGCCACTACTTTTTACCTTTTGTAGTTAATTATGGCAGAGTGTCAATAAATGCCATAATCTGTGATGAGTTAAACAATTTAATCTTGACTCATCATATTTCAATTTCAAATGTTATAGATAGAGAATAAATAATTGTCAGACAGTTTAATCCTAACAATTCAGTATTTAGGTAGAGAAAAAGTGAATCCAATAGTTTAATCTGGATTCCTGGAGGAGATAAGTGTAGAATTAGATAGTTTTATTGCTTTCAGAAAGAATAAATGTTGTAAAGGTTGCTAGTACAAATGCACCTAATCAAAAAAACATGTTAGCATGTTAATTTGGGTAGGTAGAAGAAAGTGAGAAGCATCATTGTAAATATTATTCACCAGGGCTGCAAATAACTAACTTCCCCTCCCCATAACCATTAAGCATTCTAAGCTATCAGTCAGAAAGGCTCAAGGCATTTCCTTGACTTTTGTTGGGACCGGACCCAAGGCTCTATGGCTGATTAGTGGAAAGTGTTAAATGTCTATATTAATCCAAAAAAATCACATCATTATTCCATTCATGCATTCATCTCCTTGAAAAATCATAAGTAAAAGCATCATTTTTTACTTAAAAATACTCTAATTCCATTTTATTAACTTCCCACATTACATGACAGCATAAAACCCTCAAAACTACATTTTATCATAAGTTAAAGAGATGAGGTTAGCATGATGCAAATTTGCCTTTAAACTTCACTTTACTTGGTTATGTTAATGTATTTTGAGTATACCTTATCCCCTTGTCATATTAATTTTAACTTATCTATTAACTTCCTATAGGAAAACCTTTTCCTATATTATATAACTACCTTTTATAAAATAACCCCAAAAACCCATTAATATAACTTTAGCCAAAGTTATTTATTCCCACATGTTTAAATAAAAAACCCGCATTATACCCCCTTTGGCTAAATATATCATTATATAAATATCCCGCCACTTATGGTTATTAAATCATTTTGATTTAATTAACTGTATAATAAAAATATTCAAAAAATGATTAAACATGTTTTATTATGTGTTTAAAACAAAAATATCGAAGTTTTGTTTAAACTAAACTTCAAAACCCATCCCTTTGTTTGTTTCCCGACTCCCTTTACCCAAGGTTAAAACTATAACCTAACCCTTTACCTGCGATATATATCCCATCACCACAAGCATAACCTTGGGTAAAGTCCTTTTATATCCCTCCCGACCACCTTTTTCATTGAATAAAGTCTGTTTTAACAAAATCCCTTTACCCCATCGGATTAAATTCAGACCCTCCGATCCTCAACACCCATTTGATCCTACGACTCCAAACAAATGCGATGAAAGGTTCCCAGCCCCTTATCATTCCCCATCGCATGGAACTATAGCCGTCCGATCACCCCATTTAAATCCAACAGTTCTTATTTAGCGCAATAATTTTTATTTCATAACCTTACCCCTCTCATCGTGTTAATTACCAACCATTCAATCTTCATCAACTTAAAGATCGTATGATCCACGTTGCACCCGATAGCCCTAGTCTTCATCCCCACCACAATCCATCACGTTAAACGACCATCGTTGATCTTCCACCTGCGAGATCTATGGCCATTAATCAATGCTATGGTCCCACTGCACTTTTCCCACTTCTTTCCATTTAATCCTGACCGTTCGCTTTCCGATGTCAGATCCGATGGCCCTAACCCTATATCACACAAATAAAGTGCTCGACCCATGTTTTATAAAAATTACGCGATATGGGTTTTTTTCCCAAACCGCCCCTTGCCAACATGTCCTAATATGATTGGATCGCGTGCAAAAAGTGAATTTCCGCTTACTACTTTAGAGTCCAATGAAAACCACCCAAGCCCAATTAGAAACCGCTCCCGCCATATCTGCAATAAATACAATTAAACTATGATTTGAATTATGGTTTAATACATTAAAACTTATGGTTTTCCATTACATTTCACCTATTTGCACCATTTAACCTGAGAAAACCCTTGCAGAGCCTCCCTTAACTATTTGCGAAGCTGTTTTCTAAACCAATTGCCATTTGAATGACCATTTTTCTCTGAAATTCACTCACAAAGAATTCCATAACCTATGACAGCCTAATTTACCTGAATTGAAGACTGTGAACGCAACTACAACTCCTTCGACCACAATTATACCTTTTTAAGGTATTTTTTTCTGTCAATCCTATCCAAAATACTTCAATTTCAAAGGAGAAATCATCATTTTATCAGCCATTTCCTTTAATTTAGTTGAATTATCCATACAAGAAATCCAAAACATCCAAAATACAGGGGAAACCCTGTCAAATTTTCTCTAGAATCCTTCCTCTCCATTTTAGCAGGTTTTAGCCACTCCCTGATCATTTTCACTGTTTAACTTGATCAAAGCCATCTTTTGTGCATTAAAAAAAACCCTTGTTATCATCCAGAACCTATGCAAAAGAACAAGCTAAGAAACCTTTTCCACAAGGGTCTCCTAGTGGCAAAGTAGTACTAGAGTATTTTGAAAATTTGTTTTACTTGTAGCATGAAATTAAACATATGTTCATAGTGGAGCCGAATTTTTCAAAATATACTGAGGCTGATGAAAGCTATAGGAAGACTGAAAAGTATGAAGATTCCCACTCCACAAGAGTGGCAATAATTCACAGACCTTTTGTGAATTTGACAAGAGAAGAGTAGGGAAATCATTGAGAAAATCATATTTTTACCTTAGGGTGAAAGTTCAGGGTCAAAGTGTATCAGATGTTAAAGAGTATTCGTAAAGGCAAATTTTTCTGCTGGTCATTTTGCAATTACAGCAGTGAAACAATGAAAAGTAAAGATAAAGATTATCAGGATTGAAAGTGAAAAGAAGGAGTGTTCTACAAGACATCTTCCACGCGATAATGCATCAATTTCCAGCAATGCTCCCAGCTAATCATAAAATCTGTTTGATTAGGATATATAGTTCTATTTTTTCTTGTAAAAGAGGACAACTTGCAAATTGTTTTGTTGTTGTCCCTCTTCCTGTGTTATATTTCCTATTTTTCCTTGAAACATTATCTCAAACTTTGAGATATTTTGTAAGTAATTCAATTGTATAAATACTTCATCTTCCAAAGTATTCAGTGTGGAATAAAATCTGAAGATTACTATAGACTTATTTTGTTGAAACATTGGGACTTTTTGTGAGTTAAATTGAAGTAGCAAGCTGGAGACTGAAGCAAAAGACATCATAGTTAAGGATTCATGAGATAAACAGACGAGTAAAGTATCTTCATGTTTTCATTGTATATTTCTTTAAGTTTCATTCATATATCATATTTATTTTCCTTCTTAAATGATAAACTAGGAAAGTCATTACAGAATCAGTGTTAAAAAGCTCTTTGTATTTACTAGTTTTCATTATTTATGTTTTCTTCTTATTTCCAGACTAGAGAATTCTTAAATTCTCTTTAGTTTCGTTTGACCTCACCTTGCCCTCTTCCTTTCTGTGATCTAAGGATTCTTAATTTCCCTTAGTCCAAAATCACATCACTTCATCAAATTAGCCTCTCAAACCCTCTGAAAGTTATCTAACTTGCCCTTAGCATATTTGCATCTTTTGACCTTGGTTTTCAAGTCTTGTTAGCTATAAATTTGACCCCATTGCCCAATGGTTAGGTAGATATTTCTATGGTTTCCCTTGTAGTCCTTTATTCCCACCAACATTCAAAAAAATCAAACCCAACTGCACAATCATAGCTAGCCTAATATTTGTTACCTAAAAAAAGATAAATCATAAGGAGAGATCCCTCTTCAGAAGTCAGGAAGGCTAGATCTTGAATTCTAAAAGAGGTTCTTGGTTACCCCTGGTTTTCTTAACTACAAAAAGCCTCATCCCACAACCTGAGAATTACTAGGGTGATAACATAATGGTGACCATACTGGGGAACTAACCACTCTCCAGTTTTAAGTTTAATCTTAGAGGAAGATTTTTAAAACATATCTTTTCTACTTTAATATTAAGTTTAAAGGTTGTGGGTAATATAATGACAACTCTACTAGGGAAACTAACATTTTCTTCAGAAATATTTTACAGGTTCAGATCTGATCTATGATGGTGGACATTGAACAAACACACAAAAGTTAAAATCATCCACCTGGCGACTCCACACCAATTTCACAATCAAGACTCCACTTCAGGAATGAACCTGGAAGAACAATATGGAAAGATCAGGCTTTCAACTTGAATCTTAATCCAAGACATTATGTTCTTTCTCATTAAGAAAGTTTTTCAATATGTATTGTATTTTATATAAGGATCTAACTTGGTTTTACAGATACAGTGGCATTTCATTATGGCTGATTTTCAAGATGATCCAAGAATAAAATGAAGATATGCTCCCATAAGCAGAGATCACATACCTGGATTTCCACACAAGCTACCAAAGGTAAATTGGGGTAAAAATTTGCCCAGGTTTCAAGATGAGAACATTGATCATCCTTTACTACATCTCATTAAATTTCATATACACTCATCAAGATTGAAGGGTGATTGGCATGAGGATTGCCTCATGAAAATATTAATGGAAACCTTAGAAGGAAAAGCAAGGGAATGGTATGAAGCTCTCAAACCTGCTAGTTTATTTTCTTTAAAGGATTTTCACAAGGTATTTTATGAGCATTACAAAGAAGATTTTCCATCTTTATCATTAGCTGAAAATTGTTGTGATCAAGTTGAAGATCTTATACATTACCTTAAAAATATTGGTGAAGATTTTGGAAATTGTCATCCAAAAGATTTATTAGAAGAAGTTCAGAAATTTCATTCTCGAGTTAAATGTCATAATAATCAAGAGTAGTTAAACAAAGATGAAATAGATCAGAAGATGAATCAAGATCCACAAAAACCCTCTATATTAACAAATGATGTTTCATTTAATGTTTTGAATGGAGTTAAAGAAAATATTCAACCTCATGATCAATTTTTACATAAGGGAAAAAACAATTGTCCTTTCAATCTAAGAATTCAGAGATTCCCACCCCCCCTCACCGAAGAAGAAATAAATTTTCTTCTAAACATACAACCATCCTCAAAATATTTACATAATGAAGAAATTGTTTCTACTTCTTCTAATGTTGATGAATGCACTAAAGTTTTTATCCATGAAGAGACAGGAGAACAAGTTGATGCTCATGTAATTCTACCTTCCCAAAAAGGCCCATTTCTTGATAGCACTCCTATTGAGCAAAATAATGACTTTCAAATAGAATGCAACCAATCTAATCAAGATATATTAGGATTGTTGGAAGAGAAATATATTGATCCAATGTTTATAATTGATGACATTCCTTCTTCTGAAGATTTGCCTAAATATGATCAATATGATGATAATTATGTTCTTCAAATTCAAGATAACTTCACAAAACAAACACTAGCTAGTTTGAAGAATGAGATATTAGATTTTCAATTTGATGAGGATTTTATAAAAGTTCTCTTTCTTATTTTTAAATCAAGAAAATTTTCTCCTCAAGTTAAAAAATGGCTTCTTGATATAATTTCTGAAAATTATGAAACTGAAATCAAACTTTTGCATTCTCAAATTCAGTCATACAATTTCCGAAATCCTAAAAGTTTCTTTGAAAATCTTCCTTCTCCAAAACAAGAAGAAATTGTAATACCTTTTGACTTGCATATTGAAGATGATTATTCTTCCAAACACAAGACTGAAGAAATAGTTTCATGGTCTAATATTCATAATTCAACTGAACAATTAGTCATTGAAGGCCTAGAATTAAATAGCATACATCATGCTTTTATTGATCCTATATCAGATTATATGGAGAATCTTTTTAGCCCAATTCTACAAACATGTTTTTTCTATAAGGATCAAATACATCAAAAGTGGCCTTCACACATCGTATCATTTATTATAAAGGCACATGATCATAATATACTTCCAATTTTGGTCACAAGAAATCAAGTTATCTATTTATTTTTACAGCTACTTGGTTGGCTTCATTGACATTTTTGTCTTACCTGATTCAATAAGATTTCTAGTAGATTAGAGTAGGTAGTTGAGTGCCAATAAGCTCACAATTCTGAGCATTTTTTTTAGTTTTTAATTTTCAGCTAGTTTTTCATTAAGATTTAAAGCCAAGGATGAGGTCCTAAAGGATTTTAAGATCTATAAGTTGGTTTGAAAATTGTTGTTTTAGTTTCAGATCAGATTTCAGTTTGCAGAAGACAGAAGACACTTACTAAGATCATCAAAGGTCAAAGATGAAGGCTACTAATCTCAGAGTTCTTGACATTTCACCAAGAAATGCCATCCCCAAGTGAAGCCGATGTTAGCAACCTATAAATATAGGATTCATAATTTTGACTTGATTGATGGTAGTCTTGTAAATATGTACATACTTTGCCTTCTGCAAGTTGTTTTCCCATATTTTTGTAAAAAATAAAAATCAAAAAATCAAAAAATCAAAAAGAGGGTAAAAAGTCCTAAAAGAACAATCAAAGGACTTAGAAAAAATAATAGACCCCAAAGAAAAATGAATAAAACATGAAAGTGTGCAAGCCTAAATGCCACTACTTTTTACCTTTTGCAGTTAATTATGGCAGAGTGTCAATAAATGCCATAATCTATGATGAGTTGAACAATTTAATCTTGACTCGTCATATTTCAATTTCAAATGTTATAGATAGAGAATAAAGAATTGTCATACAGTTTAATCCTGACAATTCAGTAGTTAGGTAGAGAAAAAGTGAATCCAACAGTTTAATCTAGATTCCTGGAGGAGATAAGTGTAGAAGTAGATAGTTTTATTGCTTTCAGAAAGAATAAATGTTGTAAAGATTGCTAGCACAAATGCACCTAATCAAAATGGAAGAAAAAATGTTAGCATGTTAATTTGGGTATGTAGAAGAAGGTGAGAAGCATCAATGTAAATATGATTCACCAGGGCTGCAAATAACTAACTTCCCCTCCCCATAACCATTAAGCATTCTACGATATCAGTCAGAAAGGCTCAAGGAATTTCCTTGGATTTTGTTGGGACCGGACCCAAGGCTCTATGGCTGATTAGTGGAAAGTGTTAAATGTCTATATTAATCCCAAAAAATCACATCATTATTCCATTCATGCATTCATCTCCCTGAAAAATCATAAGTAAAAGCATCACTTTTTACTTAAAAATACTCTAATTCCCATTTTATTAACTTCCCACATTACATGAAAGCATAAAACCCTCAAAACTACATTTTATCATAAGTCAAAGTGATGAGGTTAGTATGATGCAAATTTGCCTTTAAACTTCACTTTACTTGGTTATGTTAATGTATTTGGAGTATACCTTATCCCCTTGTCATATTAATTTTAACTTATCTATTAACTTCTTATAGGAAAACCTTTTCCTATATTATATAACTCCCTTTTATAAAATAACCCCAAAAAACCATTAATATAACTTTAGCCAAAGTTATTTATTCCCACATGTTTAAATAAAAAACCCGCATTATACCCCCTTTGGCTAAATATATCATTATATAAATATCCCACCCCTTATGGTTATTAAATCATTTTGATTTAATTACCTGTATAATAAAATTATTCAAAAAATGATGAAACATGTTTTATTATGTGTTTAAAACAAAAATATCGAAGTTCTGTTTAAACTAAAATTCAAAACCCATCCCTTTATTTATTTCCCGACTCCCTTTACCCAAGGTTAAAACTATAACCTAACCCTTTCCCCGTGATATATATCCCATCACCGCAAGCATAACCTTGGGTAAAGTCCTTTTATACCCCTCCCGACCACCTTTTTCATTGAATAAAGTTTGTTTTAACAAAATCCCTTTACCCCATCGGATTAATTTCAGACCCTCTGATCCTCAACACCCATTTGATCCTACGGCTCCAAAAAACACGATGAAAGGTTCCCAGCCTCTTATCACTCCCCATTGCATGGAAGAATAGCCGTCCGATCACCTGATTTAAATCCAACAGTTCTTATTTAGCGCAATAAGTTTTATTTCATAACCTTACTCCTCTCATCGCATTAATTACCAAGCATTCAATCTTCATCAACTTCAAGATCGGATGATCCACGTTGCACCCGATATCCCCAGTCTTTGTCCCCACCACAATCCATCATGTTAAACGACCATTGTTGATCTTCCACCCGCGAGATCTACGGCCATTAATCAATGCCATGGTCCCACTACACTTTTCCCGCATATTTCCATTTAATCCTGACCGTTCGCTTTCCGATGTCAGATTCGATGGCCCTAACCCTATATCGCGCAAATAAAGTGCTCGACCCATGTTTTATAAAAATTACACGATATGGGTTTTTTTCCCAAACTGCCCTTGCCGAGGTGTACTAATATGATTGGATCGCGTGCAAAAAATGAATTTCCGCTTACCACTTTAGATTCGTGAAAAAACCACCCAAGCCCAATTCGAAACCGCTCCCACCATATCTGCAATAAATATAATTAAACTGTGATTCAAATTATGGTTTAATACATTAAAACTTATGGTTTTCCATTACATTTCACCTATTTGCACCATTTAACCTGAGAAAACCTTTGCAGAGCCTCCCTTGACTATTTGCGAAGCTATTTTCTAAACCAGTTTCCATTTGAACGACCATTTTTCTCTGAAATTCACTCACAGAGAATTCCATAACCTCTGACAGCCTAGTTTACCTGAATTGAAGACTTTGAACGCAACTACAACTCCTTCAACCGTAATTATACCTTTTAAAGGTATTTTTTCTGTCAATCCTATCCAAAATACTTCAATTTCAAAGGAGAAATCATCATTTTATCAGCCATTTCCTTTAATTGAGTTGAATTATCCATACAAGAAATACAAAACATCCAAAATATAGGGGAAACCCTATCAAATTATCTCCAGAATCCTTCCTCTCCATTTTAGCAAGTTTTAGCCACTCCCTGATCATTTTTACTGCTGAACTTTATCAAAGCCATCTTCTGTGCATTAAAATAAAACCCTTGTTATCATCCAGAACCCATGCAAAAGAACAAGCTAAGAAACCTTTGCCCCAAGGGTATCCTAGTGGCAAAGAAGTACTGGAGTATTTTGAAAATTTGTTTTTCTTGCAGCATGAAATTAAACATATGTTCATAGTGAAGCCTAATTTTTCAAAATATACTGAGGCCGATGAAAGCTTAGGAAGACTGAAAAGTATGAAGATTCCCACTCGCCAAGAGTGGAAAGAATTCACAGACCTTTTGTGAATTTTACAAGAGAAGAGCAGGGAAATCATTGAGAAAATCATATTTTTACCTTAGGGTGAAAGTTCAGGGTCAAAGTGTATCAGATGTTAAAGAGTATTCGTAAAGGCGAATTTTATTGCTGATCATTTTGCAATTACAGCAGTGAAACAGTGAAAAGTAAAGATAAAGAGTATCAGGATTGAAAGTGAAAAGAAGGAGTGTTCTACAAGCCATATTCCACGAAATAATGCATCAATTGCCAGCAATGCTCCCAACGAATCATAAAATATGTTTGATTAGGATAGAAAGTTCTATTTTTTCTTGTAAAAGAGGACAGCTTGCAAACTGTTTTGCTGTTGTCCCTCTTCTTGTGTTATATTTCCTATATTTCCTTGAAACAATATCTCAAACTTTGAGATATTTTGTAAGTAATTCAATTGTATAAATATTTCATCTTCCTAAGTATTCAGTGTGGAATAAAATCTGAAGATTACCATAGACTTATTTTGTTAAAACATTGGGACTTTTGTGAGTTAAATTGAAGTAGCAAGCTGGAGACTGAAGAAAAAGACATCATAGTTAAGGATTCATGAGATAAACAGATGAGTACAGTCTTTTCATGTTTTCATTGTATATTTCTTTAAGTTTCATTCATATATCATATGTATTTTCCTTCTTAAATGATAAACTAGGAAAGTTATTACAGAATCAGTGTTAAAAAGCTCTCTGTATTTACTAGTTTTCATTATTTATGTTTTCTGCTGATTTCTAGACTAGAGAATTCTTAAATGCTCTTTAGTTCCGTTTGACCTCACCTTGCCCTCTTCCTTTATGTGATCTAAGGATTCTTAATTTCCCTTAGTCCAGAATCACATCACTTCATCAAATTAGCTTTCAAACCCTCTGAAAGTTATCTAACTTGCCCTTAGCATATTTGCATCTTTTGACCTTGGTTTTCAAGTCTTGTTAGCTAGCAATTTGACCCCATTTCCCAATGGTTAGGTAGATCTTTCTATGGTTTCCCTTGTAGTCCTTTATTCCCACCAACGTTCAAAAAAATCAAACACAACTGCATAATCATAGCTAGCCTAATATCTGTTACCTAAACAATGCTAAATCATAAGGAGAGATACCTCTCCAGAAGTCAAGAAGGCTAGATCCTGAATTCTAAAAGAGGTTCTTGGTTATCCCTGGTTTTCTTAACTACAAAAATCCTCATCCCACAACCTGAGAATTACTAGGGTGATAACACTGTCCTCAAGAAAACCTGATACGTCTTGACTGAGTTGGTTGAATTCTATTTGAAGGCCACCATTTTGATGAATAGGGGAAATTTATGGCAATAGGCCTTCTTGAGAAGGTAGAACAACATTAGTATCAATATTTTCTTCTGTTTCTTCATGAGGAAATTCTTCAGTACATAAATCAGCAGTAGAAAAAATAGAAATAATCTCTTCATTAAATAAAAAATTTAGAGGTTGGCTGCATGCTTAGAATCTGATTGATTTCTTCTTCAGTTAAAGGAGGAGGGAGTCTTTGTTTTCCTTGGATTGAACAACAATTTTTTTCTTTCTCTTGTGAAGACTGATCATGAGGCTGCATGTCTTCTTTAGCCTCACACAAAAGAGTAGATTAATTATCATTTTCCCCCACAAAGAGATCTTGTGGATCTTCTTTCATTTCGTGATTGCTTTCATTTTCAAATAGATTCTCTTGGTTGTCATGAAAGTTAACTTGAGAATGAAATTCATGAATTCCTTCTAAGAGATACTCAAGATGCCAAAATTTCCTAAATCTTCATCAATATTTACAAGGTATGGTAGTATATCCCCAGATTGATCACAACAATTTTTGGCTAACGATAAAGATGGAGAATTTTATTTATAATGCTCATAAAGCACCTTGTGGAAATATTTTAAAGAAAGCAAACTACCAAGGTACAGACCTTCATACCATTCCCTTACTTTCCCTTCTAATGTTAATATGAACATCTTCATGAGGCAATCCTCATGCCATTCGACTTTCAACCTCCATGAGTTTATATGAAATTTAATGAGATGTAACAAAGCATCATCAACCTTTTCATCTTGAAAAATAGGAAGATTTATGTCCCAATTTACCTGAGGCATTTTGTGTGGGAATCCAGGAATGTGATCTTTGTTCATTGGAGCATACCTGCGTTGTATTATTGGATCCATATTTTCAATAAGTCAAAGAGTGGGATCATTGTATATTCACAACCAATATGGATTCTTCTACCAGTGGATTCTTTCGGTCAACTGAAAACTGTGGAGTCGCCAAGTTGATGATTTCAACTTCCTTGTGTATGGTTGTTGTCCACCATCAACACCCAAATACCAATATTGGAACATACTTTAATCATACAATATTTTGACTAGGGTTTATGAGTTCTAATGAAATATTAAACCTTTTCAATAACGCAGTCTCCAGTACGGTCTCCATTATGTTATCACTCCGTAATTTTTAAGATTAGTAAGAACAGACGACAGAGGGCAACATCAAACTGCTTTGGAATCTAGAACCTAGCCTTCCTAAACTCAGAGAGGGCTCTCTATGTTTTTATGATTTAACTTGAGAATTATAAGTGTTGATATTAGGCTAGTTACAGTGACGGTATTATTGGTTGTTTTTTATTGATTTTTTTGGTTGGATGAGCGGGTTTGCAGGGACTATTCCATTGGGCTATGGATTCAAAGGCCGGATTGGCACATCAACGTTCAAGAGCATCACAGGGAAAGCTAACTGTGTTAAATGGAAATAGTAATGTTCATGTGTGACTAAAGAGCAGTTAAGAATTCCTTAATCAGACTTCAGCAGAAAACATTAATATTGTAAATGAAGACAGAATTAAGGTGCTCTGATAGCAAATATTAATCTAAATTTTTTTATTTAGAATTAGATGAACAGATGCAAAAAAGGGAAAACAATGGAAACATTTAAAACGGATAAGTAGCACATCACCATTTTGACACAACTCAAGAATCTTGTAAACAATATTTGATTATTGATGTCCAGCTCCAAAATTACAGTACTCCAATATAGTAGTTCTTATACTGTAGGGGCTAACAATATCCAACCCTTCATAATGGAAATTCAAGCAGTATTTAACTAAAACTTGAGTCAATTCTCATAATCTAATTTGGAAAACTTCATTAATTACAAGCAAACTGAAATTAGACAAGTGTGGCCATGCAAGGCCCGAGCAAAGAAAATCTCTAACAAAACACCGCCTCTAGAATTAATTTTGGTAGCTCTTCAAGAATGCAAAACTCAGGTGGCTCTTCGTGAATACAAAAAGTGGCTTGGAGGCAACTAGTATGGTTGCGAAGAGGCAACGATGGGTGGCTTTGACATATGGCTCTATTTTTTAGAAACCGGCGTTGGGTAATCAAATCTGGTGCAGTGCTGGCCACTTTTCATTGATTGGTGACAGTGCTGATGTGTTTACTGCATTTTCCATTTCTGCTAGTATACCATAATAGTTGTGTATGAACGCCCTTTGCCTGAGTCGACCTTTTCGGTCTATTTCCTTGCTACCGTGAAGTTCAGCCTCACCCTGCCTTTTGCCCCTTGTAGGGTCCTACTCGAGTCTTTCTACCATGTTTTAACCTATTTTATCATAAATTTCCCGACTCATCCTCTTGTGTTCCTTGTCGAGCTTATTCCACAAAATTTCCTTTATGCCATGTTTTAGAATTTTTTTTCGTAAAACCACGTACAAATTGCATCCACCCGGACCTAAAATATTTTATATTTCATCTTTGAATCACGTCGCATCCATGCCAACATCGCACCTCACACCCTGTTGTCTTTAAATTTTTCTTTAACACTTGTTCTCCTAAACCCGTGCACTACGATATGCAATTGGGTCCCACGCATGTCGCATATCGCACTTCATCAATCTTAACATGAACCTTTCCCACTATATTTTAACAATTGCGATTTGTGATTGCGATCGGGTCCCACCGGCGTCGCATATCACACTTCGCTAACTTTAACATTTACCCTTTGCGCCCATGCTTTAACATTTGCGATTTGCGATTGCGATCGGTTCTCACCGACGTCGCACATCACACTTCATTGACTTTAACATTTACCCTTTGCACCTGACCTTTAACATTTTTGATTTGCAACTGTGATCGGGTCCCACCTGGCATCGCATATTGCACTTCGGAAACATTAACATTTACCTCCCGTGAATTATCTTTTAAAATCTGCAATTTGCGATTGCGATTGAGTCCCACCTGGCATCGCACATCGCACTTTGCAAACTTTAATATTTACCTTGTGCGCCTATCTTGCAAAACTTGCAATGTGCACATTGCGGTTAGGCCCCACCGTTGTCACATATCATAATTTGGAGATTATATCACGAACTTTGCACTTATCTTTCGAAACTCGCAGAATGCGATGAGAGGTAAAGGGTTTTAAGGGGGATAATGGTTGGTTACGATGGTCCGTTATATAAAACCCGAATTTGTTTTTAGGAGGGGTCCTAAGGTGGTAGGCCATATTGTGAAAGGGGGGGTGCGAAATAGCTGTGACTTGATGCATGGGAGTAGGGCCCAAACTTGAAACTTCCCATTTCAAATCCCCTTCATGGTTAAAGTTGAAGGCTAAGGGGGGGTGTGAAATGCATCAAATACCATCGAATGTGGAGGTGGGGAAGATAGATAGTTAACACGGATGGGTCGGGGTATAAGAGCTGAGGGGGTAATATGAAACTTAGGATAAGAGAAATAACAAAGGGGCGGGGTAAAAGGATATGCAACATGGCTTGGCACTTAGGATAAAAACATACCATATGGTCCCAAACTTGACAAAAATCATCCCTTTTCAGAGCTTCAAAGAAAAATTTAATCTTTTCAGTTTGATTATAGGAAAAAAATCAAGAAAAGACTCTTGAATATTGAATCTATGTACAATATGAAAAATTTTCAAAGAGGAAATACACAGTCACCTTGTGATACTATAAATTATAGGAATCTAACAGTGGTTCCAGCTGGGGATGGAAACTCCTTCAGGAGGTGTCAAGAACACCGTAGACTAGTAGCCTGATCCATTGGGTTGATCCCCCAACTTATATCTTGATCTGCCAGGCAACTTAGTGACTGGAAACTAGCTAATTGTTCCTCCTGACTTTGACTGATAAAATAGACCACATGCTTGGCTAGCCAGCTTATTAGCATACTGAAATCTGAACTGAAACTATAATTGAACTTATCCACTGCAATCCATCAATCTGAACATACTTTTGCACCTTGAAAACTTGAATGGTGAAACTAGAACTAAGTTGAAACTAAAGTCTATAACATACTAATCTGAAGATGAAAATAAGTCTAAAACTAAAATTTTAAATATGCTCAAAGTACCGAGCTTATTTTCACACCTACCTACCCTAATATAACTTAGATATGATCTATACACTAAGTGAACTCCTTTCTCCAGTGCAACCAATCAAGTAAATTATCACATGATTTATTCTTGTTCACTTTTTTTGAGTAGGCTAAAAAAACAAAAGGTCCACTCTCATCTCACTAGCCATTGAACAGCAGTGCTCAAAATTTTCCTTAAACTCTACAACAAACCATTCCTGGCATAGCATGCTCCTTGTTTAGATGATTTTAAAAGGCCAGCAAAAGGATCTTGGAACAATACCCGACCTTGAAGATTTAAATAACAAACTTCATCTAGGGCTGCTCCTTGTTCCCCTTTGTCATGCTCAAGATCCTTATGAAATAGAATATCTACACATTCGTCATGGTCATCTGACATGGCATCCTCATTATATACCACTATGTTTTCCTCTAGCAAACCTGATATTTCTTGACTGAGTTGGATGAATTCTGTTTGAAGGCCACCATTTTGATGAATTGGGGCACCTTCTTGCAATAGGCCTTCTTGAGAAGGTAGAACAACATCAGTATCAATATGTTCTTTTGTTTCTTCGTGAGGAAATGCTTCAGTACATAAATCAGCAGTAGAACAAATAGAAATAATCTCTTCATTACATAAAAATTTAGAGGTTGGTTGCATGCTTAGAATCTGATTGATTTCTTCTTCAGTTAAAGGAGGAGGGAGTCTTTTTTTTCTTTGGATTGAACAACAATTGTTTTATTTCTCTTTTGAAGACTCGTCATGAGACTGAATGTATTCTTTAGCCTCACATAAAAGAGAAGATGAATTATCATTTTTACCCACAGAGAGATATTTTGGATCTTATTTCATTTCATGATTGCTTTCATTTTCAACTAACTTCTCATTGTTGTCATGACAATTAACTTGAGAATGAAATTCATGAATTGCTTCTAAGAGATCCTCATGATGCTAATTTCCTAAATCTTCATCAATATTTACATGGTATTGTATGAGATCCTAAGATTGATCACAAAAAATTTCGGCTAATGATAAAGATGGAGAATTTTATTTATAATGCTCATTAAACACCTTATGGAAATATTTTAAAGAAGACAAACCACCAGAGTTTAGACCTTCATACCATTCCCTTTCTTTCCCTTCTAATGTTAACATGAACATATTCATGAGGAAATCCTCATGCCATTCGACTTTCAACCTCCATGAGTGTGTATGAAATTTAATGAGATGTAACAAAGCATCGTCAACCTTCTAATCTTGAAAAATAGGAAGATTTCTGTCCTGATTTACCTGAGCCATTTTGTGTGGGAATCCAGAATTGTGATCTCTATTCATTGAAGCATACCTACATTGTATTCTTGGATACATCTTTTCAATAATTCATAGAGTGGGGTCACTGTATATTCACAACCAATTTGGATTCTTCTACCAGTGGAATCTTTCGGTCAACTGAAAACTGTGGAGTCGCCAGGTGGATGATTTCAACTTTCTTGTGTCTGGTTGTTGTCCACCATCATCACCCAGATACCAATCTTGGAACATACTTCAATCATACAATATTTTGACTGGGGTTTTTGAGTTCTGATGATATATTAATATTTTCAATAACTCAGTCCCCGGCATGGTCGCCATTATGTTATCACTCCGTAATTTGTAAGATTAGCAAGAAAAAATGACATAGGGGAACATCAAACTGCTTTGGAGTCCAGGACCTAGCCTTCATAAACTCATAGAGGGCTCCCATTATTTTTAAGATTTACCTTGAGAATTATAAGTGATGATATTAGGCTAGCTACAGTGATGGTAGTATTGGATGTTTTTGATTGATTTTGTTGGTTGGATGAGCGGGTCTGCAGGGACTATTCGATTGGGATATGGAGTCAAAGGCTAGATTGACACATCAACGTTCAAGAGCATCATATGGAAAGCTAAATGTGCTAAATGTATCTTTAGATCTGTATGAATTATGAGGTGAAATAAATAGTAAGGTTTAGTAGTGACTAAAGAGCAGTTAAGAATTATTTAAATAGACTTTAGCAGAAAACATTAAGATTGTAAATGAAAACATAATTAAGGTGCTCCGACAGCAAATATTAATCTAAAATTTCTGATTTACAATTAGATGAACAGATGCACAACAGGGAAAGCAAAAAAAAAAATTAAAATGGATAAGTAGCACATCACCATTTTGACACAGCTCAAGAATCCCGTAAACGGTCTTTGATTATTGATATCGAGATCCAAAATTACAGTACTAAAATATAGTAGGTCTTATAGTGAACCGGCTAACAATATCCAACCCTTCATAATGGAAATTCAAGAAATATTTAACTAAAACTTGAGTCATTTTCCCTAATATACTTTGGAAAACTTCATTAATTACTAACAAACTAAAATTAGACAAGTGTGGCCATGCAAGGCCCGAGCAAAGAAAATATCTGACAAAACACCGCCTGTAGAATTAATTTTGGTAGCTCTTCAAGAATGCAAAACTTGGGCAGCTCTTCGTGAATCCAAAAAGTGGCTTGGAGGCAGTTGGTATGGTTTGTGAAGCGGCAACAATGGGTAGGCTTTGAAATCTCACTCTATTTTTCAGAAACCGGAGTTGGGTAATCAAATTTGTCGTAATGCTACAACTTTTCGTTGATTGGTGATGGTGCTGATGTGACTAATGCCTTTTCCATTTCTGCTGGTATACCATAACAATTCTGTATGAACTCCCTTTCCCCGAGTCGACCTTTTTGGTCTAGATCCTTGCTACCGTGACGTTCAACCTTGCTCTTCCTTTTGCTCCTTGTCAAGTCCTACCCGAGTCTTTCTTCCTTGTTTTAGCCTATTTCTTCATAAATTTTCCGACTCGTCCTTTTGCGTTCCTTGTTGAGTATTATTCCACCAAAAGTCCGTTATGTCGTGTTTTAGTCTATTTCTTCGTAAAACCGCATACAAAATGCATCCGCCTGGACCTGAAATATTTTAGATTTCATCTTTGAATCACATCGCATCCATGCCGACATCGCACTTTGCACCCTGTTGTCATTAACTTTTTCTTTAACACTTGTTCTCCTGAACCTGCACACTGCCATATGCCATTGGGTTCCACCCATGTCACATATCACACTTTGACGATCTTAACATGAATCTTTCGCACTATCTTTTAACAATTGCAATTTGCGATTACGATTGGGTCCCTCCAGTGTCACATATCACACTTTGCTAACTTTCAAAATTTACCCTTTGCGCTCATGTGTTAACATTTGAGATTTTTTATTGTGATCGAGTCCCACCAACGTTGCACATCACACTTCGCTGACTTTAAAATTTACCCTTTGCATCCATCCTTTAACATTTGCGATTTGCGATTGCGATCGAGTCCCACCTAGCATCACACATCGCACTTTGGAAACTTTAACATTTACCTCCCGCGACTTATCTTCTAAGATCTGCGATTTGTGATTGTGATCAGGTCCCACCTAGCATCGCACATCACACTTCAACAACTTTGATATTTACCCTCTACGCCTATCTTGCAAAACTTGCAATGTGCACATTGTGATTGGGCCCCACCATTGTCGCATATCGTACTTTGGAGATTATATCACGAACTTTGCACTTATCTTTGGAAAATTGTAGCATGTGATGAGAGGTAAAGGGTTTTAAAGGGGATAATGGTTGGTTGTGATGGTCTGTTATATAAAACCCGAAGTTGGTTTTCGGAGGGATCCTAAGGTGGTAGAAAATATTGTGAAAGGGGGGTGCGAAATAACTGTGAGTTGACGCGTGGGAGTAGGGCCCAAACTTGAAACTGCCCATTTTAGACCCCCTTCATGGTTAAATTTTAAGGCTAAGGGGGGTTGTGAAATGTGTCAAAGACCAGTGGATGTGGAGGTGGGGAATATAGATGGTTAACGTGGATGGGTCGAAGCAGGTGATGTGAGGTGGAGTTGCGGTATAAGAGCCGAGGGGGTAAGATGAAACTTAGGATAAGGGAAATAACAAAGTGGCGGGGTAAAAGGATATGCAACGTGGTCAGGGACTTAGGATAAAAACATACCATAAGGTCCCAAACTTGACAAAAATCATCCCTTTTCAAATCTTCAGAGAAAAATTTGATCTTTTCAATTTGATTATAGGAAAACAATCAAGCAGCTTTTAGACTGCCTACCTATAGTATGAACTTTGCATTTTTCCTTTTTAAATACCCTCTTTTATTCTTCTTTTGTTTCTTTTTATCTTTCTTCGGAAAAGGCTTTTGAATATTGAAATCTATGTACAATATGAAAAAATTTCAAAGAGGAAATACACAGTCACCTTGTGATACTGTAAATTACAAAACTCTAACAATCTGATCTTAGACACTTTATTTTCAAATCAGTTTCATTTTCGACCAACTCCTTGTAGATCTTAAAGCACTCAGATTCTTCATATTTTTTCTTTAGGAAACTGACGGTTATCATCCTAGTATAGTCATCTATCATTAACATAGATCAGTATGTATCGATTCCAATGGATGTGATGCAAAGTTTTCTTTTGTTTTAAATTTGACTTTTGTCTACTTGCTGTGCTGACATGCCTCACATATTGCGTTGGAAGGTTTTAAGATTTTCGACATTTCTCGTACTGCTTCCTTTTTTCTTATCCTGACAAGATTTTCAAAGTTTATGTGACCCATTCATTTGTGCCATAACCACCTTTCATCTTCTTTAGCTAGTAGACATGCTTTAGTTGCTTCATCCAAAACATATATGTTGTTTGGAGCTAGACTTGTTGTAGCCACAATTTTACCATACCCGCCTTTCCTGATTTCACATTTTGTGGAGTTGAATAGAATTTTGTGTCCTTGATTGCACATTTGTCCAACACTAAGCATATTGTGATTCATGTTTTCAACCAATAGAACATTCTTGGCTAGAACATCTTTGCTTCCGAGAGTGATGGTACCTAATCCTATAACATTTGAAGATCCATCCTTTCCAAAGGATACAGTTCCATCCTTCTCCTCTTTCAGAGATACAAATTTCTTTCTATCTCCAGTCATATATGTTGAGCAACCTCTATCAACATACCACACATATTTCTTGTTTTGAGCCTTGAGAGCGAGAACACAATTATCAGTCTTCTTCTTCTTCCATGTTCGTACGTTTTGTGGCTTCGAAGATTCTTCTGGAGGAATTTTAAGTCTGCAGTCTCTGAATATGTGTCCAAATTTTCGAAGATTGTAACATTCCATATTATTTCTTAAATGCTAAATTCTATTGATGTTTTGTTGAGCCCTAGGAGGTTCATATTTGACAGATCTCTTGGAATTGTGTTGGTTCCTAGGGTACGTGCAACATTCTACAGCTTTATGACAAAATTTTCCACATGAATAACAATAGTGATGAAAAATATGTTGGTACTTGGAAGGAAATATTTGTCGAGAAATTTTCTTCCAAGGTTGTTCTTGAGAATATTTTCCAATGAAGTCTACATGCATGTCAGATCTCATAGGTTCATTGTATTTTGTTGTAGAAGGTCCTGCTTCTTCTTCTTTGTAACCAAGGCCATTTCTATTGTTGTAAGATTGTTTGTTGTTGATGAGTTCTCCCAATGCCCTTGAGTTGTTGGCATAGTTTTGGACAATTTTTCCCTTTTTTACTTCCTTACGCAGTGAGACTACTTCAGCTTCTAATGCTTCCCTTTCTTGGTTTCTTTCCTCCAACTTCTTTTGAAGTCACACTTCAATACATTTATGTTCTTCAACTTCAATTTTGAGACCTTTAACTTGTTCTTTAAGAGTATTGGAACGGATCTTCTCAGCCTTGAGCTCTTTTATAAGCTTAATTGCCTCCTTAGAAAATTCTTCTATGGTCAACCCTTCTTATTCGTTGTTTGATACCTCTTGTTTATTGTGCTTGGCCATAAACAATACTCTCTCATTGGCTTCTTCTTCGTTGTCACTGTCTTCAACGGATGATGAGCTATCTTCTTTAGAGAGAAAGTTCCTTTTGAATCCTTTCTTTTCGCCTTGCTTGTTGAATTTATTAAAGCCTTTCTTTCCTTTTGAGTTTCCATCACTTCTGTTTGGACATTTTTCTACGAAATTCCCAACCTCACCACAGTCGAAACATATCAATGGAATTTTACCATTGAATTTTCCCTTACCAATTTTTAGTTTTCTCGTAAAGAAAGCATATTCTCCATCTGAAATACCTTCTTCATCATCTTCCTTTTCTTCACACTTGCGGGTGCAGGTCTTTTCCTTTGAAGGTTGTTTGTCCTTATTGATTTTCTTAGATGCAACAAACGCAGTTTCTAGATGTGAAGTACCCTCTTCTTCATCAAGTCTCATTTCATATGCTATGATAACTCCATGTAATTCCTCTTAGCTGAGTTTGTCCAGATTTGCACTGTATTCCAATACCGATACCTTTGGGTTGAATCTCCCTGGTAACATTCTAAGAATCTTTCGTATAATAGTCTTCTCGTCAACAAGCTCTCCCAATCCTTCCAAAGTGTTGGTTATTTCATCAATGTTTTGGAAGTATGCAGTAACATTTTCATCTTCTTTCATTCTTAGTTGCTCAAATTTTTCTTCGTATATTTCAATCTTTGCTTATTTGACATTTGAGTCACCTGCACATATATTCTCAAGCTTGTCCCATACATTTTTGGCAGTTTTACAACCCAACACCTTATGATAAGAATATTCAATAAGTACATTGATAATAATATTCTTTTCTTTTGCATCATTTACCAAATTCTTCTTACCGTGTTCATCCACGGTTGGTGTAAAGCCATTTTGAACAGTGTCCCATACTTTGTAACCTTGGGCCAAGAGATAGACCTACATTCTTCCTTTCCAAAGTGCATAATTATTTTCATTGAACAAAGGTACACCGTTCTTGGTATGCTCCATGACCTCCTTCCAGTAGTTAAAATACTATTGAAGGAACCAAGATCTGATTCCAACTATTGGAAATACTGAGAGGGGGGATGAATCAGTATTCCTTTCAGTTAGTATTATTATAAATATTTAAGAGCATTAGTTAATATTCAATTATTATCAATGTTTGTACAATGATAACAGTAAACAAAAGGAACACAAATGCACACAGTTTTTAAGGTGGAAACCCTCTCCGGGACAAAACCCACCTGAATGCTTTTCTAATAATTATTTAATATTCAAATCCAATTGAAAATAAAGCTTCAAATTCCTAGAATCTAGAAAAGCATTCTTCTCCAGCTTCCACTCGATGGATGCTCCAACACCCGAGATTCTTCAGTAGTCAACTGAATGGATGCCCCAACACCCAATGAGCTACAACTCAACATAGTACCACCCTACCACCCTGAATTTTTCACAGGCTTGAACATGTTGGTGAATTCATGAACCTGCCTAGCACCACCCTACCACCCTGAAGTTTCCATAGGCTTGAACATGTTGGTGAATTCATGCACCGACCGAGCTCCATCCAACCACCCTATAGAAGAATAAAAGAAGAATGGAATCCCGTACCAGGGAAAATGGTCCACTTTACAATGATATAGAATGATGTAGAAGAAGAAGACAAACTATACCATAACCCCAACTATGACACAAATACCTAATGATAAACCTAGAACTCTTGACATTTCCTCTTCAATTCTTGGCAGATAGACACTTGTACAATTTTACAATGATGCTTTTACAATGACTCAGTATAATGATACCTTTACAATGACTGTATGCAGTGTTTCCCACGTGAAGACTTCATGTGGTGAACTTTTTGTTGATGTTTTGCACCTTTATTGATGCTCTTGTCATGCTACCCTTTCTCACTCTTCAGAAAATTAGCTCATGCATTGAGTCTTATCTTGATGAATATATAATACCTGCAAAAATTCTTCAAGGAAATACCCATGACAGCAGATGACAACACATGATCTAGCTATTGAATATGGTGTATCTCTGTTATTTCATATCCCCAATATGTGATTTTCAGTCCTGTATTATTCCTCTTAGTCTTCTTTCCAATTCCATAGGTCTGACCGAATTTGGATTCTTCAAGGAAAAGTTATGCCTAATCTCTCACAATGAACTAATTATGGACTAGTTCAGTAGATCGAAATTGTACGGTGTGCCACATGTCACTGTTTCTTTATTAGGCTCTGAAATCGATACAGAGAAAACTACAGTCTGTGCACTATCTACCACTTTTTACATACTTCCAATCCGATACTCAGAGAGAGAGTTATGACGAATTTTCCAAGGTTTCCTCTTTGAGATGAAATTCAGGAGCCTGCAAAAACCCTAACTTCCACAGATAATATCTCCAAAAATAGTGTGCACCATGATCTGAAAATTTTACAGGAGCTTACTCGAGATTTTGGCTTCGCCTCATAAATATTTCAGCTTCTGAACCTTCGTAGAAAAACCATTATAGCGAAAATTCCATGATGAACTATTTCAAGTAGCGAAATCCCTACATGAGGAGGATATGAGGATCACAATTTATATAATGCTCAGGTTGAGAGGGAATTCAACAAGGGAAAGTGGGAGGGATTTTAAGAGCTTAAAAATGGTTAATTATTGACTGTTCAATGACCACAACCAATTATTAGTGGCATGCCACAACCCCATGGGGTTTTAGCCCACTAACTGGGGTTACTAACTTCAAACATGAATATCTCTCAAACCATGAATAATTACGTGGTGTGCCAAATATCAACAGAAACATATCGACAAGTAGAAACCATCAAAAATATCCCTGACATGGAATATGGTAATTTGGTAGGTCAAAATTCCCATGCAGGATCGACGTAGCCCTTGGTGATGCTTGGGTTGACATCAATGACAACCATTGATCAACACTTAGTTGATCTTTGAATTCACAAGCTAACCTCCTAATATGGTCTTATAGAAGTTCTTAGCTTGCCTCTAGAATCTACACAATCCATGAGGGTTGTCCAGCCTTGGTGATTGGAATTGTGCAATCTTCACTGGAAGATCTTCCTTGAGCGTATAAAACTGCACAGTCATGGAAAGTAGCCTAGCACTAAGCCCAGAAATTGTGCAATCCTTCCCTTGATCTCAGAAACTGTGCAATGCACTAAGCCAAAAATATTCCCAGCTCCCAAGAATAGCATAATATTTCCTAGCAGTGTGTAGGACAAGTTACCCGAAAAAGGAAAAAAGCTAAAAAGTGAAAAAGAAAAAAAACATTCTTAAAAATGGGGATCCATTATTAGTTTCCTGAAGGAGGAACATTTTCTATTTTTAGAAATTTCCGCTAAGTGTCGTGTTTTCCTTGATTTTAGGCACACGCATCATAAACCCTAATTCACTCAAATCTATTTAATTGACACCTCTAGAGCACATTTTTAAATTCTATATTGGAGATATAGCATTCCCAAGGAGATCAAGGAACCTTCGATGAAGTTGGTGTCTCTTTTCAAGGTGAGTTTTTATTTTGTCATATTTTGTCGCTTTATGCATAAGGGAACGGTGTAACACATTTCTTGATTCCTCCATACACTCTTTCAAACACATTGTCACATAAATGTTTTGTGCTTTTAATATGCATGATTGTAAGTCTCTATGAAAGAAAATTTTGAAATTGTGAAAAGCATCTAATGAATCTCTTGAGGATTTTCATGATCGTTTCATTCATATTTTCTTTGAATTTCCTGAAGTTGAAGTTAATTGGTCTTTCTTGTTAGGGAGATTCTAATATCTTGTTCACATTTTGAATAATCTGCATGAACTTGAATATTTCGAATGTCTCCCAACATACGTTGGCATTAGAGCTTCTAAATATGTGATGGAAAAATTTGTTGTTCCAAGTGACCCTCTGTCCCCTTCTCATCAAACAACTTTATTTCCATAGGTTGAGGTGGGAGAGCTTGATAATTCATTCGTTGATCTACCACCATCCTCTCCCACCCCACATATTGAAAATTATAGCACAGTTTTGTACTGTGATTCTAATTGTTGCGATGAAATGTTATATCCTCATCCTCCATCCTTTGGTTCCTTTGGTCTTCCGTATTGTGAGTTGTTGTGTCATCAGGGGAATTTTTAGGTCTAAAATGGGCCTCCTAAGAAAAATGTAAAACCAAAATAAACTTTATAAGAACCAATAGGATTCAAGATGATGATGTAAACCATGGGGGATGATTCACCATTTTTTAAGTAAAAGGGTAAAAAGATTAAAAAATAATAAAATAATAAAACTACTTTTTCAACTTGTATTTTCAACTTATCTCCCAAAGTTTTTACTCAAATTTCAAGTGGTAGTACTCATTGGATGTAAAATTTAATTCCTCATCCAAGGAGTACCCATGTTGCATACTTTCGATGGACCCTGCTATGAAAAAAATGAGAAATACATGAAAAAACGTGATTGCAATCACGTTTTTCATGTATTTATCATTTTTCATGTAGTAGGGTCCATCAAAAGCATGCAACATGGATACTCCCTAGATGAGGAATTAAATTTTGCATCCAACGAGTATTCCCACCCAAAATTTGAGTAAACACTTTGGGAGATCAGTTGAAAATACGAGTTGAAAAAGTAGTTTTTTCTTTTTTCCCTCTAAAATTTGATGATGTCATCAAATCTTAGTTTATTATTTCCACTCTTATTTTATAATTTCCTTACGAGGCCCATTTTAGACCTCAAAATTCCCCTAATGTCACCTATTTCAAATATTTCTCTTGTTGTTCATGAGGATCAAGATCTGGATGGATTTGGTGTTGAGAAGCCAACCTACAATATCATTTATCATGATTATGTGTCGGAGTTCACATCTGAACAATAATCTGCAATGAAGGATGATCTTCTTCCTTTCGTACCTCTCCCTCATTATCCTGAGATTTTCCACGATTCTATCATTTCTGTTGAATCTTGTGAAAATTTACCTTCTGATGATCCTACTACTTTCGATCATTTTCAGAACACTTGGAATGTCAGTTTTTCATCCGAACGTGGAGAGGAAAAAAATTCCATTTTTTATTTCCTCAATCTCTCATTGCATCATTATGAAAACATAGAGGGTGAAATTTCTTATTTTCAATCTTCCCCTCTTTATGATTCACCAGATCATGAGGATCCCTCTATTTGTGATCTTGAACCTTCTGATTGTTGTTACGTGCAAAGCTACCCTAAGGTTTGGGTTGAGGGACCTAACAGAGAGGAAGGCATATCATCACAAGAAGCACTCTAATTATGACTTCTAATGCTTGAACTAGAAAACTGAGGATAGACGACCTTACCTTACCTTCTGATGATCCTACTACTTTCGATCATTTTCAGAACACTTGGAATGTCAGTTTTTCATCCGAACGTGGAGAGGAAAAAAATTCCCTTTTTTATTTCCTCAATCTCTCATTGCATCATTATGAAAACATAGAGGGTGAAATTTCTTATTTTCAATCTTCCCCTCTTTATGATTCACCAGATCACGAGGATCCCTCTATTTGTGATCTTGAACCTTCTGATTGTTGTTACAGGCAAAGTTACCCTAAGGTTTGGGTTGAGGGACCTAACAGAGAGGAAGGCATATCATCACAAGAAACACTCTAATTATGAGTTCTAATGCTTGAACTAGAAAACTGAGGATAGATGACCTTACCCATTTGTTCTACATCTGAGGTTAATATCGCAGGGTGAAAAACCTCTGCTACTCCTCGTGCTTCAGAACTTGCAAATAAATCAAGACAAAGCACACAAACTAGTTTCATATCATATATGTCCTAGACGTCAACATGTTAGCATATATAAGCTCATAAAAATAACATGAAATAAACCATGAAAATATCATTCAACATGTATAAGAGACTTATGACACAAACACATCAGGAACATGACAAAGCTTCTTTTATTGATAATATTTAAAGAGAAAGTGGAGAAATCACCTGATATTTTCCACGGCTCCAAGTGAAATTGTCCTCTGGATCCGTCTAGCCCTAGCCTCACAAAGCTTCTTCCATAAAGGGTGCACAAAGGATGTCACATAAATATGGGGTGAACATCACAAGGAAACAAGGGTTTCCTGAACCTGGGAAGTGCATGAGGTGTTAGTTTCAATCTTTGCAGCCTTCCTCCAGTGATCAAACATGCTCTTACAAAGTGATTTTAAGGTGTCAAGGCCAAATTTTGTCATTTCAGTGAGTCTTCAAGCAAAATTTGGTCACTAAGTATTAGGTCTAAGGTTTTCTTTCACTCCTTTCAAAGTTGTCCAAATTTCAGTCTATGTCACCATTCAGCTGAGTGTACCATCATTCAGAGGGTTTTCATCATCACTTCAGGTTCCAATGGGTCATTTTACACCTTGTTCATACTTCAGTTGTGCCTAGGTAAGGTTCATTTCCCTCTCCTAGGGTTTTGAAGGTAATTTCTCTTAGATGGTCAAATCATTAGCAAAACTTGTATCCTGATGTTCATACACCTTCCCCTATCCTTAATGTACCTTATTAAACACTTCCCATCATTGATATCCCTCAAATTCCTCATTTTCGCACAAACCCTAGTTTCTTGCTACAACTTGGCAATTTTCTAGGCTAGGCCTGTGTTTTGCCCTTTTGGACCCCTTCCCCTCACTCAATATTTGAAATTCCACTTTCCCATAATTCCTAACATCCTTCCCTAATTCCATAAATTTTCTCAAGAATTTAGAAGCCCCTTATCCCCTTCATTTCGCTTCATTTCGACAAATCCCCTGTTCCACACATCGGGATAGGTTTTACTCCAATGATGTTTATGAGCAAGAAAAGATGAATTTGGGAAAAATGAGAGAGATTTTTGTCCAAAATAGGCCAAGGAATAAAAAATTCCTTCAATTTTTACACAGGTATCATGGTTTTAGAGAAATGTCAAAAATACAGTTTCTTCAGGAGAATTGATGCACCTCTGAAGTGACCTTGGGAAAATCAAGCTTTATCCTAGCTTGGTTGGCCGAATGACTTTCTTGATGAGCCAAATGATAACTAGACACAAATATATTTCCAATGAGCTATCATGAGATCAATTTTGAGTTGAGGAAGACCTTCAAAAGTTTACTGCAACAGCACTCTGCGTTGAGGCAGCCTCATTTTGCACATTTTGACCAGTCTTGGGAGATTTGATTTTTGACAGGGAAAATGAACTCCAAATTGAAAAAATCCAGTTGAGTTGGAAATTAGAATCAATAATATTTCCAAAAAGCTATCCTGCACCCAATTTGGGCACCGGGAAGGTCTCCAAAAGTCTCCTGAAAAAAGGCGCTACGCATTGGGTGAGAGGCGCGACGCATTGGGTTTGTGGCGCGGCGCATAGAGCTCCAAGCCATTTTCACCACAAAATCATTCAAATTCTTAATTTACTTGGTTTCCTCTAGTCCAAATTAATTCAAAAAACTCTTCAAATGCCAATGAAAGTGTTTCTTCAGATGTTTATGATGATTTAGTAAAAAATTTCAAACCCTACTTCCGTGTAATTGTTTCTGAAGACATGATTGCTTAGGGTTTGTAAATTGGTTTTTTGTGGCCATCACTCCATCACTCCCCCATTATTTCACTCCTTCATTCATTCTTCACTTTCATCCACTCATTTATTAATTCCCATATTCCAAAAATTCCCTAATTCCCATATCCCTAAATCCCACTATCCCAAACCCTACACTCCCTAAACCCTACTCACATCCCTTAAACTCTTACTCCCATCCCTAAACTCTATTCACACATAAATTTTTACACTTTATTCCATATAATCTACCCATTTCATTCCTCCACCATGTTTCACACTATCCACAACCATCCATGTACAACCACATTTTTCAAAACCAAAGGAAAACAATGGAAAGAGACAGTGATCATGGGTATGAGCGAGAGATTGAGCTGATCGTGAATCTTGGCTTGAGAGAAAAAATTGCACTTGGGAAAGGATGATAGAGAAGGAAAACAAGGAAAATAACAAGTTGAGGCACATTTCCAATCATTATTGGGCGATAAACCATGTTTGCAAAGCAAGAATCAGGTACTTGAAGGCCAAGTTGAAGAAGGCATCAAAGAGGCGAAAAGAGCATGATAGACTTTAGATATTGTCTGAGGCTTCCTTGGCCCGACACAGAACTTGATGAAGAACACTCAGCCAAAATTTCAAAAAATTTGGGACATTTTTGCATTTTTGAAAATTTTGCCCTAAAAAACAGACTTTTCTGCTCTATGCGCCGTGCCACCTGGCGCGCGCTTTTGATAGCAGACTCCTTTTGATGAAAAATCAATTTTTTGGGATTTTTCATGGAAAAATATGCATGCCTACCAATGGCCAAGTAATTTTGACAGGTTTTGGGCTTCCAAAAAGGTCAAAAACACCCCAAAAATGACCTTTCTGCCCCTTTTTTGACACACAGGAAGCAGTCTTGGGAGAAATCAGTTTTGGAGGGGAAAATGAAGGCCAAATTCAGAAATTCTACTTGTGTTGGAAACTAGACAGGAAGAAATTTCCAACAAGCCCACTTAGAGAAAATTTGGACACCGGTAAGGCCTCCAAAATTAGTTGCAAACAGGCACGACTCATAGGGAAATCAGGTGCAGCGCATTGGAGGATTTTTCTCATTTTTGGTCAAAAACTCTGTTTTTCGCCTAGTTTTTTCACATTTTGACTTTTTTTTCCTTCTAGTTGTCAAAATCATGATGTAATTAAATGTAACATGATGGATTTTGATGTAATTTTTCTAAATTTTCACTCATATAGGTAGATTCATCCATCAAAAGGTAATTTGCAACTAAATGAATCAGTTTCCTAGTTTTTAGAGAAAAGTTGTTCCACTGCCTACTTTCTAGTTCTCAGTTTAGATTTTGTTGGAAGAGCTCCTAAACTTATGAGCTTGATCCCTAGAGGCTGGGATGAGTTATTTTTTGTCTATATATTGTGGTTTTTCAGTCATTAGCATGGTTGGACTTTTGGGAATGCTTTGAGCATCATTGACATTCATCTCTGCAGTTTGGCAAAGGAATAGACCAGGGTTTGCAACACTCTATGGGATTCATGTGGCATTTTTCTTTGATAGTGTGTTTCTCTCTGTAAATTTAAGTCTACTGGTGTTTTATGTATACCATTTTCTCTCTTATTTCTTCTTAACTTAAACAAATAAGGATAAAGGTATAATTCATTAAAATTTGCAGTGCTCTACCTAGGGTTTGTTTAATTTTCTATGTTTTCAGCTGTTTGGAGAGGATCCCTAAAGGTTTCTTGCCCTCTTCAACTCCTCACCTGTCTCAAATCTCCATTTCCTTCAAATTGAAAGTGTCAAATCAATTTCCTACCTTGCCCCATTCAGATCTCTGCAAAACTGAGCCTCATTCCCCAGACCCAAATTTGAATTTCCTCTTGAGCCAACAAAACACCCTTAAAATCAATCAAACTCTTTTGCATACATACCTAGCCTAAAATCAGTCTTCATTCAAGTCATCTCAAATCTCACTGATAATTTTTTGCTGAGATTGACAAGGAGAGAGCCCTCTCCCGATCTGGTAGGGCTAGCTACTAGGTTAAGCGTGGTTTGATGTTACCCTAGATTCTGCCTTTCTCAGCCTGAGGTGGATTTAGGCCATAACATAGTGGCGACCATACTGGGGAAGAAAAGTTTGTTGTTTTCTTTATAAACTACAGACGGAGCCTAAAGTTAGCCAGGTAGCCTTTGAAACGCTCTTGCTTTGCATTAGCGAAAGTAGATGAATGCTGCTTCAGTCAATCTCCGGTCTAGTTTATGAACTAAACATGTGGTTTCCTCAATAAGATCTAATCAAGTTCAAATCTGATTATTGATGGTGGAAAACGATCAGACATCGGAAGGCTGAAATCATTCGCCTGGCGATTCTAAATCAATTTTGAGATCAGATCCAAGGACTCCACTGGAGGATGAACCTGACCAGCAGAAACATGAAAGGACAATATGGAAAGATCAGGTATTCAAGTTGGAATTTCATCCAAGACATTTTGTTCTTTGTCATAAATTATTTCTTCTCTTTTCCCGAGAATGTCAAGAAGGCTTTTCAAAGTATATTGTATTTGAGAAAAGATCCTCGGCCTGCATTTGATTCCTTCCCTTTGAAGATTGTGAATACCAAAGATCTGCATGCTTTTGAGCTTGATCAAGACCTTTCTTCCAAATCTTGTGATGACCATCTTCAAACTGATGAACCTCAAGAGACCAAGATTGATTCTGTAGCATTTGTACATACCCCTATACCTTGTAAAATTCCAGATCGATACAAACCTCTGATTTTACCTCCTATATCCCATGCTTTCCCTAAAAATCATGACCTATATCTACCAAGATTTGATGGTGAACGCGACAACATCACTGCTGAGAGACATGTTTTGAATTTTGAGTCTTTTCTTGACCATTTTGAAGTTGATGAAGAGAATGTCAGTATTAGGCTTTTTTTCTCTTTCTTTGTAAGGAAAAGTTAAGAGTTGGTTCAAAACCCTACCTGATGCGAGCATCTCAGATTTCCAGTAGTTCGTCAAAGTTTTCCTCGACGGGTGGGTGGTCAGACAGAACCCTTTCATGATTATAGAAGAGTATAACCAGCTGAAAAGACTGCCAAGGGAGACAGTACAACATTTTTATGCCAGATTTAACCAATTTTATTATTCGATGCCAGTTAATATAAGACCTCCTCTTGGACTACCTGAGTGCCTTTGATCTAGAGATGGAGTTTCAGCTGAGAGAAAGGAATCTTGCAACACTTGAAGAGATGCAGAACCTGTGCAGCAGATGTAGAGGCTCATTTTCTGATCCTAAGGGAAAAGTTGAAGGAAGAAGAGATGAAAAACATAGATCCGAAGGAATCGACATCTCTAGAGGTAAAGCTTGAAATTTTGGTAAGTGCAGTGGAAGAGATGATGCAAAGGACCATCACAAGGAATGAGTATAATGTTCAAGCCCATGGCTCGCTGATTGAAGAAGAACAAGTTACTGATCCAAAACATTTTGTTTCTTATCCCAGTTGTCATAGATCTGATAATGATTGTTTTATATATCATCTTGGAGAAGAGAGAGTTGTTGATATGACATGTATGCTTGATGATGTGTTTTATACTGATGATTTGCCTCAGTTTGATCAGTATGATGATGATTATGTTCTCCAAAAAGAAGTTAATCTTGCAGACAAATTAGCAGCTAGTTTCTGGGAGGAATAATTTCACTTTAAAGAGCTCGAGTACAGAGATAAACCGATGCATATTAGCTATGGAAATGACAAGGAAAGTGCAGAAAATTTTGAAGTATGTGAAGGATCTTTTCCTTTTTTTTTTGCCTCGTTTCAGTTCATCAGAGATAACATTCATGCAATCCGAAATCAACTGTCGACAAGTCTTGATTTGGACCATCATGAGGGCATTAAAAACCTTGTTTAAGACTTCTCATATCCAGATTTTCAGCCCCCGAATGCCATCGATTGTCAAGTTGTAGATGAAGACATGGAAGCTGGCACATATGATCAAATGATACAAGATGATTCCATACCATTTTGTTTTGAATCATTTCAGTTTTTGAAGGGTAAATTGCATAGTATATCTTCAAATGAGCAGCCTGTAGGAAATCATGTAATCTCATCGGAACCAATAGAGAATGGGTTGCAACAGTCTTTTCAAGTTTTTCACGATCCAATCGTTGATGTGTTGGATGATGTCTGCAGTCAAAGTCTTTATCCATTGACTACAAGTGAGCTTGAAACGTGTATTGATACAAACTTGATCTGGCAGCTAGTTTCTTTGTCATTTTTAGCAGGAGTCTCGTTACAAAGCTCAGATCAAAGTTTGCATTCATGGTATGAGGAGAAGAGAAATAATCCATTGGATGAGCTAAGTCTTAGTGTGCATGAACTTCAAGATCCTTATGCAGTGTTTTTGGAGGTGGGTAGAGAATCCATATCATTCAATGGATCTGTTTCCAAGTTTTCATGGGAGTTGCCTTTGGGTAGTTCTCTCTTGTTGTTCATAAGTGAGCACTTGCGGAGAATTCAAATAGCAGCCGGAATACTTACTTGGTTTCATTGGTTGTTTCGTTTCAATTGATCATGTGATGAATGAAACTGTTAGAGTAGGTTTTGATGAATAAGCTCTACTTTGAGCATCATTTCCAGTTTTTCAGTTGTGTTTAAGTATCGAGTTAGTTTTTAGTTGAATGAGAGTCAATTTGTGTCATCAAGTCATCAGTTTTCAGTAATGCATTTCAGCTTGAGTTTTTTATTCCATTGCCTAATGGATGAAGGCATTGTCTGCTTTCCAAAGATCTGCCGCTCTTGGCACCTCCAAGGAGCTACCATCCCCATTGGAGCCAATGTTAGTGTCAGTCTTTGCAGCCTTCCTCCAGTGATCAAACATGCTCTTACAAAGTGATTTTAAGTTGTCAAGGTCAAATTTTGTCATTTCAGTGAGTCTTCAAGAAAAATTTGGTCACTAAGTATTAGGTATAGGGTTTACTTTCACTCCTTTCAAAGTTTTCCAAATGTCGGTCTATGTCACCATTCAGTTGAGTGTACCATCATTCAGAGGGTTTTCATCATCATGTCAGGTTCCAATGGGTCATTTTACACCTTGTTCATGCTTCATTTGTGCCTAGGTAAGGTTCATTTCCCTCTCCTAGCGTTTTGAAGGTAATTTCTCTTGGATGGTCAAATCATTAGAAAAAATTATATCCTGATGTTCATACACCTTCCCCTATCCTTAATGTACCTTATTAAACACTTCCCATCACTGATATCCCTCAAATTCCTCATTTTTTCACAAACCCTAGTTTCTTGCTACAACTTGGAAATTTTCTAGGCTAGGCCTGTGTTTTTCCCTTTTGGACCCCTTCCCCTCATTAAATATTTGAAATTAAAATTTCCACTAATTCCTAACATCCCTCCCTACTTCCAAAAATTTTCTCAAGAATTTATAAGCCCCTTATCCCCTTCATTTCACTTCATTTCGACAAATCCCCTGTTCCACACATCGGGATAGGTTTTACTCCAATGATGTTTTTGAGCAAGAAAAGATGAATTTGGGAAAAATAAGAGATTTTTTTGTCCAAAATAGGCCAAGGAAGAAAAACCTCCTTCAATTTTTACACAGGTTTCATGGTTTTAGAGAAATGTCAAAAATACACTTGCCTCAGGAGAATTGATGCACCTCTGAAGTGACCTTGGGAAAATCAATGTTTCTCATATCTCGGTTGGCCAAATGACTTTCTTGATGAGCCAAATGATAACTAGACATCAATATCTTTCCAATTAGCTATCATGAGCTTAATTTGGAGTTGCGAACGACCTTCAACAGTTGACTGCAACAGCACTCTGCCTTGAGGCAGCCTCATTTTTCACATTTTGACCAGTCTTGGGAGATTTGATTTTTGACAGGGAAAATGAAATAAAAATTGAAAAATTCCAGTTGAGTTGGAAATTAGACTGAATAATATTTCCAACGAGCTATCCTGCTCCCAATTTGGACACCGGGAAGGTCTCCAAAAGTCTCCTGCGAAAAGGCGCTACGCATTGGGTGAGAGGCGCGACGCATTGGGTTTGTGGCATGACGCGGTGCATAGAGCTGAAAGCCATTTTCACCACAAAATCATTCAAATTCTAAATTTACTTGGTTTCCTCAGGTCCAACGTAATTCAAAAAACTCTTCAAATTCCAATGAAATTGTGTCTTAAGATGTTTATGATGATTTAGTAAAAAAATTCAAACCCTACTTCCGTGCAATTTTTGCTCAAGACATGATTGCTTAGGGTTTGTAAATTAGTTTTTTGTGGCCATCACTCCATCACTCCCCCATTCTTTCACTCCTTCATTAATTCTTAAATTTCATCCACTCATTCCCTAATTCCCATATCCCTAAATCCCACTATCCCAAACCCTACACTCCCTAAACCCTGCTCACATCCCTAAAAATCTTACTTCCATCCCTAAACTCTGTTCACACATAAATTTTTACACTTTATTCCATATACTCTACACATTTCATTCCTCCACCATATTTCACACTATCCACAAAACCATCCAAGTACAACCACATTTTTCAAAACCAAAGGAAAACAATGGAAAGAGACAGTGATCATGGGTATGAGCGAGAGATTGAGCTGATCGTGAATCTTGGCTTGAGAGAAAAAAAATTCACTTGGGAAAGGATTCTAGAGAAGGCCAGCAAGGAAAATAACATGTTGAGGCACATGGCCAATCATTATTGGGCGAGAAACCATGTTTGCAAAGCAAGAATCAGGAACTTGAAGGCCAAGTTGAAGAAGGCATCAAAGAGGCGAAAAGAGTATGATAGACTTCAGATATTGGCTGAGGATTCCTTGGCTTGACACAGCACTTGATGAAGAACACTCAGCCCAAGTTTCGAAAAATTTGGGACATTTTTGAAATTTTTGAAATTTTTGCCCTAAAAAACAGACTTTTTTGCTCTATGCACCGTGCCACCTGCCGCGCGCTTTTGATAGGGGACTCATTTTGATGCAAACTCAACATTTTTGGATTTTTCATGGAAAAATATGCATTCCTAACAATGGCCAAGAAATTTTGACAGGTTTTGGGCTTCCAAAAAGGTCAAAAACACCCCAAAAATGACCTTTCTACCCCTTTTTGACATACAGGAAGTAGTCTTGGGAGAAATCAGTTTTGGAGGGGCAAATGAAGGCAAAATTTAGAAATTCCACTTGTGTTGGAAAGTAGACAGGCAGACCTTTCCAACAAGCCCACTTGGATCAAATTTGGACATCGGAAATGCCTCCAAAATCAGCTGCAAACAGGCACGACGAATAGGGAAATCAGGCGCGGCGCATTGGAGGATTTTACTCATTTTTGGTCAAAAATTCTGTTTTTCACCTAGTTTTTTCACATTTTGACTTTTTTTTTCCTTCTAGTTGTCAAAATCATCATGTAATTAAATGTAACATGATGGATTTTGATGTAATTTTGCTAAATTTTCACTCATAGAGGTAGATTCATCCATCAAAAGGTAATTTGCAACTGAATGAATCAGTTTCATAGTTTTTAGAGGCAAGCTGTTCCACTGCCTACTTTCTAGTTCTCAGTTTAGATTTTGTTGGAAGAGCTCCTAAACTTATGAGCTCGACCCCTAGAGGTTGGGATGAGTTATTTTTTGTCTATCTTGGTTTTTCAGTCATTAGCATGGTTGGAATTTTGGGAATGCTTTGAGCATCATTGTACATTCATCTCTGCAGTTTGGCAAAGGAATAGACTAGGGTTTGCAGCACTCTATGGGATTCATGTGGCATCTTTCTTTGATAGTGTTTTTTTTCTATAAATTTAAGTCTACTGGTGTTTTATGTATACCATTTTCTCTCTTATTTCTTCTTAACTTAAACAAACAAGGATAAAGGTAGAATTCATTAAAATTTGCAGTGCTCTACCTAGGGTTTGTTTAATTTTCTATGTTTCTCACTGTTTGGAGAGGAAGACGAAGGTTTCTGCCCTTCAACCTCTCTACTCATGCCTCAACTCTACTTCCTTCCAAATTGAAAGTACAAATCAATTTCTACCTTGTCTATCTGGACCTCCAGAACTGAGCCTCATTCCCTAGACCCAAATTTTCCTTTCCTCTTGAGCCAACAAAACACCCTTAAAATCAATCAAACTCTTTTGCATACATACCTAGCCTAAAATCAGTCTTCATTCAAGTCATCTCAAACCTCACTAATCATTTTTTGCTGAGATTGACAAGGAGAGAGCCCTCTCCCGATCTGGTAGGGCTAGCTACCAGGTTAAGTGTGGTTTGATGTTACCCTAGATTCTGCCTTTCTTAGCCTAAAGTAGATTTAGGCCATAACAGGAGGCACGGGGAAATATCAAACATGATCAGGGTTGTAACATGCTATAATATCAATGGAATTCTCTCTCCTCCCTTAGGCCATTCCCTTGAGGTGTATTTATACTTCCTCAAATTAGTTATTTCAGTTGAGAAACAGTTTGGCCACGGGCTGAGGTAGTTAAGTTACTGGAAAAAACCATAAACCCCACCCAATTAATAGGGAGTTTATTATTTTTTTAATATTTTAAATAGTATACACGGTTCAGATACGGGTGGACCCACATCTGCATGCAGAAAATTCTGGGCAGACTTGCATATGGAATTCAAAATGCTATTTTTAAAGAATTTTTACCAAGTCTGAATGGAAGGGTTTCCCAAGGCCAATGCATAAGTCATCAAGTATATAGAGGTGATAAAATATGCTATAACATATGCCCCTTAATATATGAGGTCAAAAAGGGTACATGATGGCTGAAATGTATTATGTGCATAAGAAATAATCTTGCGAGGATTAGAGAGGACTTCACCAGATTTTAGCCTACCAAAAACCAGTGGAAGAGATCAGAAATAAAGCTCATATTTGAGGTGAGCATACCCATGCTTAGTGAAAGAAAATCATGTTCGCATATATAGTATGGAGCGGATCCAATATGTTACAAGTATAATTGAACTGTAAAATACATATTGAATCATATGATCACTGCCCGAAAGTAGATATCAAAATCATGTTCATGTTGTTAGCACCCTGTAATTAGCAAGATTGGAAAAGTCCAACTGTAGAGGTAACATCATACCACTTTGGGATTCAAGGATATAGCCCTCCTGAATCCAGAGAGGGATCTCTCTATAAATGAGTTAAAATATGTGATCTTCAAAGGTTGCAATTGTGATATTAGGCTAGTTATGAAGAGCATGGGTTTGATTTGTTTGTTTTTGGTTGGGCAAAGACATGATGAAGATGAAAGGCAGTTCTAAATAAAGGGTGAAAATGTATGCAATGAAGGAATGATTCAGTTGACAGAAAAGGGCAAAGACAGTTTTAACCCATTGGGCTATGGAGTCATAGGAGGATTTAATTGGATAGCAAGATTCAAGAAGGATCCATGGGGAAAGTTACTTATATCAAAGGATCTTTTAAAGTGATTTTATAGAATGAAACAGATAAGAAGTGAAAGACCAAACCAAAGGAAGGACAAAGCACAGTCTAAGATCAAGTAAGTACTTTTAAACTAGCTTGCTTTCAACATGTACTTAAGGGGAAACATAAAAGTATTTTTGTTGATTAGGTAAGTGCTTTTAAACTAGCCTGCATTGAAGTACTTTACATCAGAAACATTTAAAAAAAATAGCTCGAACTTCTTAAGATCAGGTAAGTGCTTTTAAACTAGCCTGCTTTCAGCATATTCAATAAGGAAACACATATGATAATCACAAAGAGCAATATAGATTAGGGAAGTACTTTTAAACTAACCTGCATTAATATACTCTAAGGAAAACACAAGGAAGGCTCGTTTTAAAGAGCAATCTAGATCAGGGAAGTACTTTTAAACTAACCTGCATTAATATACTCTTCAAAGAGAACATTCAAATGAAGAAAACATAGAAGTAAAGCTTTCAGTAAGAGTAGGGTACCGTGGAGAGTACATCCTAACTCTATGTTTGCTGCTCTTTATCAGAGAAAGTGAACAGAGTGAAAATATTAAGAAAAATAATAATTAACAGTAAGGAGAACATCACCATTGACATAATTGAGGATTCCATGAATCAACAGCTTGTATTGATGTTCAAACCAGTTACAATCTGCAAGCCCGGTGGGTCTCTACAGCTTTGAAATTCTCATATCAGCTTGTGTATCTTTTAGTTACAAGACAGGGCATCAGTAGCTTCAGAATAACCATTACATGCATTCAGATGTCTAGAGACCAACATTTTCTCATCTTCTATAACAGTATTTATAGAAGAATGAAGAGGTGGGAGGATTTCCCAGGGGTCAAGTATTATCAATTATGCAATTAATGCAATTCCTGGCCTTTGGGAACTAGGCAAGGCATAAGGTGGGAATATAATCGTTTATAACTCTACTTCATAACTCTGTTTGTGTCATTCGAGGCCAAATGATTGAAAAGACCTGCTTCTCGACTGTTCTTCAACTTCCAGAATGGTTTTGCCGACAATTAGAGATAAGATTCTTTGATTTTCATTAATTGTTTGGCGATCTTTAATTTCTGCGAGGCTGCTGGTGTCTTTTGGAGCTATGGAGGGTTCAATTAGCCTCTTTTTATGGTGGTGGAGGCTTTCTCGGCTTGACAGATGTCTTCATCGTTCCCAAAACACCTTTTAATTAACTTGAAATTTGTGTTTTGGTCTTCAAACGTCCTGTTTCTGGTATATTTTATCTTCGGCACTGATACTCTTTAACGGTGCCCAATTTAACTACATTTTCTGGTGTGCAGGGCTGCGCAGGGTTATATGGCATCAATGCCTCATGAAACACTGATGAAAACGTGAATTTTCACCCCGTGGCTGATTTCCTTTGACAAATCAAAAGAGGGACGGTCGTCACCCTCATCTTTCGAATTTCCTTCTGAATATAGCGGAAAACGTTAAACCCTGCAAAATACAAACGAAAGTTATGAAATCCTGCGTTTATAGGTTAAACTGCATTGGAGGTTATGCGGAGGAAGCAGGGTCATGGGATCATGGAGCGGGGGTGCAAATCGACGGCGAAGATGCAGCGGCGGGATGTAATGGGCAAAACCTTTGTAAACCACGAAATATATCATTTTCGATTTTAGAAAGGAAAAAAGTGTTTTTATATGAAAGGCGAGGGTATCATATGGTGGGCCCGGCGAGATCGATCACAAATCGAAAAAGGTGGAAAATGCGATGACGGATTTATGCGACGGAAAGAAAATGCGATATTGCAATTTGCGATGAGCGTTGGGGAAAAATGTGATTGGCGTGGTCGCATCGCAAATATTTGCGATACAATCAGATCGCATCGCAAATATTTGCGATGGATCAAACTGTTTAAACAACGAAACATGCGATTTACGATATGCGATGGATCGCATCGTAGAAACTTGCGATGAGCCTTTTTAGATAAAACCGCAATTCCGCGATTTGCGATCTGCGATGAGCGCTTCTAGAGTTAGCGCTTGGTTTTCTATGCATTTTTCATGGTTTTTCAATGGAAATGGGGGTTATGGCAAAGCTAAAGAGTGAGTCTTTTAACTTTGTAAAAGTGTTTTTTCATGAGGGAAAGAGAAGAAATCATGAAAACAAGGGGGATTTTATGGAGGAAAAGGAGAGCAGATAAAGGTTTGACAAGGGGGAAAATGAAGGTCTTGCAGCAGTCTTTTTTATGAAATCAGCAGAATTTCTGAGTATAACAATGGGAATAGTAAATGAAGATTTGGGACAGAGGCATGAAGCCTTAAAGAGACTTCAAGAGCCAACAATTTTTAGTGATAAATTTGTTCCTTGGAGGCTCCAAAAAGTTTTAGCCACCTTTTGGTATAACAAAATATTATAGGTGGCTAACAGTGGCTCCACTTGGGGGATGGTGCCTTCTTGAAGGCATCAAGAATTCAGACTTGATTTCTCTGGGAGGCTGACTTGTGCTTGATCCATTTATTTTCTCTGGGGTGCTGACCAGGTTCCTCAACCTTTGAATTTCTCTTGCTCTGCTTCTGAAAAATAATCATCAGTCATGAAAGATAAATGGATTTCATCAATACAACTTTCTGCCTACCCAACCCTACTAATCTAACATTTTTTCTTCATCAGAGTGCACTTGGATTGGAAAACTATTTTCACCACATTTTATTCTTTTGAATGCATAAAAACTAATCTAATTCTACTCCTTATTTCTCCCTGAACTCAAATTAAATAGTTGAGCTCAGATATTTCTCTACCTAATCTACTGTCTTTTGGGATTAAGTTGTCCAACAGACTTTCATTCTCTAAATTCTACAACAAAAATTTAAAAACAATCAAGTCAAGATTAAGCTGTTTGACTTGCTATGATCTATGGCATAAAAACAAGCTGCACATAGACATTATTTTGCATGAATTTAAATAAAAACTGAAAGTTTTAAGATCTGAAATTTCAAAGCAGTTCATCCATCTTTTTACAGCTCTATTTTGAATTCTGTTTGAGTTATCCTTTCCTTTCCTCTGGTTCAGATTTTGAGTTGATTAGAACCAGATTTGCATTCTTATTTGACTTAGAATTTGAAACATATTTGAGTCATTCTTCTTGGAAGCTTAGTTTCAGGTTTTGAGCATGTTTGAACCTTTGATTTCCATCCTAACCTATCTACTGATAAGCCAAGATTAAACAGTTTGGAAAATCAAATTCACTATCCTATCAGCAGTAAATTTAGAACTAGTTAGTCAAGATTAAACTGTTTGACTAACTAGGAGTATGTTTTTCAGGAGTGGAATTTGAGCTTGCACACTTTCAAAATTATTTCTCTTTTTTGGCATGGGGCTCTGCCTTTATTGTTTTTACAATCTGCCCTCTTTTCGTTCTTTTCTTTGTTTTTGTATATTTTTTTTTCTTTTTTGTGAAACTGAATAAAGCAATGATATTTATAATGGAAATGAAAGCTTTAAAATCAGACTTAGCAGTAGTAGTGTTTAAGGACCCTGCCATTGACAGGACCCCCAAACAGATCTGTGCCATCTAGCTCTTGCAGAAAATAGGCATTAGGACCAGTGGTGGACTGAATGTTGTAAGGACCTTGCCACAAAATATCAAACTTGCCATGTTTGCCATTCTCCTCTCTTCTGGAGTCCCATCTGAGTACCTTATCTCCAATGCTGAAATCACAAGCCTTTGTTCTTTTGTCAAACAACTTCTTTATATTTTCTTGCACCTTTTGAGCTCTGTTGTAAACCTCTTCTCTTGCCTGCTGCAGATCTATTGTCTCATTGATCCTCCTTATCATGCTGCCTTCTTCTGACTGTATTTCTTGGACTAATTTTATCACTGGTACACCCAGGCTGGTAGGAAATACTGCATCTGCTCCATAAACAAGTTGGTAAGGGGACATTCCAATGGATTTCTTTGTGGTCAATCTGTCTGCCCATAGAGCATGCACCAACTTTTTATTCCATGATTTTTTATTTTCCTCCAGCATCTTCTTGATGATAGTCACCAAAATTTTATTTGATGATTCAGCTAACCCATTACCTTGAGGGTAATAAGTAGTAGAATAGTGTAATATGATACCTGTGACAAAACTCAATCATTTTTTTAGAACAAAAGCAGCAGCATTATCAGTAATAATCTTTCTAGGGCATCCGAATCTAGACAAGATATGGTCTTCAAGGAATTTTATAATGACAGAATCGGTGGCATTCCTAGAAGGGATGGCTTCAATCCATTTTTTGAAGTAGTCAGTGGCTGTGAGAATCCATTTGTGTTGGGCAGATGAAGCAGGATGGATTTCTCCTATGAAATCTAGGCCCCATTGTTGGAAAGGAGCTTCAACAATGATAGGTTGTAATGGTAAGGGAAGGAGCTTTCTTTTGCCCTCGAATATTTGGCATTTATGACAGGCAACTATCATTTTATGGATATCTTGGAAGAGGGTGGGCCAGTAATAGCCATCTCTAAGGATTTTATTTGTTGTGGTTTTCCAGTAGAGATGACCTCCACACTCTCCCTCATGGAATTCATGCTTGATCCTCTCTGCATCCACTTCAAGCAAACATTTAAGTAATAAACCATTAGCAATTTTCCAATACAAACATTCATTTAAAATGCAATAGTTCCTAGCTTTCAACTTTAAAAACCTTGCCTTTGTTTTTGATAAATCAGGAGGAGCATTAAGATTTGTAAGTACATACAAGATGTCAGCATACCAAGGTGAGTTTTGGAACTGCTCTTCCACAGTGGGAGCAGATAATTCTTCCTATTCATCCAAGGCATCTACCATGTTAATTTCAAGGGCTTGTAGATTAGATTCAGCCATTAATTGAGCTAAGCCCTGACCTTTAATGAGTTTTGTGGGTTTGATCTCCAAATCATACTCTAGGATTGCAGCAATCCATTTGCCCCTCTTTCCATCTGGGTCTTGAGACAGGATGTCTTTTACCACTATGTTAGGCACATAAGCAATGGTGTGGGAATGAAGAATATACTCCCTAAAGTCCTTTAAGGCCTTTACCAAAGCATAGGCTTGTTTTTCCATTATGTTATATTTCAAGGGTGCATCTCTTAAAGCCTTGCTGAAAAAAGCAATAGGTTGTTCCTGTCCCTCTGAGTTTTTCTGCAATATGACTGCAGCCGCTGTATGTTCTGAGGCAAAGGAAAAAATAAGGAAATCTTTTGAAAAGTCTGGGCTGATCAAGACTGGTGCCCGAGTGAGTGCATAATTAACCAATTCGAAGGATTTTTTGGCTTCTTCAGTCCATTTTACTCCTACACTCTTTTTGAGCATATTAGTCATGTTCCTAAGGAGCTCTGTTAAGTTGGGAAGGAACCTCCTCAAGAATTTAATCTTTCCAATAAAGGACTGTAGTTCTTTTATGTTCCTTGGGTGGCTAATCTGTAGTATTCCCTCAACTCTTTTTGGATCTATTTTAATTCCATTTTCTGATATAATATGGCCAAGGATTTTAATCTCTTGTAGGCCAAATACTGTCTTTTTGGGATTTAAAGATAGCCCAAATATCCTGCATTTTTCAAAGACCTTCCTTAGATGTTTAAGGTGCTCTTCATCGGTTTTGGAATAAACTGTTATGTCATCAAGGTAAATTACAATGAAGTGCCCTATTTCTTCTGAAAATGCAATGTCCATGGCCCTTTGGAAAGTGGCCCCAGCATTCATTAGTCCAAAAGGCATCTTCACATACATGAAAGTGCCCCAAGGAGTGGTGAAAGCTATTTTGAGTTGGTCTTCAGGGAGTACTAAAACTTGGTTATATCCTGAAAAACCGTCTAACAGAGAAATCCTCTTTGAACCAACTACCTTCTATAGAATGTGTTCCATTTTGGGCAGAGGATAATTGTATTTTAGGGAGGCTCTGTTAAAGTTTCTGAAATCAATGCAGAGTCTTATTTCTCCTGTCTTTTTCCTCACAGCTACAATATTAGAAACCCAATATGAAAACCTCACAGGCACAATGATTCCTGCCTCATACATTTTCTTGATTTCCTTTTCCACTAGAGGCAGTTGTATTGGATTAATTCGACGCAGTTTTTGCTTAAAGGGTTTTTGTTTTTCTCTTAAAGGAATCTTGTGCTGGATGATCTCTGTATCATAGGCTTTTAAGTCTTGATAGCTCCAGGCAAACACATCGACAAAGTCTTTAAACAATTCAATGTATTTCTTTTTGATGTCTGACGGCAAGAACCTAGCTAATTTAATTATTTTGGGCTGATCCTCAGTGCCTATGTTGCATTCTTCGACCTCAGACTCTGTATATTCCATTGTGGGTTTCTTTGCCACGTTGTTATAATCAAACATGTATTCTAATGGTGCTAGCCCCCTAGGTATGTTCCTATCCTTTGCTGACAATACCTCAATGTCTTCATTTTCTGTGTCCTCGTATTCTTTAGTATGAGTTTCGAGTTTGTTAGTTAACATGTTGATTTCTACGGGACAAGATGGTTCTTCTTATTTAGTGGGTTGTTCGTTTAGGCATTCTTCATTGGATTTAGAATCTGAATCAGATGATTCAAACTCATTCCTGCCAAGCAGGAAATCCTCTATCTGTTTGTCGTCCTCAAAGACCTGCCAATATTTTTTATTATCAGGCACGGCTGGTCTAAATTTCATCTGAGTTGTGTAGTCTTTAGTTTCATATGGGGCTAAGTATGTCCTAGTAGCAAAGGCTAAATTTTGTGCGGCAATATTTCGTTTTCTTGGGACAAAAATCAATTTGGACTCCTCAAAAGTTTTCAAAAGGTCGATGACATCGTTTCGATAGGCTCTAAGTCTGGGATGGTTTGCATTATACTCCCCATTGACTTGCCTAATCACTAATTCTGAATCCCCATGGACATTGATTCTTCTATCTCCTAACTTTTTTAACAGATGCAAGCCTAAGATAAGAGCTTCGTACTCGGCGATGTTGTTAGAACACTGAAAGTTTAATTTGCAGGAAATGCATTCTCCGTGATTGTTTTCAGTGTTAATAACCCAGACACCCGCACCAGCAGTGCTCTTAGTGCATGACCCGTCAAAGTACATAGTCCACAGAGGACCGTTTTCGGTTTCATCCTGGTTAGCGCCCTCGTCAACTAACATGCTCTCTGATTGTTGTTGAAAATCAGCACTTAGTTGAATTGGTTTCGAGTTCTTAGGTTTTTCGCTGTGTTGAAGGTTGCTGTCTTTATTTTCAAGTTTTAAGGGCGATGGGCAGATATCCCATGGCTCAAGATATTTGTTTGGTTTACTAATGCCTTGACATGTATCAAACTGTTTTGACATTTCTGAGTTGTGTTTCTCTTTCTCACCATCGGCAATCAATCCTGTTAAAGTGACTGATTCAATAAGTGTGTCATCATTATGTTCTATTCTGAGATCTAGAAGATGTTGTGTTGGATCTTGTTCCTCAAGATTTTCATGGAGTTGAAGGACAGGGGAAGTTTGTTGTTTGCCATCTTGGCTATGTTCATTCAGGTGGGTTGTTTCAATGCACTGTTCGAAGGTTTCTAGCTCGTTTTCTTCCGTCTCTAGAATTGCATTCATTTCTAGATTTGGGGTTTCTAACCATTCGGCTGAGTCACTGTCTTCTAGCTCTGGCTTATTTGAAGGTTCGTCATTATAAAGGATAAATGAATCCAGGTCAGTATGGACAGAGTAAATGGGGGAATTTTCAGGCTTCTATGGGCTACTGACCATGAATTTCAAGTGTGCCTCTCTGTATAGTCTTCTAAGCTGGCTAAAGACAGGGATAGAAGCATATGTTCCATCCATCTGTATTGTACCTTGCAGCTTGGCACCCCATGATCTTGATAACAACATGCCATACTTAGGGGGCACATCAGCCACTACAACATCCATAACCATGCACTTGGCTGAGATTTGAGTCAAACTCACACAAAGGTCTTTGATTAGGCCAAGGCATTTCACTCTGGTAGAGTCAAAAGAATATAATTCCTTGTAAGGTCGTGTTATTTCTAGCCCTAGCCTTTCCATTATCACTTTTGGCATAAGGTTGTGTGAGGCTCTAGAGTCATGCATAGCATTATGCAAGATTTTTTCATGGACATTTAGGCTGGCATAGAAAGGGGGTACTACCCCTTCTTGAAATTTACCTTCAATTTTAGGACCAAAAATAAGCTCTAGCTGGTCATCATTAAAATTGACTGTGTCATTACTGTCCTCAATATTTAAAGCCTTCGGAATTTGGGCTCTATATGCATGCTAGGTAGCTAACTCAGTCAAAGGAACAGAGATTTTTATCTTTGAAATTTCCTGCTCTAGGCTGAAAGGAATTTGACTCTTTAAAGTGTTGGTTTCAGTCTTATTAGCTGTCAATTTCTCAGCAACATCAGTTTGCTGACTTGTTGTATTTACACTTGACAAAATGGTTTTCACAGGAGTACTAGCTGAGATGTTAGTACTACTAATGTCTGCACTTTGTTTTTCATTGTTTTGAGTGCTTTTCTCTTTACCTTTATCAGAATTCTCAGTCAATGTTTTATCCTTCTGTTTGACAACTTTAGGCTTAGTTACAGGGTTGTTTTGTGAAGATTTGTCAGAGGTTTTGGAGTTGGGGGTTTGTTGACTGGTTTTTCTTCTGAGGTCATATTCTTTTTGAGACTCTATGACAACATTTTGCATGTCTTGATAATAATTTTCATCATCATATCTTGTGTCAACATGAGGTGTATATAGTCCTTGTGTTCTATCATAATGAATCTCACACTCATCATTATCTACCCCTAACATGTTGACATCCTCTTCCTCTGTTATCTCATCTGTTTCCTCAACCTCACTTATGAAGTTTTGATGAAAGGGAGGGGTGATCTGTTGGTCATCTTCCCAAAGTCGGTTTGGAGGTTGATTTCTTCTAAAATTCTGGCCCTGGTTCTGGTTTCTGTTCTGAGAGGCAGTTTGGTTTTGACTGGCTTGTGTTCTCTCAAGAATGCTCATTTTCTTCATCATTTCCTCCATCATTTTATCCATTTTTGAGTTTGAAGTGGAAGGTGTGGACTCCTCTCTAAAAGATACTCTCTTCTCAGCCTTCATTCTTGCTCTCTTCTCCATTAAATTGACTTCCACAGAAAGAGCACCCCTTTGCATATCTTCAAGAGTTTCAAAGTCTCTTTCTCTTAGCGAATAGGTCATATCAGAGTCAAACCCTTCAGGAAATGTGTTTAAAGCTGAGCCCTGTGGAGGTTTTAGTTCTAGGGGAAGTGCATTATAGATACTGTTGAATCTAGTACAATAAGCTTGTACACTTTCCCCAGTGTTTCTATGGAGGTTGTTGTAATCAGCAAGGATTTGAAGGGGATTCTTCTTTACTTCCCATTTGTTTAAGAATGTTTGATGGAAGGCTTGGAGAATATTGATACTATGGGGGGCTATACCTTTGAACCATTTTCTTACTTCTCCCCCCAGACTTTGAGCAAACAATCTAAGCTTGACAGAATCATTATCAATTTCATTTCTGTCAAAGTAGTCATTCATCTTATCCACATGTTGTGATGCAGTTGTAGCATTTTTCTCATCATATAATGGAATTTTGGACTGATAGTCCTGTGGAAGATTGACTAGGGGTACAGGAAGGACTAAAGGAGCATACCATGCAGCCATGGCAGGTGGTGGAGGTGGATTTACAAGAGGGACCGTAGGCTGGAGTGGAGTGGTTTGGACAGTGGATGTAGGGTGAATGGAAGTAGGTGGACCAGGAATAGATTGCTAAGCTGATCTTGGATGAGAGATACCTAGGTTGTTAAGGAAATGTAAGTCAGGAGGCGTGGTTTCTCTACTACCAGGATATTCACTTGTCTGAGGAGATGAAAGTGAAGACTCAGAATCTAACTGATCTAAATCGCTAAGAGACCTGGTTCTAAAGGGATTTACTAGGTCATCTTGCGATTGTTGTAGAGCTGAAAGATTTTCTGGGACAGATTTAGCTCTCAAGGGTGATCTGAAAATAGTTGATAATTTAATCCTAGGAGACTTTCGAAGGATGCTTTCTGGGTCATCAACTATTTCAGGTGGATCTGGATCAGGATGGGCTCTAGTGTGAATCTTTCTAGGAGCCACTATGCTGTATGTTTTAGATCCTAATAACAAGAAAAGTTCAACCAGGTATGACAATCTTTGAGAGGTTAACTAATCTGTTTTACACAAATTTGGATCCTATAGTCCCCTGACTGAGTTTGAAGGATAGTATAGCGATGAGGGTTCTTCCCAGTGGAGTCTTAAGGTCTGTTGAGGATTGTGGAGTCACCAAGTGGAAGTTTTTAGCTCCTTTTCAGAGGTAAAAGGTTTTATGGTCCACTACCATGTTTATTAGATACCAATCTGAGATATTTTTTGGTTTTCTGAGTTATTGTGGTTGTATGGAAACTAAAGAGTTTATAAAAGCTGGCCAAGCAACTATGAAATCAAAAAGTCCCCAGTATGGTCACCATTATGTTATCACCCTATAATTAGCAAGATTGGAAAATTTCCAACTGCAGGGGCAACATCAAACCGCTTTGGGATTCAAGGATCTATCCCTCCTGAATCTAGAGAGGGATCTCTCTATAAATGAGTTAAAGGATGTGATCCTCAAAGGCTGCAATTGTGATATTAGGCTAGTTATGAAGAGCATGGGTTTGATTTTTTTGTTTTTGGTTGGGAAAAGACATGATGACGATGAAAGGAAGTTCTAAATAAAGGGTGAAAATGTCTGCAATGAAGGAATGATTGAGTTGATAGAAAAGGGAAAAGACAGTTTTAACCCATTGGGCTATGGAGTCATAGGAGGATTTAATTGGACAGCAAGATTCAAGAAGGATCCATGGGGCAAGTTACTTATGTAAAAGGATCTTTAAAGTGAATTTATGGAATGGAACAGATAAGAAGTGAAAGACCGAACAAAAGGAAGGACAAAGCACAGTTTAAGATCAAGTAAGTACTTTAAAACTAGCTTGCTTTCAACATGTACTTAAGGGAAAACATAAAATTATTTTTGTTGATCAGGTAAGTGCTTTTAAACTAACTTGCATTGAAGTTATTTCAATCGGAAACATTTAAAAAACAATTCAAACAGCTTAAGATCAGGTAAGTGCTTCTAAACTAGCCTGCTTTCAGCATATTCGATAAGGAAATACAGATGATAATCACAAAGAGCAATCTAGATCAGGGAAGTACTTTTAAACTAACCTGCATTAATATACTCTAAGGAAAACACAGGGAAGGCTCATTTTAAAGAGCAATCTAGATCAGGGAAGTACTTTTAAACTAACCTGCATTAATATACTCTTCAAAGAGAACATTCAAATGAAGAAAACATAGAAGTAAAGCTTTAGGTAAAGTGAAGATCATAGTGGTATCCTAACTCTGTATTTCACCACTATCGAAAAGTGAGCAAGGTAAGCATTAAGAAAAATAACAGTACTTGATGAACTGTCCTGTTGACATAGTGAGATTCCATAGATGACTTGTATTGATATTTCAAACCAGTTACAATCACATGAAGCGATGGGTCTCTCACGACTTTAAATTATGTATCGACGTATCTTTTCAGGTTACAAGGCGAACGCCAGTAACCGAATAACCATTACATGCATTCAAATTTCAAGAGACCAACATTTTCTCATCTTCTATAGCAGTATTTATAGAAAAATGAAGAGGTGGGAGGATTTCCCAGGGGTCAAGTATAATCAATTTATGCAATTAATGCAATTCCTGGCCTTAGGGAACCAGGAAAGGCGTAAGGTGGGAATATAATCGTTTATTAATCTACTTCATAACTCTGTTTGTGTCATTCGAGGACAAATTATTGAAAAGACCTGCTTCTCGACTGTTCTTCAACTTCCAGAATGGTTTTGCCAACAATTAGAGATAAGATTATTTGATTTTCATTAATTGTTCGGCGTGATCCACCTGGATCAAGCTGTAGTGTCTTTTAGATTATGAAGTTGATGCTCTTTTTATAGCGGTGGAAGCTTTCAGCTTGATAGATGTCTTGTCGTTCATACCTTTTAATTAACTTAATCGTGTTTTAGTCTTACAACGTCCTGGTATATTTGTCTTGACGCGATACTCTTCATGATTGCTAATTCATACATTTCACGGTGTCGCAGTACCTGAGGTTATATAGCATCAATACCTAATGAAGCTCTTGATCACCGACTATTTGCACCACGGCCAATTTCCTTTGACAAATCAAAAGAGGGAGGGTCATCACCCTCATCTTTCGAATTTCCTTCTGAATATAGCGGAAAACGTTAAACCCTGCAAAATACAAATGAAAGTTATGAAATCCTGCGTTTATAGGTTAAAGTGCATTGGAGGTTCGCAGGCAATTAAATGGGATCATGGAAGCGAGAGTCTGGTCGTAGCGGAAATCTGTGGAATGTAATGGGAAAAACCTTTGTAAACCACAAAATATATCATTTTCGACTTTACAAAGGAAAAAAGCGTTTTTATATGAAAGGCGGGGGTATCATATGGTGGGCCCGGCGGGATCGATCGCAAATCGAAAAAGGTGGAAAATGCGATGGCCAGTTTCTGACGGAGAAAAATAAATTGAAGCGATGCACCTCGCAAGCTCTTCGATGAATCAAGCTAACACTGTGAAACATGGGTGCGATATCACGATGGATCACATCGCGAAGGCTGCGATTCTACTTTTAAGTCATGTGATTCAATTTGTGATCTGCGATGGTAACTAGAGTTAGCGCTTGGTTTCTATACATTTTTCATGGTTTTTCAATAAATAGAGTTATAATAATAAAGTGAGTCTTTTAACTTTGTAGTATTTTTCATGAGAAGAAGAAATCATGGCATAAGGGGATTTTACGGAGAGGAAAAAGGGAGGCGAGATAAAAAGGTTAAACAAGGGGAAACAGAAGGTCTTATAATGGAGTCTTTTGTAAATGTTAATTTATGAGTATAAAAATGAAGATAATAAGCGAATTTGGAAAAGCGGAGAGGCATGAAGCCTTAAAGAGACTTCAAGAGCCAACAATTTTTAGTGATAAAATTTGTTCCTTGGAGGCTCCAAAAAGTTTTAGCCACCTTTTGGTATAACAAAATATTATAGGTGGCTAACAGTGGCTCCACTTGGGGATGGTGCCTTCTTGAAGGCATCAAGAATTCAGACTTGATTTCTGGGAGGCTGATTTGTTGCCTCATCCATTGGGTTGCCCTTCCTTTGCTGGATGATCTAGCTTTGAAAAAATGTTTGGCGGCTATGAAAACAATGGACTTTCATCAATACAAACTTTCTACCTACCCAATCCTACTGATCTAGCATTTTTTCTTCATCAGAGTGCACTTGGATTGGCAAACTCTTTTCACAACATTTTATTCTTTTGAAAGCATAAAAACTAATCTAATTCTACTCCTTATTTCTCCCTGAACTCAGATTAAACAGTTGAGCTCAGATATTTCTCTACCTAATCTACTGTCTGTTGGGATTAAACTGTCCAACAAACTTTCATTCTCTAAATTCTACAACAGAAATTTAAAAATAGTCAAGTCAAGATTGAGCTGTTTGACTTGCTGTGATCTATGGCATAAGAACAAGCTGCACATAGATTATTATTTGCAGAAAATTAAAATAAAAAAATGGAAGGCTTAAGATCTGAAAGTTTCTCATCATGGCCTTCTCTTTTCTTCATAGCTCTGTTTTTGCTTTTTTTTGAGCTGTCTCTTCCTTGATATCTGATTCAGATTTTGGGCAAATTAGAACTAGTTTTTCTCTTTTATGACTCAGAAAATAAAACAGTTTTGAGTCACCTCTTTGCTTGGAAATTTAGGTTCAGGTTTTGAACATGTTTGAACCTTTCATTTCTATCCTAATCTTCCTACTGATAAGCCAAGATTAGACAGTTTGGCAAATCGAATTCACTATCCTATCAGCAGAAAATTTAAAGCTAATTAGTCAAGATTAGACAGTTTGACTAACTAGAAGTGTGTTTTTTAGGAGTGTCAATTAAGCTTGCACACTTTCAGAATTTTATCTCTTTTCTGGTATGGGGCTCTGCCTTTATTGTTTTTACAATATGCCCTCTTTTCGTTCTTTTCTTTGTTTTTGTATATATATATATATATATATATATATATATATATATATATATATATTGAAACTGAATAAAGCAATGATATTTATAATGGAAATGAAAGCTTTAAAATCAGACTCATTAGTAGTAGTGTTTAAGGACCCTGCCATTGACAAGACCCCCAAACAGATCTATGCCATCTAGCTCTTGCAGAAAATAGGCATTAGGACCAATGGTGGAATGAATGATGTAAGGACCTTGCCACAAACTATCAAACTTGCCATGTTTTCCCTTCTCCTCTCTTCTGGAGTCCCCATCAGAGTACATATCTCCGATGCTTGAAATCACAAGCCTTGTTCTTTTGTCAAACAACTTCTTTATATTTTCTTGTGACTTTTGAGCTACTGTAAGCCTCTTCTCTTATGCTGTGGAGATGTATTATCTCATTGATCCTCCTTATCATCTTGCCTTCTTGAATGTATTTCTTGGACTAATTTATCACCCCGATGCAGCCGAGTGCAGGAAAATCTGCATCTACTCCATAAACAAGTTGGTAGGGGACATTCAATGGATTTCTTTGTAGTCAATCTATACGCCCACAAAGCATGGAAGACTTTTTATACCATGATTTTTTATTTTCCTCGACATATTCTTGATGATAGTCACCAAAATTTTGATGATTGACTAACCCATTACCTTGAGGTAATAAAGCGTTAGAATGGGCGAGTGTCGATGCACAGCGGTAAACTCAATCATTTTTTATAACAAAGCTGACATTATCAGTAATAATATTTCTAGGGCAGCCAAATCTATACAGGATATGGTCTTCAAGAAATTTTATAATGACAGAATCTGTGGCATTCCTAGAAGGGATGGCCTCTATCCACTTTGTGAAGTAGTTAGTGGCTGTGAGAATCCATTTGTGTTGGGCAGATGAAGTAGGATGGACTTCTCCTATGAAATCTAGGCCCCATTGTTGAAAAGGAGCTTCAACAGTGATAGGTTGTAATGGTAAAGGAAGGAGTTTTCTTTTGCCCTCAAAGATTTGGCATTTGTGACAGGCCACTATCATTTTATGGAAATCTTGGAAGAGGGTGGGCCAGTAATAGTCATCTCTAAGGATTTTATTGGCTATGGTTTTCCAGTAGAGATGACCTCCACACTCTCCCTTATGGAATTCATGCTTGATCCTCTCTGCATCAACTCCAGGCAAACATTTAAGGAATAAACCATTAGCATTTTTCCAATACAAACATTCATTTAAAATGCAATAGTTCCTAGCTTTCAACTTTAAAAACCTTGCCTTTGTTTTTGATAAATCAGGAGGAGCATTAAGATTTGTAAGTACATACAGGATGTCAACATACCAAGGTGAGTTTTGGAACTGCTCTTCCACAGTGGGAGTAGGTAATTCTTCCCGTTCATCCAAGGCATCTATCATGTTAATGTCAAGGGCTTGCAGATTAGATTCAACCATTAATTGAGATAAGCCCTGACCTTTAATGAGTTTTGTGGGTTTGATTTCCAAATCATACTCTAATATTACCGCAATTCATTTTCCCCTCTTTCCATCTGGGTCTTGTGATAAAATTTCCTTTACCACTATGTTAGGCACATAACAAATGATGTGGGAATGCAGAATATAAACCCTGAAGTCTTTTAAGGCCTTTACCAAAGCATAGGCTTGTTTTTCCATTATGTTATATTTCAAGGGTGCATCCCTTAAAGCCTTGCTAAAAAAGCAATAGGCTGTTCCTGTCCCTCTAGGTTTTTCTGCAACAGGACTGCAGCCACTGTATGTTCTGAGGCAAAGGAAAAAATAAGGAAATATTTTGAAAAGTCTAGGCTGATCAGGACTGGGGCCCCGGTGAGTGCATGTTTTACCAATTCAAAGGATTTTTTTGCTTCTACAGTCCATTTCACTCCTACTTCCTTTTTGAGCATATTATTCATGTTTCTAAGGAGCTCTACTAAGTTGGGAATAAACCTCCTTAAGAAGTTAATTTTTCCAATAAAGGACTGCAATTCCTTTATGTTCCTTGGGTGGCTAATCTATAGTATTCCCTCAACTCTTTTTGGATCTATTTTAATCCCTTTTTCTGATATAATATGGTCAAGGAGTTTACCCTCTTGTAGGCCAAATACTGTGTTTTTGGGATTTAAAGATAGCCCAAATCTCCTGCATTTTTCAAAGACCTTCCTTAGATGTTTAAGGTGCTCTTCATCATATTTGGAATAAAATATTATGTCATCAAGTTAAATTACAATGAAGTGCCCTATTTCCTCTGAAAATGAAATTTCCATGGCCCTTTGAAAAGTGGCCCCAACATTCATTAGTCCAAAAGGAATTTTCACATACATGAAAGTGCCCCAAGGAGTGGTGAAAGATATCTTGAGTTGGTCTTCTGGGAGTACTAAAACTTGGTTATATCCTGAAAAACCATCTAACAAAGAAATCCTCTTTGACCCAACTACCCTCTGTAGGATGTGTTCCATTTTAGGTAAAGGGTAATTTTACTTTAGGGAGGCTCTGTTGAGGTTCCTAAAATTGATGCATAGTCTGATTTCTCCTGTCTTTTTCCTCACATCTACAAGGTTAGAAACCCAATCTGAAAACCTCACGGCACAATGATTCCTGCCTCATACATTTTCTTGATTTCCTTTTCCACTAGAGGCAGTTGTATTGGATTAATTCGACATAGTTTTTGCTTAAAGGGTTTTTGGTTTTCTTTAAAAGGGATCTTGTGCTGGATTATTTCTGTATCGTAGGCTTTTAAGTCTTCATATCTCCAAGAAAACACATCAAAAAACTCTTTAAACAAGTCAATTTATTTCCTTTTCATGTCTGGTGGCAAGGAAACTAGCTAATTTAATCATTTTAGGCTGATCCTTAGTGCCTATGTTGCATTTTTCGACCTCAGACTCTGTATATTCTACTGTGGGTTTCTTTGCCACATCGTTAAAATCAAACAGGTCTTCTAATGGGGCTAGCCCCCTAGGTATGTTTCTTTTCCTTTGACAATAATACCTCTATGAATTCATTTCTCGCGTCCTCGTACTCTTCGGTATGAGTTCCAAGTTTTTTTAGTTAACATGTTGATTTTTATGGAACCGGATAGTTTATCTCCCTCGGGGGACTCTTTGTTGAGGCAATTTTCGTCGGATTTAGAATGTGAATCGGATAACTCAAATTCTTTCCCCGACGCAGAAATTCTCTATCTGTTTCCACCCTCAAAGACCTGCCAATATTTTTCATTATACGACAGCTGCAGTCTATATTTTGTTTGAATGATGATATGTTTATCACCACGTGATTCTTGACATGAACTAGCGATGTGCGAGCTAGCTCGTTTGCAATTATGTTTTGACTCCTTGGGACAAACACGAGCTCATATTTTGTAAACGTGTTCGGGAAATATATGGCATTATTTCGGTATACCCTTAGTCTAGGGATGATTAATGGCATACTCTCTATTTAGTTGTTTGATGACTAATTATGAGTCTCCCTGAACAATTATCTTCTTGGCTCCCGAGTTCTTTCAATAGACGCAATCATAGGGATCGGAGCCTCATACTCGCGATGTTATTAGTGCATTTGAAATCTAGCTTTGAAAGCATGGCTTTCGGAGTAATTGTTTTCGGTGTTGACCAACCATACCCCGACTCCCGCACTCTTTTTTAGTGCAAAGGCTGTCAAATTTCATGCACCATAAGGGATTGCTTGTAGGGCTAACATCGTTTTCATCCCTATTGCCTTGTTCATCATTAAGTTCTATTACGGGATCCGCAACATGTTGTCTTTCGGGTCTCATTCCTCGGGATTTTCATGGAGTTGAGTGTGAGGGGTAGTCTGTTGTTTTCCATCTTGGCTTTGTTCACTCTGGTTTGTTGTTTCAACGCACTTTTTCGAAGTTTCTCTCTCGTTTTCTTCCATATCTAGACTCGCCATCATTTCTAGATTAGGGGCGTCTAGTCGAGTTAGCCGAGTCAACTTTGTGTTCTAGCTCGAGCTCCTTTGTGGATTCATTATTGTAAAGATAAACGAATCCGGTCTGTATGGACGAGAATAAATGGGGGAATTTTCGAGCTTTTTCGAGCTACTTACCATGAATCTCATGTGTGCCTCTCTATATAGTTTTCTAAGATGGCTAAAGACATGGATAGTGGCATATGTCCCATCCATCCGTATGGTACCTTGCGGACTTGGCACCCCATTATCTTGACAACAACATGCCATACTTAGGAGGCACATCAGCCACCACAACATCCATCACCATGCACTTGGGTGGGATTTGGGTCAAACTCACACAAAGGTCTTTGATTAGGTCAAGGCACTTCACTCGCTTAGAATCAAAAGAATATAAATCCTTGTAAGGTCCGAGTTATTTCTAGTCCTAGCCTTTCCATTATCACCTTTGGCATAAGGTTGTGCGAGGCTCCCGAGTCATGCTAGCATTATGCGATTTTTTTCATGAACATTCAAACTCACATAAAAGGGAGGGAACGAGTCCCTCTTGATATATAACTTCAATCTTAGGACCAAAAAATGAGCTCTCGGTTGGTCATCATTAAGGCTGATCGTGTCATTATTATCCTCAATATTTAAAGCCTTCAAAATTTGGGTCCTATATACATGCTGGGCAGCCAACTAAGTCGGGGGAACCGAGATTTTGATCTTTGAAATTTCTGCTCTAGAGTCGAAAGGAATTTGTTTCTTTGAAGAACTTGTCTCGACCTTACTATCCGCTAATATATCAGCAACATCGACTTGCTGATTTTTTCTATTCTTATTTGACAAAATGGTCTTAACGGGGAGTAATAGATGAAGTGGTAGTACTACTAATGTCCGCACTCTATTTTTTCATTGTTTTGAGTGCCTTTCTCTCTACCTTTATCGAATTTACTGACCATTGTTTTATCTTTTTGTTTGACAATTTTAGGCTTGGTTGTAGTGTTGTTTTGTGAAGATTTGTCGAGGTTTTGGTGTTGGGAGTTTGTTGATGGTTTTTCTTCTAAGGTCATATTATTTTTGAGACTATATGATGACATTTTCCATGTCTTGAAAATAACTTTCATCATCATCTATATTGTCATCATAAGGGGTATGAAGACCTTGTTTTCTATCATAATGAATCTCAAAGTCATCATTATCTACCCCCGACATGTTGATATCATCTTCCTCTATTAACTCATCTGTTTCCTCAACCTCACTTATATAGTTTTGATGAAAGGGAGGAGTGATGCTGTTGATCATCTTCCCCTAGAGTACTTTTGGAGGTTGGTTCCTTCTAAAATTCAGATTACGGTTCGGTTTTTTGTTTTTGAGGGAGCGATTTCGTTTTGATTAGCTTGTTCTCTCTCAAGGATGCTCATTTTTCTTCATCATTTCCTCCATCATTCTCTCCATTTTTGATTTGAAAGTAGAGGGTGTAGATTCCTCTATAAAGGACACTCTCTTTTCATTTTTCATTCTCACTCTCTTCTCCATCAAGTTTACTTCTACGAAGAGCACCTTTTTGCATTTCTTCAAGAGTTGCGGGATCTCTCTCTCTCGGTGATAGGCCATCTCGGGGTCAAAACCTTCGGGGAAATTTGTTTAAAGTTGAGCCTTGTGGAGGTTTTAGATGCGGGTAAAGTGCATTATATACACTATTAAATCTAGTACAATAAGCTTGTACACTTTCCCCTGTGTCTCTATGGAGGTTCTTGTAATCTGAAAGGACTTGGAGAGGGTTTTTCTTTACTTCCCATTTGTTTAAGAATGAGTGATGAAAGGCTTGGAGATCATTGATACTATGAGGGGTTAAGTCTTTAAACCATTTTCCCGACTTCCCCTCCTAAGCTTTGAGCAAATAATCTAAGCTTGACGAGAATCATCATCAACTTCATTTCGGTCAAAGTAGTCATTCATTTTATCCATATGTTGTGATGAATTTGTAGCATTGCTAGCATCATATAATGGAATTTTCGATCGATAGTCTCGTGGAAGATTGGCTAATGGTATAGGAAGGACTAAGGGGAGCATACCATGCTTTGCCATGATAGGTGGTGGAGGTGGATTTACAAGAGGTGGATTAACGGGGAAGGAAAGTGGGCCGAAGTGGGGTGGTTTGAACATTGGATGTAGGGTAAGTAGAAATGGATGGACCAGGGAATAGATTCTTGAGTCTGATCTTGGATGAGAGACACCTAAGTTGTGAAGGAAATGTGAATCGGGGAGGTGTTGTTTTTTACTGCTACCGGGATGTTCACTTGTTTCGGGGAGATGAAAGTGAAGACTCGGAATATAATTGATCTAAATCATCAAGAGACCTATTTCTAAAGGGATTCACTAAGTCAACTTGTGATTGTTGTAGAGGTGAAAGATTTTTCGTGAACCGAATTATCTCTTAAGGGTGATCTCGAAAACGGTTGATAATTTAATCCTAGGAGACTTCCTAAGGATACTTTCCGGATTGTCAACTATCTCGGGTGGATAAGGGCCGGGATAGGCTCTAGTGTGAGTCTTTCTAGAAGCCACTATGTCGTGTTTTTTAGACCTAACTAAACAAGGAAAGTGTTAACCGCGATATGACAATCATGTGAGCGGTTTAAGCGATCTTTTGCTAAGAGAAATTTAATCCCTAAATCCCTCTTACCGAGTTTTAATGGTTTTATAATGATTATGGGTCCCCCCTAGTGGAGTCTTAAGGTCACGTAGGGTTGTGGAGTCGCCAAGTGGAAGTTTTTAGCTCTTTTGGAGGTAAAAGGTGTTATGGTCCACTACCATGTTTTATTGAATACCAATGTGAACTATTTTTGGATTTTTTTAGGTTCTAGTGGTTGTTAATAATATACTAACTCTATTTCAAAACTTAGCTACGGTTATGAGACAAAGACCGTCTACTCTTATGGCTAAGCTAGCCGATTTTTTCAAGGTTAGATAAAGTCTTATGAGAACCCTAGGGTTTTCCTAGTTTGTCAACGACTCAAACAAGTTTCAACATGATTACCATTCTTTGTTAGTGCTTGAAAAGGCTACTTTCTACTCACAAGGTTTTATGAAGCTTTTTAAAGGAACCTAAGGTGAAAATTCAATTGAGTCCCCAGATGGAGTCGCCATTATGTCGGGGGTTCCTATGTTTTGGCCATTGATAAAAAACAAAAGATAAGACAACATCAAACCACTTTGGGATTCAAGGATCTAGCCCTCTCCGAATCTAGAGAGGGATCTCTCTATGAATGAGTTTAAAGATGTGATCTTTAAAAGCCCGAAATGTGATTTTAGGCCGGTTATGAAGAGCATGGGTTTTTTTTGTTTGTTTTTGGTTGGACAAAGACATGATGAAGGTAAGGGAAATTCAAAATAAAGGGTGAAGATGTACGAAAGTGAAAGAATGATTCGAGTCACGTGAAAAGGAAAAGATAGTTTTAACCCATTGGGCTATGGAGTCATAGGAGGATTTTAATTGAACAACAAGTTTCAAGAAGGATCAATGGGGGCAAGTCACTTATGTCAAAGGGTCTCTTAAGTTGATTTTATGAAATGAAACGGGATAGGAAATGAGAGAAAAAACAAATGAAGAACCGTGAAACGACCTAAGATCAAGTAAGTATTTTCAAACTATCTTGCTTTCGGCACGTGCTTAAGGAAAAACATAAAAGTATTTTCGAGATCGGGTAAGCGCTTTTAAACTAGCTTGCATTGAAGTAATTTTAGTTAGAAAACATTTAAAAACAGTTCAAACAACTTAATATCGAGGTAAAGCGCTTCTAAAAATATACTTCTTTTAGCATATTCTAGAGGAAAACACATATGATAATCACAAAGAGCAATCTTAGATCAGGGCAAGTGCTTTTAAACCAACTTTCGCTTTAATATACTCTAAAGGAAAACACGAGAAAATACTCATTTTGAAGAGCAATCTAGATCAAGAAAGTGCTTTTAAACCAATCTGATTTAATATACTCTTCAAAGGGAACGTTCGAATGAAGAAAACATAGAAAATAAAGCTTTCGATGAAGAGTAGAGTCTTGTTGAGAGTAAATCCTAGCTCTATGTTTCGTTGCTCTTTACCGAGAGAAAGTGGACGAGTGAAAAACATTAAAGAAAATAACAATTGACGAGTGAGGAACACATCACCATTGACATAAATCGGGATCCCATAAATAAACAACTTGTATTTTTTGTTCAAACCGAGTTACAATCGACAAGCTCGGTGGGTCTCTACAACTTCAAACTTCTCATATCGACTTATGTATCTTCAAGTTACACACGGGCATCAATAGCTTCGAAACAATTACATGCATTCGGATGTCCGAGAGAACAACATTTTCTCATCTTCTACGAAGTATTTATAGAATAATTAGGGGGGTGGGAGGATTTCCCGAGGGGTCAAGTATCATTAATTATGTAATCGGTGCAATTCTCGGCCTTTGGGAACCGAGCAAGGCATAATGCGGGAATGTAATCATTTCTAATTCTCCTTCATAACTCTATTTATGCCTTTCGAGGTCTAATGATCGAAAAGGATCTACTTACGAGTCGTCTTAATATTTAAAAATAGTTTTTGCCGAAAATTTAGGGATAAGATCTTTGATTTGCATTAATTGTTCAAAGTTTGTCTTTAGGCAACACCTCTTGTTCGGTAGTGATTAAAACTTTTTTTGATTCCTATGAAAGCTGCAGTGTCTATAAGAGTTGGAGAGAGTTCGAATAGCCTCTCGATTGTGGTAGTGGAGGCTTTCTCGGCTCGACATATGTCTTCGTCTTCTCCTAAAATACCTTTAATTTACTTGAGATCCGTGTTTTAGGTCTTCAATCTCCTATTACGGTTCGTTCGTTTTTGATACTGATACTCTCTTCACGGGTGCTTGATTAGCTGTGTTTTTTGGTGCACGGGGTTGTACGAGGGATCGAATGGCATCAATGCCTCATGAATCATTAATAAAATGTGAATTTTAAACCTGCGAATGATTTCTCTAGTGCATCAAAGGCGAGAGGATCGTCACCCTCTGCTGTGAATTTTCTTCGACATGGAGGAAAAACCATTAAATCCTGTAAAAAATAAAATAAAATGTTATAAAATCCTACATGTGTAGGTTGAGCGCTCGGAAGGCACGTGGAGGGAACATGGTCGTTGGATGGCATCATCCAACGGTCGAGATTGATCGAGAGGAATTCAAAGGGAAGGCGGAAGAAGAATTTAAATCCGAGCCGTTGATCGCGCAAAGATCGACGGTCGGGAGTGAGGGCGGAAATTCAAAGCGAAGGAATCGGGGTGATGAATTGTGGGCCATCAACTGCGCAGATCGGATCAATGGCGAAGATGCTTTAATGATCGCATCGTATCCTGGTTAGTCGTGTCGGGCTTCTTTGGCGAGCGATCACCATCCGATGAGCGACCTCGGATCGGACGACGCACATCAATATCGCGCCCACTCCACGTCCGAACTTTAATGCGCGATGACCATTAGTTTTGTGAATAGTGGCGAGGCCATGCGTCATACGGTGTATGGAATTCGCTCGCAAAATAAATAAAAAAACCGCCCCGCTCTCAAAAGCGGTGCGATTGATACTATGTGGTTTTGCAACGAGTGAGTGGATGGCGAGGACCACTGGGCAACGGATTGCGCACCGTCAATGCATGGATCGATTGACGGTGGAGATTAGCGAAAAAATTTCACCGGTGGAAAGTTTATAATATAATAAAAAATCGATAAATTTATATAGATGAAGGTTCAAAATATTAACTTACAACGCGGCTTGGCGCTTTATTGCGGGGGCTTGGGTTATATGGAGAGTCATGTGACCGGGGGGTTAAAGAGGAGGGGCTAATCGCCATCGGACAACATGATAAGCACTTAGAAGGCTAGCACTTGGTTCTAGCACCAAGGCATATGGAGTGAAAGAAACTAAAGACTTAGCCCAAGGGGGCTTTAAACCTTTACACCAAAATATGTATTTTCTTATGAAGTTTTCAATGTTTTCAAGGGTTTTGAGAGTTTTGACATAGTTTACAAAGGATTTTTTTAACTATGCAAGGTGGATTTTTATGAAGGAGGAAATGGAACAAAGGAAAGATGAGGAACTTTATGCGAGAAAGAGGAATCAAAATGAAGGTTAGTTACGAGATGGAAGGAAAAGGAAAATGGATTTTTTGCGGCAGTCTTTCTCTTTGAAATCGAGCAGTATTTTCTAGGCTCTGAAATGGGAACGGTAATGAAAAAAATTTGAAACGAGAGGACATGATGTCTTCAAGAGGCTTCAAGAGATAACATTTGTGCATAAAAACGGTTTCTTGAAGGCTCCCACAATGTTTTGGCCACCTTTTGATAGAACAAATTTTATAGGGTGGCCAACACCTTCCATGTCTGCTTTTTAGATCATTCTTCATGTTTTCCATCTTAGCTTCCATGTCATCCATCTTAGATTCCATGCCAACTTCCATGCCATCCATCTTAGCTTCCATTCCATTCTTCAAACCATCCATCTTAGATTCCATGCCTTACTTCAAAACTTCCATGTCATTTTTTTGTTTCTCTTTGCGAGAGAAATTTGTTGCACTTTCTCTTGTAATTTTGATATGTCATGTTGCCTTTCTTCGTCTTCATGAGTCATAGTAGAGCCTTCTAAAGGATTAATGGGTGTTGAATTCTTTCTAGGGGCCATTTTAGAATCCAATACTAATATCTATTCTACAATATTCCCTTGGAATCAATTCAATTTGATTCTTCAAACAAGACTTATGCAATTCGGAAAAAAAAATACACACCTTTTACTTGCTTTTGAGAAGCTCAATATTTAAAATTAACTTATATCTATACTTGAAGATCCTAAATATCTGAAATTTGGCCCCGTATTAGTCCTGCTGAAGCTTCTTTCAAATTCCATATCGACTTGATTAGGATTCTTCAAGACAAAGCTATGTCCAATCTCCCACAATGACCTAATTATGGGATCGAGTTACGTAGAGTGAACTTGTACGACTTGCCACGTGTCATTTTTTGCTCCTTTGGCTCACGAAATTGATAGACAGGGAAACTACGATCGTGTAATACCGGTGAATTTTTATATAATTCCAATCGATGCTCAAAGGGAGAGTTATGAAGATTTTTCCCACGATCACCTCTTTGAGATGAAATTCAAGAGCACTGAAAAATACCTACCTTCCACGAGATCATATCTCCGAAAATATTGCAAACCAATCTCTGAAATTTTGCGATGATGTTTCTAAAGATTTCAGCTTCATGCTCTAAAATTTCCAGCTTTTGAAGCTTCATAGAAAAAAACGTTATAGCGAAACTTCCCGCGATGACCGTTTTAAGTGAAATTATATGCTTTGCAAAAAGCCCTACCTTCCACAGATCATATCTCCGAAAATATTGTGAACCAAGCTCCGAAATTTTGCAACAATGTTCCTTAGGATTTTGGCTTTGCACTTTAAAAAATTTCAGCTTACGAACCTTTGTAGAAAAAAAATTATAGGGAAAATGACACGATGACTTGTTTGGAGCAGCGAAACCCTAGAAACCAAAGCTCGATACCAAATGTTGTGAAACCGGCTCCAAAAAATAGAAGAAAAGAGATATCAATGGCTTATAAATAAGCCACTTCAAGGGGAGCAACCTCAAATGCATTACATGAATGAAAATTTCTTGGATGATTCAAATTACAAAACCTCCTTTCTATATATAGGAGTCCATGGGGCCACAATGTAATCCTAGCCGACCTAACAATAATAATTTAAGGGCACAATAATAACAATATGCGGGTTATATGGGTACAATAATAACAATAATTGGGTTACACTAACAACAATAAGGGACTATACTAGTAATATAGGGACCTAACAATTTGTGAAGATAAGGAAAGAGAGATACCCCGTCTCCTACTTATTGGATCGCTTACACCATCTGTTCCACTTGACTTATAACCATGAGTTGGTGACCTTAGTTTCCTTTCCTAAGGACCACACATATGAATGTAGGGGGGAATGCCCATGGTACACGAGGCGGATGTTGCATCACTTTCATAGTACTTATGGATGGTTCCCTCACAAAGCTTGGGTACTTTCACCGACAAAGGCTATTGTCCGGAGGTTAGTGTAACTTCTTATGATACCTTCGCTAGTAGGCTTGGGCCCTCATCATCCCAAACTACCTTTGGAAGGACCCTTTATCTACTTTCTCATATTTTGGTGTCCGGTCCTAACCCCCCTAAAGCGAGACATACTTGGAAGTTGTTTGCTTGTCTATATATTTAGGACTTTATAGTGGAGTGCTCTTTGATCTTTTTATTTAGTTGGATTTAGGTAGATTTTGTCTTGTCACTTTGGGACCTTTTGTTCTCGATGAATGACAAACCACCCCTCTGGTCTTGAAAGTATTTTTTATCTTTCTCTTGAAATTGTGCATTTTCCTCCTTAAGGGAAAATATTTGATTGTGCATCTCTCTTCCTTGAAAATTAATTTGAAAAAATATCGTAAGGGAATGATCAACATGTAAGTTGGGTATGGCCAAAATTCCTATGGATTTCAATTGAGGGACCCCTCCAAAAGGGGATCCTTGTGATTTTCCTTTCTTTGCAAACATTGTTACCCCCCTTAATGGCCACTTTGAATATTCTGGATTGAATTTTGGACTACCAATTTGTCTATGGTCCACTCCAAATATTATGAATGTTCTTGAAGCTTATTAGATGAATGATTTGTTTCAAGAGCATCAAAGGGGTGTTAATTGTTTATATTCTTCACCGGAGAAATTTGGGCTTCGTCTTTATTCTTCGTCTTGTAATAATAAATATAAAAAAGAAGAGAAAAAAGAGGAGTAATAATAAGAAGAGTAATCTCCATAAATCATCACCAACCTATTCTAGTCATGTTGGAGATGAGCCTTGACCAACACGCAAGTCATGTTGGGGGCATAATTATAGTCACTGAAAATTCATACTAGCAATGGGTCACTAACATACGAAAGTCACGTTGGAGCCACTATTAGTCATGTTGGGGGGAAATGATGTTGATTATAAACCTAAGCGTAGAAGATTTGAGTCTAATTTCCCTTGTAGGATATGTAAGGGAGATCATATTACTCATTTGTGCCCTAATATTTCAGGTGGTGTAAAGGTTGTGATCCAAGTCTAAATTTTCTTCTACTCCCTGAACCTATTATGGTTTATCAATGAGCTAGTCGACCCTTAGTTGACGAATTGGTTGAGCCAATGCGGCCTTTGGCTAATCCTACTCCTCTTTTGGGGGGGTGAAGTGTCCAACAATAGAGTATTATTTATTTCTAGTTCGAAGTCTTCGGTCTAGGGGGCATGCCCGATCTCTTCGAGTGGACCCCCTCCATGTTCTAGGAGTGTTTACTTTGATTGGGATAATATTGTTGAGCCTTGTATTCCTTACGTAGAAGCTTTCCAAATAAGGGTGTTTAGCATGTAAATCCTCTCTACGGACGAGAGATGATCCCTCTAGCCCTAGAGTGGGTCTAGAAACAAAGAGACATGCTAGAGTGTTGATTCCTAATTATTGAATGAAAAAGAGGACACGGTAGATCGACCTACTTGGAATCCAATGATGTCATCGTGAGTCGTAGTGGTTGTGGCCTCTCGCTAGTGCCTTGGAAACTCATAATCCTTCTACGGTCATGCTTGGATACCCGCACATAGAACAACAAACAAGAACGGACATATGACATAATAAATTCATTCGTAACTATCGGCGATCAAAGAGGGCTAAGCATATTGCATTAAACATCTAACATAATACAAAATGGGAACCAAAAAAATAGTCACATATATGTATTGATAGAAGGAAGAGCTACAACCAATGCTTTGACGTCGCAGTCTCCTCCAACGGGGGTTCAACCGAAGCGTGTCTCGGATGCTCGTCGGGGAATTCGGAGGGGATGAAGGGATGGACTCAAGCTCTCTCAACGAAGTTCCTTCTTATTCTATCTCTTTAATATTTCAGCTATAGTATACTCAATTCTCCATGTTCAGCTAGCTTATGCAAAGAGATATAGCTTCTTTTTATAGAGGAAAAGAAGGAGGTTAGGATCCCTACAAAGGTGGGAGGGAGGCCTATCCTTTAGGAGGTTCCCATGAGAGGTGGAAACCTTAAACTAAAGGAGGGAGTACGTGGTTATTTAGTTCAACCACTCCCAATGACTCATCCTTGAAGTTGTTGGAGTGGAATCTCCACCTCTATTTTTTAAAAAACATTCCATAAACGACTCGGTGCGGGTGGCTAGCGAGACGAGTGCCAAGCGGCGTGAGGCCCAATGTTAATCTTTCTCTTTGATGCGAGGGCGGAAGCGACTACTCACGCCAAGGCAAAACAAGGGTTTTGAATCTCTGCTCGGGGAATTGTCAATAGAAGGAATATTGATCTCATGTAAAGGGATGCAATGATGGTCTTTACAAGGCATGAAATTGCTTATTGATCACATAAATGACCCTCCAATGGGAGAGATGGGGATTGCGAGGGATAGTGACAAAGCTGTTGTGTAACGAGATGCCCCCTAAAGCATGAGGTTCGAGGGTGAGGGAGGGGTGAAATGATTTATGAGAATGCGTTCGAACTAAACACCGTCATTGGAAAACACTGGAATTACGGATACAAGCTGATATCTCACGATACATGAATATGTGGTATGGGTGCAACCATCCATAATAGATTACATAAACATTAAGGTTTGAGGTATGGACGTAGCCATCCGAGTAAGGATCAATAAATAGACTCGGGTATGATCACAACCATCCAATCAAAAGAGTCATGTAATAAATCATGATAATCCACAAGAATCAACGGCCTGGTTTTTATCGGACAAAACCCGGGGGTCTTGCGCTCCATCTCCACCCAAACAAGTACAAATTCAAGCATGCGAATATATGAGCTGAAGTCGAACATGCAAGAAAATCACCTAATTACTAGCCAATTATGAAAGTTGTTAACAGTGCGAGAGAAACCACCAATAATGACAATGGTTCTCAAGGTACAACCGGTACAATCCACGAAATGTGAACGGTGATGCGGCATTGAAGGTCGCGAGAATCACTCGATCAAAGGCCAATGAGGTGGACCTTGTGTCGAATCGCGAAGAACACTGCCATTAAGGCATGCGGCCTCCAAGGTACCGAGAGGAGTCTCTAGATAATATTTACGGATAATGAGTTGAAGTCAATAGGAAATGACTCTGGTCAAAGGAGGGCCATAATGTTTCCCACATCATCGACACGAGACAAAGGAACATGATGCTAGTGAATGAGGACCAACGGAGAATCGGAGGGAGGTTGAAAAGCTGTAGAGGCGAACTTCTCTTGAACATATCGGTGACACGACATCGTATTTGGCGGTGTTGACATCAAAGGATGCGAGGTCATGATGACGTGGCAAAGAGAAGATGAGAGGTCAAAAGAGATTACCCAAACCCATGGAGGCAAAAAGTGACGAAGTGAGATGTCCCCAACCCGACATGAATGCGGACAAGTGCCATGTTCAAGAGCGACATACTACCAACATAACTAAAACTTGTTTCCATTTTCCTCCACCATTTCACGGCGAGTACCCCAATTATTTTTTTAAAACAATCTTGAAGGGGATAACATATGCTTGCGATGTAAGTTTTTCCTTTGGAAAAAATCCAACCTAGTACATTTTACGAGCCCTAGGAAGGAGGAACTCGCGTAACGTCATGGTGACGAAGTACGAGGGTCATCGGGGGTTTAACGAGTCCCGACAAAGGGAGAAATTGACATCTTTTCATGTTTAGAGAGTTTGAAAAAGAAGGCGGGAAAGAAAACTCCCGACATGGCCCTTTTCATAAATAGTCTCTTAGATCCGGAAAGGTAGAAAACAATATACGAAAGATACCTCTTAGTCGCAATAGGCTAAGGTATTCCTTTTTACGTAAATAATCTATCCTAGCCGGGAAAAAATGGGTAAACATATCTTTGGGTAGATATCACTTCGCGACCATTTAAAGAGTTCAAAACGACAAGAGTCTCGAAAATATTTTCAATTTTAGAGAGTCGAGAAAAGCATCGAAAGATGAATCTAGTAGTGATTTTTTTTGTGTTTTTACCGAGTCCGAAAAAAGTATAAAATATAACTCATTATTTCATCACTATGGCTTGAAAAACCTGTCGCTGCACAAAAGACACATGTAAAACCCATTTCTCGAAAAATAAAATAATCAAAAAAACATGTCTTAAAACCTAATTAGGGTTGTGAAAAGTTATAAAATTCCAAAAATGGTAGTTACCCATTTTGTAGTGTGACCTTGCGGTGACGATTGCGGACGATCCAACGGACCAATCTCGAATCTATCGAGTTCTAGGTAAGAGCCGAAATCTCTCCCTTCATTTTAAGTCCTCTTTTCATGCTCGAAACCCTAAATTTTGATTTCGGGGGAGGAAATGTAAAATTTAGGGCATGGTGGTTGGCATGACTTTCGGGCACGGACCCGTGCCAATCACCCATTTTTCTGAACTAGGACACGCCCATTGGCGTGACTATTTGAGGAACAGATTGCGCCAACTACGCGAGACCATTTTTGTGCAAAAAAATGCAAGTTAAAGACCCATTTTTTTACAAATCCAAGTTTCAAAAATGGCTAATACTATCCATATGAACATGTTTGCAAGTAGAAAGTGGAAAAAATGGTAATCGAATGGAAAGAACGAGAACACATCGAAGAGGACGAGCTTGCCATAGAAAATGAGAGATGCATGGAAGCTCTCGAGAGGCTGTGGACTAAAAAATTTCTTCTTGACACCGTGTCTCCAAGCTCAACTAGAGATGCTACGAGTATTTGATTAGCATATGGGATGAGAATCGGGGAAAAATTCATCCTTCGAGATCGGGGAACTTGAGATCGATGTTTACGATGTTTACTTCATAACAAGATTATCATGGAGGGGAGCAACACCAATCCTAATCGGCACCCGGCCTTCCATGGAGAGCATGTCCATGGTGATTGACGAGGTATGTCCAGGGGGCACGAAAGGGATCGGGGAAGTGGGAAATTCTATATCCGGACTATCCCGGACTTGGCACTAAAATTAGTGCTACATACCATCACACGAGATGTGGGATCGCAAGCACCGCTCGAAGCAACAAAAACAAAGTTGCTTCTTGCTTTGTGAGCTAGCTTGACAACGACAATCTACAAGCAGGGTAGAGGCAGTGAAAATAAACATGAAACTCAGCTAAGAAAGTGCAAAGAAAACCAAATTGAAGAAATTTGGTTATGGGTCTATCTGGTATCATTCTTCCTAGAATGACTACCAATTTTTCGAACGTCACGAGGTCATAGTCCCAACACCACCCGGCGAGTGAACCACAAATGGCACGATGGGCGGCTCTAATGCCAAGGGCGGGCGGCCAACAGATTTCTTGGAGGCGGAGTTCTTTGATTGGATCCACTAACGATTGATTTTTGTGGAGGACGGCCCTACTACGTAACAAATTTTCTTGGTGATCCGGACCTCCCACTCCCGGAGGGAGAGGATTGTGATGAATATTTGGCTAGGAATAATTTTTTTTAATTTTCATGATTTGTTATGATTTTTTTAATTATGTAAGTTTTGACATTAAATCCATGTTTTTTTCGAGATGTTGGCCTAGAGACACTACGAGGCATGTCTCCGATAGTGAGGCGAATCCCTCACGATTTTGACCCTCATGGCAAGGGAGGCGAGGAGGAGGAGATCGTGCGCAACCTAGAGGGAAACACACAAGGAGTCTCGGACTATACATGATTCGACGATGTTCCTCGTGCATATTAGAGACATGCGTAGGGGTGCCAAGCCGCATTCACTGCGCTTGCGAGGTGACTCGTACGGGAAGTGACATGCTACCATGAGCATAATGCCAATTAGACACCTAGGTTTTATATTCGCATATTTTGAGAGACATGGTGTCTCAAGATGTAACAAAAAAACACATATTTTTTTGAATTTATGATGCACATTGATGGAAACATCCGATATATATATATATATATACATCTATTTTCCTACATGGATATCTTACATATGATGATGATTTTACAAATTACACAAATGTATATCTAATACAATTTTAGCCATTGTATCGGTTAATGCATTCATTCATCTAGGAATATGTTGATATGTGATAAAATCAAAATTTCTTTCCAACAAACGAACACGTAAATACGAGTCTTAGAATTTATGGGTTTCTAACCAAAAAAATGACCATTGAGTTGCGGAACAACAAGTTGTGAATCTAGATTTACAAGAAACGCGCGTATGTCGAGGTTGATTGCCTTGGTTAATAGTTCAAGGACATCACTATATTCAGCAACATTGTTTGTAGTCTATCCTAAACAAATCCCTTGCAGATCTATCAACTCACCCAGATAGGGATCATAAATTACCCAAGCTTACGAAGACAAATTCATGGTACTATAGGAACCACCATCCGCGAAACCGACATAAGGGTTAATAGACATCTGCACAAATAAGCAATATCCAATAAGAAAGAAAATTCTTGCAAATCACACCAAATCAAAACATGTACAAAAAATAAAAAATAACACTTATGTACATAGAGCATGCATGAATGACTCATGCATAATATTTTTGAGATACAACCCATTTTACGAGTTATTCTAGAGGATGAACTTCGTAATCAATGAGCTCATAGGCCCAATTCTACAACACATGTTTAATAATGTAGGGCCCATGCCACATGGGTTGAAATTTTCGTACCCCCGACTTTTCATGAGCTTGGTGTTACGGGGAGGATGAGATCTCCTTCAACGAAAGAACGGGGGGAAAATGATTGGTCAAAATGAGCTTTGACCCGCTTTTCCTATGCTTCGATAACGGAGCGATGAAGTGGCGAGTTTCATCCAAAATTTCTAAGTAAAGGAGGCGCTCTTCTTCTTGTGAAGTGTTCGACGGTAATTCAATAGCCAACTTAAGAGAAGGTATTTCACACTAAATTGGAAGAGTAGCTTCTAGACCATAAACCAACTAAAAAGGAGTGAATACAGGGTCACATTCTTAATTGAGGTTCGGTATGCTGAAAATAGAATGAGATGCCAATTGCATTTATGGATCCCAATCGTACGTTGAAGTATAGTAACAAGAACTTTGTTCATAGCTTCAACACGGCCATTGGCCTTAGGATAGTACGACGTTGAGTCGTCGTGAGCGTAGACCCAACTTAGAAGTCAACTCCGCCACCATATAATGCCGAAAATGGGAACCATGATTGATAATGATGGCACGAGGGACACAAAAAACTAGCAATGATGTGATTGAATATGAATTGGGCATCTATATTATTGTCGGCGACAAGTGTGGGCATTGCTTTGGCCCATTTGGTGAAGTAGTCCACTAGTCCATGGATACGATAATATAAGCATGCCCCCTCGACTCGAGTGAGGGTTACACATCATAAAATCAATGCCCCACTTCGCAAAGGGACCAACGGTAATCATAGGATGAAGAGGTATAGGCGGCGCACACATCTTGCGTTGATATATCTGGAAATCATGACATTTACAAAGCTACGACAATGCGAGTCCTTGGAGATAGAAGGCCGAGAAATAACCGACACGAAGAATCTTATGTGCGGTGGCATAACCGGACATGTGACCTTCATAGGCGGCACTATGAAAATCATTTAGGGCTTTCTCGACTTCCTCGATAGTCAAACATCGACGAATTATGGAATCCAATCCGACATGATAGAGTGTATCTCCGACTATATGATAGTGTTGTGGCGATGTCGGATGCATCGGTAGGCATCCTTCGTCAACTCATATCCGAAAGTAGAAGTATAGAGATAGATGATGATATCACTATACCACGAGATCGAGGGTGATAATTAAGAAAAGCGTATCATCCGGAATGGATTCCTCGAAACAAGATGGAGCGAGTCGGAAGGGAGGGAATAGATCAAGTGAGCAAAGACTAATGATTTCTTTGACTTGGAAATAGTAAATTCAAAATCGAACTCTTGGAGGATGACAATCCACTTTGAGTATTTTCCCCCCAGACAATTGTCGAGACAATATATAAGTCATAGGGGTTGCAATAAGAAATCACGGTCATAGTACGAAAAAGGATATAATGATGAAAACGTTGAACTGGCTGAACCACGACTAACTCCTAACTTCTCGACATGTGCATAGCATGTCTCGGGATCGAGAAGGTTACAAGATAAGTAATAGATAACATGCTCATTACCATCATCCTCGTCTTGTACTAGAACCATGGTAATCGTGTTGAAAGCGACGGCCAAATAGAGGGAAAAATTAGGATGATAGTTGGGAGGATGCAACGAGAGGAGCATTGACAAGCAATGTCTTCGATGCCTCAAAATACTTCGAGCAATCTCATCCCAACGAGAATGGGACGCCCGATTTAATAATCGTGTGAATCCTTTAGCCACTTACGCATAGTTAGGTATGAAATGGCGTAGAAAATTAGTCTTCCCTTGCAAACTACTGCAATTGATGCAAAAAGGAATGAGAGGGGAGATTAATAATAGCCTCAACCTCGAGTGGATCGAGGCAAATTCCATCTTTGGAAATGATAAACCCCAAGAATCTACCGGAATCAACGTAGAAGACACACTTGTACGGATTAAGCCAAATTTTGTAACGTCGACAATGAAGAAAAAATATGATGAAGATGGTCGGGATGGTCCATATGCTTAGGCTGAATCGGTGGGGAGGTCATCTAGATAAGGGTGAATGATGTGACGAATATCATGAAAAGCATACGACATCACTCGCTAAAAGGTGGACCCAAAATTATTTAAACCAAAAGGGAGCTTCTTATATGTGAACATACCCCACGGACGAGATAAAGGTAGTCTGTTGATCGATCGGGAGAATGTTAATCCGATTATAACCGAGAAAATTGTCCATGAGGGAAAAGATCTTACTCCCGAGCACAATCATCAATGATTTGATCAATAAAGGGAGTAGGATAATTATACTTAGGACAAGCTCGATTGATATCACGATAATCAACGCAAACCCAAATCATTCCTTGTTTCTTATCTATGGGAACAATATTAGAGACCCATTACGTCAAGGGAATCGGATAAATGAAACAAGCTACGAGAAGCTTTTTTAACTTCACCTTTAATGGCAACAACCTTTCTAGGGTGCACGGGATGAAGACGCTGGCGAACGGGTTTCAAACTAGGTTAAGTAGGTATTTCATGCACCACTATACTAGGATAAATGCCGAGAATTTCTTTGTAGGACCATGCAAAGACATCACGAATTCACGAAAAAAGGCTAATATAAACTTGAACTTAATCATAAAAAAAAGTGACCTCGATATGGATGCTCTCAACAATTCCCGGTTTAACCGAAATGTCAATAGGCATCGTCTGTGTAATGTTACTTAAGTTACCTTACGTAAAGACGTCATGTGTCGAGAACATTCATTTGAAGCGAGGAGAAGGAACCTGAGATGCAAAACGCTCAAGACAAGTATACATGGCCTCGAGGCCAGGCATGAATTAGGAACGATGATGACCATCATCCCATGGTAGATCCTCGAGAGACATATTTTCCACGAAGGCTTCATCGGAGGGAAAAACTTCTTTCAAAGGATCAGGCGAATCTGAATCGCCAAGCCAGGGGGATTGAGAATAAATTTCAAGAGACATGCTCAAAGGATCATGATCAGAGGACGAAGTTTCCGAAACCGCAATGAGTTCACAATAGTCAATCTCAATTGGACTCAACGACATCGAATCTCCAAAGGAATCAATTTGTTCAGGGCTAGGAATAATCCATGGGTCATCAGACTAAGAGATCATATTAATTTGAACAGTGTTTGGTGGAGGAAGAGGAAAAATACCCATGAGGGTAGGATCCTTGAAAGGCCTGGCCCTAACCTCTCATAGGGAGTAGGAACCTTATCCACATGTTGGGGTTCCCATGTTTTGGCAAGGTTGGAAATACCAAAAGCTGAGACAACATCAAACCACTTTCATACCTCAGGATCTAGCCCTCCTGGGTCCAGAGAGGGATCTCTCTATATGAGAAAAGGTTTATGTCTATGAGGCTCAAATGTTATGATTTTAGGCTAGTTATAGGCACGGATTTTGTTTGTTTGATTTTTTGTTTGGTTGCTAGTTATCAGGAAAGAAGGGTTCAATGTAAGACCAATATGAGCAAAGAGGGATAAGGCAGAGGTGAAGTACCCTAGAAAAGCATTCAAGACCATTGGGCAATGGAGTCAGGAAAGGATTTGCTTGCTACTCAATAGGAAGGCTTTCAATTGGGCTAGTCATCTGAAACATAGGATCTTCAAGATGATTATGTGGTGTGGAGAGGTAAAAAGGGAGGAGATAACACAGATTTAGAGCACATAGTTAAGGACCAGCTGGTCGCACAAGGATCCTAGTGGACAGGGCTAACTCTAATCCCTAGTGTTCCCAAATCTCCCAACTGAATCTATAACAAGAAACATCTAAGAACTGAATTCGTTTAATTCATACATCAGAGAGCAGGCAATAACATCTACTACATCGGTTAAACCAACTGAAATCATTTCTTAGATAATACATTCAGAAGAGAAACATCAATGGCAAGGAGAGCAGAAACATAGGGTACCTAACAACAGTAAATCCTATGCCAATATTCTGATGCAAGGCAGTAGAAACGAAATGAAATGAATGTAAAAACAAAGATAGGAAAACATCACTGCTGCTTCAGATCAAGATCCAAAGAAATGTGATTTTCATATTAAATAGCAATACCAATCAAGTACAACATTTCCAATAGCTGAATACTCAGTCTGAAAACATCTCCTTCAACCTATCTTACAACTTTACACAGAGACTATGTCTCAAAAGAAACTACTAGAAGTTCTCTGATAACTGATCAACAACCATTACAATGAGTTTCTGCATGAATTTATAGCTCCGGAGGAGCAGAGAAGGTAGGTGAAGAACTAAATGCAGTATTAAATCTTCTGAAAAGAAAGAGGGCCGAAGCCCATTCTATTTTAAATCCTGTGCATTCAATCCCTGGTGTTCTTTGGGTGCACGAATGATCTTCATCAGTCTTCAGGCTAATCTGATATAACTCTGATGTACTCTGACCGCAGTACTATGTGGTGCTATTGGTGAATAAACAAAATGAATGATAAAGAAGTCTGCCATACTGATGAAATAAATGATCTGATAGTACCGGAGCTGTTTCAGGGTAGGAAATCTCTCCAGAAGACGGCATAGATTGAACACTGCATGGGCGCTCTGTCCTTTATGGAGGAAAAACATTCTGCTACTGTAGAAAACCCTGATATGCATTGATTTCTGCGGGCTGTACCTTCTGCATGGTCCGTGGGATTACTGATCTGGTGCTTTTCCATCTAAGACTTAGAACTTAAGGCTTAAATATCTTCATTTGCATGCCTTAAGCTCTTTACTGCTCCACTTATACCTCTGACTGTGGAATCTGTGTGTTAATGGCGCCGAAAATATTTGCAGAGTTTGAACTCTACTCTTTAATGCAAGTCCTGTCAGCCACCTTCCCGGGCTATCGTTTCTTATCTCGGCCTTTGGAAGTGGTCTTTTCCTGCGTTTATGTCACTGTGATAGAGATAATAAGCCATGGCGATTTCTTGTCCACCTGCAACCCTGCAAAATACGAAATTGTTAGGAAAACAATGAATGGGGCAGTGGATGCAATGGATGACTATGAGGATGTTAGAGAAATGGCGGAAAATTCTGTGGAAAAGTGGAGAACAGAGATGACGCAAGGTTGACGAAATGCGGAATGATTATGCGTGAAAACCTTATAAGCGTCGAACTTTGAATGAATTTATGCGATGAGATGGTGGAGGTACAGTGGATACACATGGAGGTGACGTGGCGGGACCGGGTGACGACGGAAGAGTCAATAGCGGCGAGACCAAATAGGGCCATCGGATCTCAGAGGAGATCAACGGTCGAGCACACAGCGAAGGGCGATGAACGGTGGGCCAGGAGTACGGAGACCTTGGATTAAACCTCGTGCAGCTTCGTCGAGCGATGACCGTTGGATGGGCAAGGGCAGATCTGACGGCTGACATGAATATCGCTGCGCATCCTGTACCGAACAATAACGCGCGATGGGATAGTGGTTTTGAAATCATACAGAAGATAGGTGTCGAGAGGTGTATGGAATCGCTGGCCGATGGGAAAATACCGCCCGACCCCCATTAGCGGTGGGATGAAAATCGGGCTGTTCTATGGTATGGCGTGCGGTGGGGACCATAGTGGCAGATACACTCCGAACCATTGATCTGGCGGTGAATGGATGGCGATGGCGTGATCGGAGGTTTGAATAAGTGAATCACGAATGCCGCGGGTTTAAACGATCGATGTCTGATCTGTATGGATCAACGGTTGAGAATGCGCCCAATAAACATATGGGTCAAGCGCCTTCGGGGCTAGCGCTCGGTCACAACACTGGGTTCTGTGGGAGGAAGAGGTGCGGGGGCTAGGCCGAAAGGGGCTAGGCCCGGACTATGAAGAAAATATGATTTTTGGCCCATTTTAATACATTTTGAAGCTGGCCAAGGGTAACGATAGGGGAATGAGGGGGTTTTAGGCCTAATCAAAGGGAATAGGGATGTTTTAGAGGGGATTTCTAGGATGGAAAGGGGAAATTAGGGGGGAGAAAGGGGACTTTGAGGAAAGGAACAAAAGGGTGAAAATGAAGCATTTGCAAGGGTATAACGGGCAGAACTAAAGCCTTTTGGAGTAAAATTCTTTATCAGCAAAGCTTATTTACTCAGAACAACAGAGGAAAACAGCCACAAGGTAGGGAACTTGAAAAGGCTGCAAGGATGATGTGTTTACAAGGGAAATGCATTCCTTGCATACTTATAAAACAAATTAGCCCCTTGCTTGCTTGCTAAGGAAATTTATAAGGGGCTAACAGTGGCTCCACATGGGGATGGCTTCTTCTTGAAGGAGTCAAGAATTCAGAGAATAGATCTTTGGAGTAGGCCAGTGGCCTGCTGCTTGGCACATCCCTTTCTTTCTTTGATCAGCTGCCACAATATGAAAACATTACATCAGCAGAAAAACTTTCTCCAACAGATTACCTACCCGCACTACAATCCTAACATTTTTTCTTCCTTTAGGGTGCATTTGAACTAGCAGACCCTTTACATCATTTATTTTTATAACAGAAAATAAACCTACTCTAAATCTACCCTTATTGCTCCATGAGACCAGATTAGACTGTTGGTCTCATATGTTTCTCTACCTAGTGTAATTATCTGCTGGGATTAAACTGTCCAACAAATTTCTTCTCTATATTCTATGACAGAAATTGAAAAACAGTCAAGCCAGGATTAGATTGTCTGACTTTCTGTGAGCCCAAGGCATAAAGACAGTTGCACATGGACGAAATTTGCAGGAAACTAAAAACAAAACTGTGAAGGCTTGGGATCTGAAACTTGAAAAATCCTTCTTCTCTTTGTGACTCAAGTTTTGAGCGTGTTAGAGTCACTTATTTTCTTCATCTCAGCTCTGGTTTTGGGCATGTTAGAGATGATTATTCTGCACATCAGAGGTTCATGTTTTAAGCATGTCTGAACCTCTCCTTTTCCTCTGTTTTTTGAAACATTTTCTCCTTTTTCTTTGAAAATAAAAACTGCAATGGTATGTAAAATGGAAATGGAAACTAGAAATTGTGAATTAGCAGAAGTAGTGTTTGAGCATCCTGCCATTGATAGGACCCCCAAACAGTTATGTACCATCTAATTCTTGTAGGAAGAAGGCATTTGGACCCACAGTGGCCTGGATGGTGTATGGAACTTGCCACAAATTTTCAAACTTGCTGTGCTTTCCTTTATCCTCTCTTCTTGAGTCCCATTTCAGAAATTTATCCCCATTTTTGAAATCAGCAGCTTTAGTTCTCTTGTCAAATAATTTCTTTATATTCTCCTGAACTTTCAATGCTTTGTTGTAGACCTCTTCCCTTGTTTGCTGGAGATGAATTATCTGGTTTATTCTCCTCACCATATTGTCTTCTTCTGTTTGAATCTCCTGGATCATTTTTATCACTGGTATCCCAAGGCTGGTAGGGAATACTACTTCTGTACCATAGACAAGCTGAAATGGTGACATGCCAATGGACTTCTTTGTTGTAAGCCTGTCAGCCCACAAAGCATGCACTAACTTATTATGCCATGAATTTTTATTCTCTTCCAACAGCTTCTTGATGATGATCACCAGGCTCTTGTTTGATGATTCAGCTAATCCATTACCTTGAGGGTAATAGGCAGTTGAATGACCAAGCGCTATTTGATACCTGTGACAAAAATCAACCATTTTCTTGGATCCGAAAGTAGTAGCATTATCAGTGATTATTTTCCTTGGACAACCAAACCGAGAGAGGATGTGACCTTCTAGGAAAATAATGATGACTGAATCTATGGCATTCCTAGTGGGTATGGCCTCTATCCACTTAGTGAAGTAGTCTGTGGCTGTTAGGTTCCATTTGTGTTGTGCAGAAGAAGCAGGGTGAATCTCCCCTATGAAATCTAGGCCCGATTGCAGAAAGGGACCTTCAACAGTGATGGGTTGTAGGGGTAAAGGGAGGAGTTTTCTTTTGCCTTCAAAGATCTGGCATTTGTGGCAGGCCACTATAATTTTATGGACATCATTGAAGAGTGTAGGCCAATAGTAGCCGACTCTGAGTATTTTGTTTGCAGTGGCTTTCCAACTCAGGTGGCCTCCACATTCTCCAGCATGGAATTCTTGTTTAACTCTCTCTGCCTCGTTTTCAGGCAAACATTTAAGAAATAGGCCATTAGGATTATTCCAGTATAAGTTTTCATTCAACATGCAGTAATTTCTGGCTTTTAGCTTTAAGAATCTGGCCTTGGTCTTTGATAGTTCGGGAGGGGCATTGAGGTGTGTAAGTACATACAAAATGTCAACATACCAAGGAGAGCTTTGAAACTTTTCCTCAATAGTGAGATCAGGTAATTCTTGTTGCTCATCCAAGGTATTTATCATGTTAATGTCTAGGGCTTGTAAGTTTGATTCAGCCATTAATTTAGCTAAGCCCTAACCTTTAATCAGTTTGGTGGGTTTTATCTCAAGGTCATACTCTAAGATCACAACTATCCATTTTCCCCTTTTTCCATCTGGGTCTTGGGACAATATATCTTTGACTATGATGTTGGGCACATAAGCTATGGTGTGAGAATGCAATATGTACACCCTGAAGTCCTTTAAGGCCTTAATCAGAGCATAGGCCCGTTTCTCCATTATGTTGTATTTCAAGGGTGCATCTTTGAGTGCTTTGCTGAAAAAGGCAATTGGCTGCTCGATTCCCTCTGTGTTTTTCTGCAGCAAGACTGCAGCCACTGTGTGCTCAGAGGTGAATGAAAAGATCAGGAAATCTTTGGAGAAATCTGGGCTGATTAGAACGGGAGCTTGGGTGAGAGCAAGTTTCACTTATTCAAAAAATTTCTTAGCTCTGACAGTCCATTTAACTCCTTCACCTTTCTTCAACATGTTATTCATGTTCCTAAGGTGTTCAGCTAGGTTGGGGATAAATCTCCTAAGGAAGTTAATCTTCCCAATGAAGGACTATAATTCCTTGATGTTTCTTGGGTGTTTGATCTGTAGTATTCCCTCAACTCTTTGTGGGTCTATCCTAATCCCCTTTTTAGATATAATGTGGCCAAGAAGTTTTCCTTCTTGCAGCCCAAATACAGTCTTTTTGGGATTCAGTGACAGACCAAACCTTCTACATTTTTCAAACACTTTTCTCAGATGTTTCAGATGTTCTTCTTCAGTCTTGGAATAGACTATGATGTCATCTAAGTAAATAACAATGAAGTTCCCTATCTCATCTGAGAAAGCTATGTCCATCACTCTTTGGAAGGTGGCTCCAGCGCTCATCAGTCCAAAGGGAATATTCACATACATAAAGGTACCCCATGGAGTGGTAAAAGCTGTTTTGAGTTGGTCTTTTGGGATTACTAGGACTTGGTTGTAACCTGAAAAACCATCTAGCAGGGAAATCCTTTTAGAACCTACTACCCTCTGTAGAATGTGTTCCATTTTTGGCAAAGGGTAATTATCTTTGAGTGAGGCTCTATTAAGATTCCTGAAGTCTATACATAACCTGATTTCCCCTATTTTCTTTCTCACAACCACTAAGTTTGATACCCAATCAGAGAACCTCACAGACACAATTATACGTGCTTCATACATCTTCTTAATCTCTTTTTCAACTGCAGGCAATTGTTTTGGGTTTATCCTATGAAGTTTTTGTCTGAAGGGATTCTGATTTTCTTTCAAGGGTATCTTATGCTGAATGATGCTTGTGTCGTAGGCCTTTAATTCTTCATAACTCCAGGCAAAAACATCAATGAATTCTTTGAAAAGGTCAATGTATTTTTCCTTCATGTACGTTGGTAAAGACTTAGCCAGTTTAATCATTTTGGGCTTATCTTCACTGCCTATGTTGCATTCTTCCACATCAGAGTCTACATGTTCTATAGTGGGATTTTTTGCTACATCATCAAAGTCAAAGAGGTCTTCTAAGGTTGCTAGGCCTCTGGGTATATTCTTATCTTTGGCCTGCAGCACCTCTACTTCTTCGTAATCTATGTTTTCACAGTTTCGGTCTAGATTTCCAGTCTTTTCATCTAAAGAGTTTATTTTTATGTTACAGGGTGTTTCTTCCTCATCTAAGGATTCTTTACTTAGGCCACTACTGTCATATTTGGAGTCTGAATCAGAAAATTCAAACTCGTTTCTGCCTATCAAGAAATCCTCAATCTGTTTGTCTCCTTCAAAAACCTGCCAATACTTTTCATTGTCTGGCACAACAGGTCGGAATTTGGTCTGAATGATGATCTGTTGATCACTGGGAGTTCTGGGGTAGGAACTAGCTAGGCAAGCTAATCCGTTTGCAATGACATTCTAACCCCTAGGAACGAACACTAATTTGTATTCAACAAATTTTTTTAGTAGATCCATCGTGTCATTCTGATATTCTCTCAGCCTAGGATGTTTCACTGTGTATTCACCATTCACCTGTTTGGTAATCAGCTCAGAGTATCCACGCACATTTATCCTACGGGCTCCTAATTTTTTCAGCAGAGTTAAGCCTAGGATCAGAGCCTCATATTCTACAATATTTTTCGTACATTTGAAGTGCAGATTGCAGGCATGGCTCTCTGTGTAATCATTTTATGTGTTATGTATCCACACTCCTGCCCCAGCAGTTCTCCTTGTACAAGACCCGTCGAAACTCATCTCCCACAGGGGTTCACTTTCGTTTCTGTTATCATTTCTTCCCCTACAGCTGGGCTCGCCATTGTGTTGCGTTATAGGGTCTGCACTATGCTGTGTGCTAATTAGTTTTTCGTTATGGATGTGGAAGTCAGAGAGGTGACTAGTTGGCTGATTGTGTTTTGTTTCTGGTTCACTTTGAGTTGTTGTTTCAGTGCACTGTTCGAGGTTTTCCACGTCTTCATCCTCTGAGTCTATTGTAGCCATTATGTTAAAATCCATTGGCTCTGTTTCATCCTGTGTACCTTTGCTGGTATCTACATTTTCAGACTATGGTCCTCCTAAAAATTCATCATTGCAGAAGATAAAGGAATCCAGATCTGTATGTACAAAGTATAGAGGAGAATTTTCAGGCTTCTCATGGCTACTAACCAGGAATTTCATTTGTGATTCCCTGTACAGTCTTCTAAGTTGGCCAAAGATTGGGATTGTGGCATAAGCCCCATCCATTTTCATTGTTCCTTGTAGCTTGGCTCCCCATGATCTTGATAATAACATGCCATACTTGGGTGGCACATCTGCCACTACAACATCCATGACCATACACTTGGCAGGAATCTGAGTAAGGCTCACACATAAATCTTTGATCAGGCCAAGACACTTTACTCTACTAGAGTCAAATGAATATAGATCTTTGTAGGGACGGGTTATCTCTAGGCCTAATCTTTCCATTACCACTTTAGGCATCAGGTTGTGTGATGCCCCAGAATCATGCATTGCATTGTGGAGGATCCTATCATGGATATTAAGACTGATATAAAAAAGGGGCACTACCCCTTCCTGAAACTTTCCTTCTATCTTTGGACCAAATAGAAGGGTAGGCTGATCATCACTCAGATTTACAGTGTCACTGGACTCTCCTAAATTTAATGCTTTTAAAATTTGGCCTTTATATACATCCTGAGTGGCCAGCTCAGAGAGTGGGACAGAGATTTTAATTTTTGTAATCTCACTCTCCAAATTGAAAGTGGATTGACTCTTAGGAAGGCTCAACTCTGTTTTGCTAGCCACTGCCTTAGTGGCTGAATCAGTGTGCCGATTCTCATTCTATACAACGTTTGTGACAGTTTTATCAGGAGCACTAACTGTAGTGCTAGTGCTACTAGCTGGTTTACCTTGTGTATCACTGTTTTGGTTGTCCCTTTCTTTATTCTTTCCAAAACTCTCAGCTGCTGATTTGTTACTTTCAGCAGTTGCTTTAGAAGTTTTCTTAGGTCTTTTCTTGATGGTGACCTCAGAAGATTTTTGTTTGGCAGTTTCCTGGCTCTTTTTACTCCTGATTTCATATTGTTCTCTGACCTGCATCATGGCATTTTCAAATCCTAATCTGTAATCTTCAGATTCTAACCATTCCTCCTCCCAACTAAAGGGTGAGGGATGATATTCTTCTGAGTAACAGTTATGGATTGAATCTTCTGTTTCAAACATGTTTATTGTGTTCCCCTCATACTCTTCTATGATTCCCTCATCCTCATCAAGAAAGTTCTCTTGAAATGGGGGAATGACTTGTTGATCTGATTCTCTTTGTCTATTGGGAGTGTTATTGTTTCTTCTAAAGTTTTGTTTCTGGTTCTGGTTTCTATTCTGGTTACTAATTGTGACAACCATTTTTTCCATCATTTGCTGTAACCTTTCTACATTTTTAGACAACTTATCATAATCTTGGCCAGATGAGGAAGATGCATTATCATCTCTATATGTTACCCTCTTCTCAGCTCTCAGTCTTGCCCTTTTCTCAATCAAGTTAGCTTCTATACCCACTGCTCCTTTCTGCATGTCCTCCAGAGTGTTGTACTCTTTATCCCTAAGCTCATAGGCCAAGTCAGCATCAAAGCCATCAGGGTATTTCGCTAGAGCCATACCTTGTGGAGGTTTCATATGTGGAGGGAGGGCATTGTAAAGGCTATTAAATCTCATTGTGTAATCATGGAAACTCTCTCCTGCGTTTATTTTAAGGCTTAGGTATTCTGCTAAGAGTTGGCGAGGGTTGGCCTTAGTTTCCCATTTGTTTATGAAAGTCTGATATAAGGCTGGAAGATCATTGATGCTACCTGGAGGTAGGCCCTTAAACCATTTCTTCACATCACCCCCTAAGCTTTGGGCAAAGATTCTCATTTTGACTGTATCATCATCTATTTTCATGTAGTCAAAAGAATCTTCCATCTTATCTACATGTTGTTGGGCTGTGATGGACTCTTTTGCAGTGAAGTGTGGGATCTTTGACTGATAATCATTTGGTAAGGGTACTAGAGGTTGAGGTAAAACTAGAGGTGCATACCAGGCTACCATGGTGTTGTTTTGATGAGGTAAAGGGTTAACTTGGGCAGCTGGTATATGGATGACAGGGATGTTATGACCAGCAGAAGACTGATGAGAAAACCTAGGGTGACCGAGCCCCAAGTTTTGTATGAAATGTATATCTAGAGGTGTAGATGGAGGAGTTTGTCTATTCCCTAGGTGTATACCACTTTGATGTGGTGAATCAGGAAGCTCAGGGTATGGCTGGTCTAAGTTACCGAATGACCTAGTTCTAGGTAAGTTGTTAGGCAGGTCTAGGTCAAGGTGAAAATGTGATAGAGCTGTAAGATATTCTGGTGCAGAATTAGATCTATAGATGTGACTGGGAATAGTTGATATTTTAGGTGTAGGGTCTCCTTTGAGGGTGCTCTCAGGATTGTCAACTATTTCAGGTGGGTCTGGGTTAGGGTAAGCTCTTGTATGAATGGTTCTAGAAGCCAGAATTTTGTTTCTGACCAAGAAGCTTAGCCCTACTTGTTACTTCTACTGTGGTTGATGTTGTTATGGAGGTTGGTCTCCCAGTGGAATCTTATGTGAAACTAAGACAATCAGCAGGCCTACTGATCGCCAGTGGAGTCTTTTAAACATTTAGGAACTATGGAGTCGCCAGGTGGAAGGTTTAGGATGTTTTGGAGGGTACACTGTCCACCACAGTGCTTATGAGATGTCCTCTTTCAAGGATACCTTCCAAACACAGCAAAATGTAACCAGATATTGACTGGGAGGGCATTTACCAGATAGTCACCTCTAAAAGAGTGTGAGATCTGGAGGCTACCTGGCCCTTTCCAGACTCTGTCCAAGAGTATGGGAAAACACAACAAATGGTATAGAGGTTGATGTGTGAATGGGACTGTTTAACTACCAACCTAACCAGAGATTGTAGGTATTTGAATGCCTAAGGATGTTTAAGGTGTAATGCACTCAAGAGTCCCCAGTGGAGTCGCCATTATGTTGGGGTTCCCATGTTTTGGCAAGGTTGGAAATAACAAAATATGAGACAACATAAAACCACTTTCAGACCTCAGGATCTAGCCCTCCTGGGTCCAAAGAGGGATCTCTCTATATGAGCAAAGTTTTATGTCTATGAGGCTCAAATGTTATGATTTTAGGCTAGTTATAAGCACTGGTTTTGTTTGTTTGAATGCTTGTTTGGTTGCTGGTTATCAAGAAAGAAGGGTTCAATGTAAGACCAAGATGAGCAAAGAGGGATAAGGCAGAGGTGAAGTACCCCAGAAAAGCATTCAAGACCATTGGGCAATGGAGTCAGGAAAGGATTTGCTTGCTACTCAATAGGCAGGCTTTCAATTGGGCTAGTCATCTGAAACATAGGATCTTCAAGATGATTATGTGGTGTGGAGAGGTAAAAAGGGAGGAGATAACACATATTTAGAACAGAAAGTTAAGGACCAGCTGGTCGCACAAGGATCCTAGTGGACAGGGCAAACTCTAATCCCCAGTGTTCCCAAATCTCCCAACTGAATCTATAACAAGAAACATCTAAGAACTGAATTCGTTTAATTCATACATCAGAGAGCAGGCAATAACATCTACTACACTGGTTAAACCAACTGAAATCATTTCTTAGATAATACATTCAGAAGAGAAACATCAATGGAAAGGAGAGCAGAAACATAGGGTACCTAACAAGGGTAAATCTTATGCCAATATTCTAATGCAAGCCAGTAGAAACGAAATGAAATGAATGTAAAAACAAAGATAGGAAAACATCACCACTGCTTCAGATCAGGATCCAAAGAATTGTGCTTGTCATATTAAATAGCAATACCAATCAAGTACAACATTTCCAATAACTGAATACTCAGTCTGAAAACATCTCCTTCAACCTATCTTACAACTTTACATAGAGACTGTGTCTCAAAAGAAACTACTAGCAGTTCTCTGATAACTGATCAACAACCATTACAATGAGTTTCTGCATGAATTTATAGCTCCGGAGGAGCAGAGAAGGTAGGTGAAGAACTAAATGCAGTATTAAATCTTCTGAAAAGAAAGAGGGTCGAAGCCCATTATTTTTTAAATCCTGTGCATTCAATCCCTAGTGTTCTTTGGGTGCACGAATGATCTTCATCAGTCTTCAGGCTAATATGATATAACTCTGATGTACTCTGACCGTAGTACTGTGTGGTGCTATTGGTGAATAAAAAAAATGAATGATAAAGAAGTATGCCATACTGATGAAATAAATTCTCTGATAGTACCGAAGCTGTTTCAGGGTAGGAAATCTCTCCAGAACATGGCATATATTGAACACTGCATGGGCGCTCTGTCCTTTATGGAGGAAAAACATTCTGCTACTGTAGAAAACCCTGATATGCATTGATTTATGTGGGTTGTACCTTCTGCATGGTCCGTGGGATTACTGATCTGGTGCTTTTCCATCTAAGACTCAGAACTTAAGGCTTAAATATCTTCATTTGCGTGCCTTAAGATCTCTACTGCTCCACTTATACCTCTGACTGTGGAATCTATGTGTTAATGGTGCCGAAAAGATTTTCAAAGTTTGAAATCTATTCTTTAATGCAAGTCCTGTCAGCCACCTTCCCGGGCTATCCTTTCTTATCTCGGCCTTTGGAAGTGGTATTTTCCTGCGTTTATGTCACTGTGATAGAGATAATAAGCCATGGCGATTTCTTGTCCACCTGCAACCCTACAAAACACGAAACTGTTAAGAAAAAAATGAATGGGGTGGTGGAAGAAATGGATGACTGTGAGGACGTTAGAGAAATGGCGGAAAATGCTGTGGAAAGGTGGAGAACAGAGATGGCGCAAGGTTGACGGAATTCGGAACGATTATGTGTGAAAACCTTATAAACGTCGAACTTTGAATGAATTTATGCAATGAGATGGCGGAGGTATGGTGGATACACGTGGAGGTGACGTGGCGGGACCGGGTGACGATGGAAGAGTCAATAGCGGGGAGACCAAACAGGGCCGTCGGATCTCAAAGGAGATCAACGGTTGAGCACACAGCGGAGGGTGATGAACGGTGGTCCAGGAGTACATAGACCTTGGATTAAACCCCGCGCAGCTTCGTTGAGCGATGACCGTTGGATGGGCAAGGGCAGATCTGACGGCTGACATGAATATCGTTGCACGTCTTGTACCAAACAATAACGCGCGATGGGATAGTGGTTTTGAAATCATACAGGAGACAGGTGTCGAGAGGTGTATGGAATCACTGGACGATGGGAAAATACCGCCCGACCCCCATTAGCGGTGCGGTGAAAACCGGGTTGTTTTATGGTATGGCGCGCAGCGGGGACCATAGTGGCGGATACACTCCGAACCGTTGATCTGGCGGTGAATGGACGACGATGGCGCGATCGGAGGTTTTAATGGGTGAATCACGAGCGCCGCGGGTTTAAACGATCGTCGTCTGATCTGTATGGATCAACGGTTGAGAATTTGCCCGATAAACATATGGGTCATGCGCCTTCGGGGCTAGCGCTCGGTCACAACGCTAGGTTCTGTGGGAGGAAGAGGTGCGGGGGCTAGGTCGAAAGGGGCTAGGCCCGGAATATGAAGAAAATATGATTTTTGGCCCATTTTAATACATTCTGAAGTCGGCCAAGGGTAACGATAGGGGAATGAGGGGGTTTTAGGCCTAATCAAAGGGAGTAGGGATGTTTTAGAGGGGATTTCTGGGATGGAAAGGGGAAATTAGGGGCAATAAAGGGGAATTTGAGGAAAGGAACAAAAGGGTGAAAACGAAGCATTTGCAAGGGTATAACGGGCATAACTAAAGCCTTTTGGAGTACAATTCTTTATCAGCAAAGCTTATTTACTCAGAATAGTAGAGGAAAACAGCCACAAGGCAGGGAACTTGAAAAGGTTGTAAGGATGATGTGTTTACAAGGGAAATGCATTCCTTGCAGACTTATAAAACAAATTAGCCCCTTGCTTGCTTGCCAATGAAATTTATAAGGGGCTAACACCACATACGAAACTTTGTTCTCGAAAGAAGAGGTGAAGAAGGACAAATGATCAATAGTAAAAATATTTCCTTCGTGCGGAAATTTTAGAACATGAAAGAGAGTGGATGGAATGCACAACATGGCATGAATCCAACTGCGATCGAGGAGAAGATTATAATTGAGTCTAGCATCAACGACTTTTATCTCGACATTGACTATCTTCCCTTTCAAAGTAATCGGTAAACTAGCGAGAATGCCTAAAGGCTTTGATTCTCTTCCATCAAATGCTTCTAGGGAATTTGGTGATGAATTCAGGGCTAGAGAACCAATAGCTTTCTCGCAAGAAGATGACATGACACAGGTTGATGCATATTCATCCACAACTTCTCGATGGATATTGAGACCATTAATAACCACTTGGATAATAAGCACAATCTGATGCGAGTCGTGGAACGAAATTCTCTAAATCGAAAGCGAGAAGGTTAGTATCGGCGGGATCAACCCCACCAATCACAGACAAAAAAACCTTCCATTGAGACGGGCAACCTTGAAGTACTTCTAGTGTAGACATCGCAGATGC